>OY987226.1:21676299-22076299 GCA_963920705.1 Odiellus spinosus
TGTAAATACATCTGTACTAGCTATAAGAAAATAGTTTAAAAACGTGATTCCTAGATCGTTAAAACGTATTGATGCCAAACTGTAGTGGCAATTTCACGCTTAACGTTATTTTTTCAAGGCTCTGTTGTTTAAAGAAGTTGCTCGAAAATGCAGCCGTCATGTCTGAATAAAAACCGATCCACCATTAAAAATGAGAAAGAAGAACGCCACTTCACCGCGTTTATCATCATCAAAAACCTAATGGTCATTACCATTACCATTATGTTGGTCTGCGCCGCCTTGGGGCCATCTGCCGATTTAAGCAGTTCCCTCAACATCTCGAAAGGTACGTTGTTTAACTAAGGTGGAATTAAAAGATTTTCTATTTAAAGGCCTAGGTTTTCTTCTGCCTGTAACCTGCCTGTTTCACTGGAAGTGGGCTCACCTTTTGAGCTTCCCTTTTGGGTAGAAAGGCAAAAGAAAGCCTGGAGGATGAGTTTGTTTCCAGGGTGGCAGGCAGAAGTAATCTTAGGCCTTTAACAAAAAGAAAGTGAAACACTGGGAGTTAAAAAATGCGAGACTACCTCAATAAACTCTAAATCGGCCTAAATATTTTTACCGTTGAACGTATCGCGATTGAGACCGCGATTTTCCGACGGTGGGGACGCATCTGGCCTTTATATGTAAACCACTCAAAATGATCTAATTATGAAATAGTTCCACTATTATGTCTTTTATAAAATCTAATTATTAAATAGGTTATTCTCTTCGCTATAAATTAAAATTCAAACGATAGCATTCGAACCAGGAGTATCAATGACGAAAAGAGTCTGATTATTTAGTATTTTATGTTTCGAGTTTAACGTTTACAATTATTTTATTAAGGCTCTTCTTCCCTTAAAACGACGTTTTTGTGCTTTGGTAATATCAACTTTTTATACAGATTATTACAGTTAGAAATACCAGGCTTTCAAATATTATAGACAAATGTCTGCTTAATGTATTTGTGCTAGAGATTTTCTTAGAAATATCGGGATCATTAGTTATAATTATCCAAAGTCAATTAAGATTTGGCCTTACATGACTCCCTTTCAGCCTAACTTTTTGTAGAACTAGCAAACCGATGGGGCTGCGAAATGTGGCATTTTGTTCAAAACATTTGTACGTATGATTTGAGTACTTTTTGATTCTTTTATCTTTATTACTTTAAAAGATATTTAGGTTTAAAGTCAAAATTTAACTTTATTGAAAAATTGAAATTGAAGTTGAAGTTATAGGCCTGTAATTTCATTTCTAAATACTGTATCATCATAAAAATAGTCTCAAATCATAGATCGAAATCACACCTTTTTTAAGCTATTAATTGATAATTATGCTTGATTAATTTTCAATAAACTTACGATGAAATAAACCCTTCTATTTTATCCATTGCGTTAACCCAGAGTCCTAGTTCTGAATAAAATCCGCCAGAGGTAGACGGTGTTTCCAAAACGAAGAAAATGTTTTTCTCCCTCTTAGAAAGGGGAACTCTGACCCTTTACAATAGATAAGACCCATTGTAATCGTGGCGTGCGTTCCGACCGCCAGGTGGTTTCTTTTCGATATCCCGACAAAAAAGGGATCCCTTGTTCGATGTAGAGCGCCATCTACTGTTTGAAATCGGTAACTTTTGGCGGAAAAGCAGCCTTAAAGGGACTATCTGAGATTTTAAAATCGCCTTCATTCTAGCTAATCAGACGACGTTGACCAAAACAAACTGTACAGTCAAAGCTAGGCTGTGTGCATAAGGGAAGAGCATTTTAAAAGGGAAATTTTCATAGCAGATACGACCTTTAAATACTTTATTTAAATAATTTAAATAATTTATTCAAGCTTTAAAAGGTGAAAATCATTTATTTTTGCCGGATTGGATTTTCCATAAAGAGTTCAGAAATGTGTCAGTACTTAGGCTTTTCACCCCCCCCCCCCCTCAAAAATGTTCTTTACTGCCATTATTCGTAAAATTTGTGAATTACGTCTTCAGGTATAGGAACCACGTCTATGGCGGTTGGAAACATCTTCACCATCGCTGCCTATTTCTTTCTGCCAACTTTGGTCATCAACCGACTTGGCCTTAAATACGCCATGGTCGTCTTCGTCACTCTGGAAAGTATTCCGACTATCGCCAACTTCTGTGTCTCATGGTGGACACTATTACCCGGTTCTATCGTGTACTCCGTAGCGGGCGTCATCACCAGACCTGCTCAGAAAACATCGGTGGCACTTTTGGCAGAGAAATACGCTAGTCTTCGAGGAAAGTACAAATACTATTACATCAACACATTCTTCGCCATTTATTACTCCGTCGCAAATTCGGGTTACGTTTTGGGAGCCGTCTTTTCGTTGTTGGCCTTAAACAACAAGATTATCGTAATTATTTAAACATTCTAGTGGAACTCAATTAGATATTCAAAATGAAACCTCCAGAATCAAAATCAGGCCAACAATGTGTTTGGTGAGGAGTATATTTTGGTGAGGAGTGCCTTCTTTTTGATTCCAGTTGAGCTCTATTAAGAATTTTAATATATTCGTAACAAATTTTTGAGAATAATTGTCTTTTAAGAAAAATTCCCATCTTTCAAATTCTTCGGTAATCGACTACTCTACTTGCGGGGCAGAATTTTTCGATCCAGACCACCAAGAGAGCGCTATGTTCGAACGCCCCAGCAAAAACGTGGTTTATCTGTACTTCGGTATATCGGCAGCTAGCGGAGTTTTGGCGAGTTTAATCATCGTGTTTTTCTTGGATTACTTGAAAAACCCCGGTGGCGAGGGAAGCAACAAGCAAATGATGGCCGAAACATTTCGAATGTTCAAGAAGAAGAATAACCTGCTCCTGGTTCCCACTAATTTTCAGAGGGGATTCATGGATAGTTTAACCAGTATTGAATTTACCAAGGTTTACTCGTATCGTTAGGTGTTGCTTTTATCTCGGCTATAAGTCAATATTTAAAAATGGCAACTTGATGGACCGACAGTAATTTTCTATTTTTTGGAATAATATTAACAGGCGTACATAACATGCAGCTCTGGAGTTCACTCAGTTGGAATCATTATGGTAACTTACTATGCCTCTCAGACCGTATTTAGGTCTGTATCGAAATTCAATTTACAGATAAAAATTCAGCCCTAATATTATATATTATACATTATATCATTTTCAGTCTTTTCGGACCTTACATAGCCAAATACGTTGGCCGTATTACGGTTATTACGTTCGTGGCTGTGTTACAAGGCGCCCTATTGGTCGTTTTGGCCTTTTACCGTCCTGAACCCAATCAGGAGATTATTCAGCATTCCATAGTGGCGTTACTTGGTTTAACTTCCGCCGTTTATGAATCCTTAACATCAAGTAAGTCTGACTTGGCACGCGAATTTGGTAGCGTACGGTTACATGGATTTTTTTATTGCGCACCATTTTTTAAAATTCATAAACAATATTTAATTTAGGCTTAGATTTCATTATACATTTCAGGGTTGTTTCTACTACAATTTATGGTAGTCGAGATGCCGGAAACAGTTTTTTAAGCCTATGTAGTGGAGGCTTATTTAAAATTTAAAATTTGAGGCACAAGCCTATTATAATCAAATGTAATATTGCGCTTTTAGTAATGTATTCGACGCTATTTGCTGAAAATCGCAAAGCGGCCTTCGCCAATTTCCTTCTGCCGACGACGATTGGAGGCATGATAGCGTCAGCTTACAGTTATTATTTGTCCGTCTGGATAAAAATCATCATTTGCGGAGTGTTTCTTGCCTTTTCCTATGTGTGCTACTTGTTCGTCGAAGTACCCATCATAGTCAAGTCCAGAAAAGCCAATGACAAAGCGATCGCTTTAAAAAATCTGCAGGATTGACCATAGGTTTTGTTACACCTAAATCACATTTTAAATAGTTACGGTTTTTTTGGCGAACTACTTAAAACTCTATAATAAGTTGCAGTCTCGGAAAGACCTATGTTATCATTGCAAAACTGAATTTTCTATGGGAATATAGATACTCTCCAATGATAAAACTAGATATTGTTCTTCGTGTAACAAATTGCAGGTTTTTTTCTTGAATGAAATAAAGTGATTAATTAAACATTTTTATATTATTAACGTGATATACTTTAGTATTTTCAAGAGCGTAGTAAACTATTTGGCGTTTACAATGACAATGTAAATAAACAAGATAAAAACGAAAGGGAGAGCGTAAAAAACGTAAGTAATAACGTCAATTCTACTAAATACGGCATAATATTTTTATTATTACCCATATCACGACGGAGACTTTACGATTACATGAAACTGATATTCCCCAACGGTAACGACATCTCTGATATTTCCACGAAACTGCCGAAAATGTGCTTTATTATATTTATAAAATAGTTCAGTTCTCATGTTATATTTATGAACGCTTAGAGATCGGGGTTTGGACAAGAAATTTCTGATTATATTATCTTTATTCATAATTTAAAATTTTTCGAGGAAAGTCCATGATAAATCCAATGTAATCGCGAATAATTTTCCGATTATTTTTTTATGATTAACTGATTAACTGATAGGCATAGTTGTGAATTATTTTGTCCAAACCCCGATCTCTATGAACGCTCATAAAATACTTCATTGATATCTCTACTAGTGAATATTTAAATAATATTAATAACGAGAAAGGAGTTTTTCTTTGGCAATGCCAAAAAAAGGCTTATTTATAGCTGTTAGTATTTAAATTTACGTGATTGTGTTTAAAATATATTAACAACCAAACTAGCCCAGTCTGTTTTATGAATAGTTTCAATGCTAATGAGCTAGAATATTTTCATTGGCAGGCGGGATAGTAAGAGTAATTGTGAAAGGTACGGGGTTTTTGAAGGAACTCGAGTTTAGTTGCACGGTTAAAGGACGGCCTTTCAAAATTTATCGCTTTTCACTTCCCTTGAAATTCAAACGTGACACATTATAAATTAATTAATACATGATTGAAAAAAAGTATTTAAATAATAAAATAGCGTGCAGTTTAAAAAAATGAAAAGTTTTTTTAATTTTTAGCTAAGAGTATCTCTTTAAAGGGAGAATGCAACCTAACAAAAGTGATTTTTTTTATCGATTCCTTATCGTTTAAATTGGCCTAATCCACCATTGAATTTTTTTCGAACAAATATTAAACTAGAAATAAATTTAAAACTTTCCCGGAAAATAGGCTTAGCTGGATTCATGGAGATCCTGATTTCCTCGCGTAAAGGTCTAGCGACCAATCGAACGCGATTGTAAGTCTCGTGAAGATCTCCCGTGAACGACGGGCCTTTGCTTATTGGTCGCTAGACCTTAGACGGAGCCTAGTCACGGAGGCAATTCAGGATCATCATGAATCCAGCTAAGCCTATTCTCCGGGTAAGTTTTAAATTTATTTATAAACCGTTTAATATTTGTTTTGTAAACTTTTTAGTGGTGGATTAGGCCTATATAAACGATAAGGAATCGATAAAAAATCATTTGTTATTAGGTTTGAATTCTACATTTAATAAAAGTAAGGTCCACAATTACAGTATTTTTATATATTTTTTTTTTCTATATTAAATGATGTTTTTATATATTTTAGGGTTTTCCTATATTTTCAGTGTGTTCCCATAATTTCGACTATTTTCCTGTATTTTCTTTTTCAATATTTCTTTCGTGCTTGAACGTTTATGCGTGCAACTGCCTGTTTTTTATAGAGATGGGGCGATCAAAAACTACAAAATGAAAAGAAAAAAATTGCGAAATTTTGTGAAGTGTTGTCTGCTTCACTTACTGCTTTTTTAATAGTTATTAAACCAAATTTCATATGAAAGTACGTGTTTCATTATAACTTCATATTTGAAACCTATACTTTCCTATAATTTTAGTAGTAATTCTCCTATATTATAAAAATATTCCCATAATTTCCTATAAATCGATGGAAAATTAAAAAAAATTCTATAATTGCTGAGGTTTTTTTTGTAGTGGTTACCCTGTAATTTAAACAAGGAACAAATAAATAATCAATGCTTTGTGGCAATTCATTCTCCCTTTAAGCATTGATTTCTACCTTAAATTTGTAACAAAGACAAAGCTAGCCTCCCATTATCTCTAAGCAATCAGTTCATATAAAGATAACGAAAATCTTGGATACGTTTTATAGTCGCTTTACCTACCTAACCACTTTTTTGTTCATTACCTTCCTTCTGTTTTTCCAATTATAAAAAAGTGACATTTTACAAGGTCGGTATTTTTACCTTTGAGGAGAAATCGAAATTTAATTTTTATCACAATTAGGTCTATACGTCACAAGTTTTAAGGTAGTGTTGTTTTTTAAGTAAGGTACCTCGCTCTCTAATTTTGATTTACGTCTATCATTAACAATACAGTTGTCGTGCAAGCAACATAGTCTACGCGCTTTTGATTCCGCGGTCGTTGTTTAAGTGTCGAGCTTCTGACTAGTGTTTGCGCTGTTCAGGCTTAGATTAGTTAAGTTTATTTGAAGTTGATTCAGTTCGACATGGATAACGCGACCAATGTTGATTACCAAACGGAAATTGAAATTTTAAGGAAAAGAGTACTTGAAGACACCGATAAATTAGGTGAGTTTAATTAAATTGCAGCTTTTAAGTACATGTGGTAAAGTTATTAGACTCTCTTTAGTTTTGTATAATTTATTATCCAGAACGTATTTGTTTAGATTTTAGGTGAAATAGGGCATTTGTAGGTTTGATGTATTAGAATTTAAATTTTAATTCGATTGGAATTTAACCAATATTACTTTTTTCGTACTCATTTAATCACTGATAATTTTGCACATTAATAAATTCAAAGATAGAATTTGTAGATACATGTGATACACAATTTTTACAAGGAATGTCTGTCTCTCTAAAAGCTAGCCCTAATTAGAGTAAGGTTTGTAGCCTACGCTTGTCGAAGTTTTTTTTGAGAAATATTTTGGTGGTTTTATTAGTTTTATCCCTTCCAAGAAAAGTGTAGTTTATACAGCAGGTACTCCTAGACATCGGGGGTTTGGACAAGATATTTCTAATTATTTTATCTTTATTCATAATTTGAAATTATCCACGGGAAGTCTATGATAAATCCAATGTAATCGCGAATAATTTTCCGATTATTTTTTATGATTAACTGATATTCGTGGATTATTTTGTCCAAACCCCGATCTCTAAGTACTCCTAGTGTAAGGTTAATTTGGGAATAGGTGGGGCTATTTCAAGTGCTAGATTCTTTTCAAAATCAAGAAATTTCACGTATTTTTGAAATTGTACGTGTAGTTATACATAGTAATTGGTAATGCCGATTTTTATTCAATAACGTTGAATTTTCTATAATTTAAATGGTAGAATCTATGGTATGGAAGAAACGCGAGGAATTGAAAGCGTTAAGTTTTCATTCTTAAAAAAGGTAACTGTAGCGAGAAAGGTTTAAACCTCGTAAGGTCTTCAATAGAGATCGGGGTTTGGACAAGAAATTTCTGATTATTTTATCTTTATTCACAACTTAAAATTTTTCGAGGAAAGTCTATGATAAATCCAATGTAATCGCGAATAATTTTCCGATTATTTTTTATGATTAACTGATTAGCTGATAGTTGTGGATTATTTTGTCCAAACCCCGATCTCTAGTCTTCAACAAGTCTGAGACTAATGAGGGGCTTACTAGGTCGCTAGCTTTGAATGACAGAAATTAAAGATGTTTTCATCGAGAAATTTAGAATTTACACTCTCCCTTTTTTTTCTATGCGTTCGAAAAAAAAGGAACTTCTTGTTCGAGCTGACGTATCTGATTGTAAGGCAAACTTTTTATTCGTACTCATTGTTATAGGAAATTGATACGTTAAGGCCCGTTTACAAAAGAGCGGCAAGCTTAAGCGTAAGCCGATGCATGGAACAATAACAAGAGGAGGCATAGGTTCCAAAACCTCATTTTTTAACGATGTAAGTATGAACCTATACCTCCTGTTGTTATTGCTCCATGCATCAGATTACGCTTCAGCTTTCCACTCTTTTGTAAATGGGCCTTTATACGAGTTATTCATTCGCCGATAAGAAACATTTGAAACTCGAGTTTCTTCGCTGATTTTAACCCAAATTGAGATCTAGAAGCTAGAATATAGTAATTTAGTTGTTTCCCTTCAATTTTGATTAAAATTTAATTATTAAATTCCATTCTACACGGATTTCAAGAAACATTTTAATCTTCGCAATATCCGTTTGAATAAACGCGTAATTTGTTTATTAATCAAGCTTCAAATTTTATCACCGGATAATTCAAATGGATACGAATTATCCAGAGATAAGTATCGGCTTATTTTCTGTACTACACTTCGAACGATGAGCCCTGAGAATTTCGCACAAATTGATGTCGCTACCTTCGACTTCATAATAATTATCATCTTGTTTTCACATTTTCACTTCTGTCCTTTTTATCGTCTGCTACTAAAACGATTCTTGGTTTAAGGAAGTCGTCTTCTTGCAATGTGCATTTTATACTCGTGTTTTTGTACATCGAATAACATTTACATAAGTATATAAGACTGCCTTAAGTATTCATTATAATATTCGGTATATCACATTTACTAAAAAATCTGATTTGTCTTTTCACGTACATTATAGTGGTAGGGCTACATGTAACGGCTAAAAATGTCTAAACGACTACTCAGGCGTTAGCCATAGACACCCCGCCCTTATCCTTTTAAGGACTGATTAAATGTGAAGACAGATGGGCATGTAGATTGACATAATTTAAATGTTGTTAGCACTATTGTTATTCGATATATTAGTAAACACTCAATCGTAATACACAAAACGTATACGTATGAAATTTACATAAAAATAGTCGACTTCCCCAAAACCCCGAATTTGTCAGATAATGTCGTTTACGCCTATCGTTTTAGTAGCGGACGATAAAGCGGATAAAAGTCAAAATATGAAAACAAGCTGGTTAATTTGTATAGGGTCGATAGTGGCGACCCCAATTTGGACAAAATTATTTAGTATAGAAAAAACTAGGAAACCTATTCCGCGTGTAAATGATTACCATGAAAAATTCAAATTCCGAATTATTCAATATAATTTTTTACGTACGTGGATTGTTTTAAAAAAATGTTAGCCTTGGATTTTGAAGATTAGAAAATATTTAGTCATAATAATTTCACCAAATTAACCATCGGATGTTTAAAATTCGTACTGCATATACATCTCAGTTTTAAGCAGAAGATAACTTAGAGTATATTTTAAATCACTTAACCTGTTTTATTTAAAGTTTGCATTACGATATGATATTTTGAACCCAAGACACGTGTTATAAACCATTATATATTTTTTAAATCATTACTCGGAAGTTCCCCTCGTAGTTTTTCTTTTCGTCTTATGGTTTTTCCGATTTATATACCGCTTCGGCAATTTACCGAAATTCAATGAATAATTGAACTTAAATGATAATTTGCTTTTTAATATCAACTGAAAATACAAAAATGACATTGAATTTTCTCCAACGACGCCAAAGAAGAAAAATATTAAGATTGGTTTATAGATGGTTTAAAATTTTAAGCTATTTTCCCACTATTAATCATTCTTGATTTTTTTGTTAATTTACCAAACCAAAGCGAAAATTACCAATTCAATTTCATTGGTAATTACTAATGGGGAATATTTCAATCTGGGTATTTGCAGCAAAATATTTTAGAAAATTATAAGATATTTCCCTTAAGTTATTACTCATTAATTGATAATATTACTCCATTAATTTGGTAATAAAAAAATGAGTTAAAAATGTATGATTATCCCCAAGAATCCATTCCGGTTTCATAAGAATATGGGAGGGCCGCGATTCATCAACCATCCTCCCAAACTTTGTAGCAAAATTCGTCTGCTTCGAATCGACTTTTCAAGTAAATCGTGCCTGACATCTATTATTAACCCACGCCACTAACGACCTTGACGTAATATTTTGGATAATAAAAATGGAGCCGACCGAAAAAAGATCTAAGCGTTCAAATGTTGGAAAAATTGCTGACGAACTTTTGTTACAAAGTTTGGGAGGATGGTACCAGAGGCTGAAGCTATGCTCCCATATTCTTATGGAACCTGAATTGATTCTTGTTATCCCATACTTCCCGTTGATTTTTGCCAAGTTATTTTTTTATAAAGGTTTAACTTGATGATGTCCTCATAAAATTGTATTATTTTTCGTTTTAGTATAACCCAAGTTATTGCTAAGAGTTCGTGTAAGTTGAAATATTATCCCATAGTATAGTTTTGCTTATTTTTTATTCGAATTAATTTATCCAAAGATAAATTTTTATCTAAACGTATCTTTATTTAGAAAATGAACGGAGTTTTACGTTCGAATAAGAAAATTTAAAAATGAAACCTAAAATTTAGGATTTCAATTTTATTTTTTCGAAACTAAGCAACTGTTTTGAACTGTTGTGGCGCGATCTGATCGGAGTTAACTACCTTACTAATCAAGTCAGATGTCTCGGGTCAGGACTATCGATATATGAAAAATGTACTATAGTCTTTTACACCCTTAGAAGGCCCCTTAAAAAATTAGTACACGCGGAAGGGCATTTGCATATAACAATCTGCGTGCGCGCCAGACAGCCATTTCTCAGGGACTCTCGCGAAAGTGTAGAACTCACTAGACATTTTGTTTAACGACGTCAGCGTTCTACGCCAAGGCTTAATTAGAATTGTAGAAAATGGTAGCCAATCAGAATATGATCGGAATGGTAAATATAATAGTGACATCTCTTAAGAGATCGGTGCGTAAAGAGTGTACTCCAAGGGCGCGCTGCCCTTGCAAGTTGCTCTTCAATTTCGAATTCGACTATTCCACGATTAGCTATTGAAACCCATAAAGCGGTGAAACTCGAAATTCTCGAAACCAGGTTTCTAGGTCCCTTTAAGCATATTTCAACAGTCACATCGATCAAAAACAACTTAAGTCTATTATTTTCTTAAACATGGTGATCAATAAGAATAAAATAACTTAAGATACAATTCTCATGGCTCATATTTAAGAAGCTAAATTATAGTACCAGGCTTCACATTGCACGACAAGCGCAATTTTTTTAAGGGTAAAATGCATCAAGATAAATTTTGTCTAAACCTATTGAAATGGGTTTATTGTGGTCCAAAAAGTGTTTATACAAAAATCACTTAAAGGGAAACTTGGAAGTAAAAATGGAACAGCTTTTGAATTTATTTTGGAATCACCATGCCAAAATATGTATTCGATCATTTTTTCACTATTATTAAACACGTTTTCGGTGTTTAAATTAATTTCAAAAGTTTTTAAGTTTGAATTCTGACTAGTCGTATTATTTCAGCCTTGTAATGTTCTAACATTTAAGAGAATAGGCCGAGGTTTGAGTTTCCAAGACCTTGAACCGACATTATTTTAATATTAGGACATTACTAGCGCTAATGAAGGCTGAGATGATTGGCCTGAATTTATACTAACATTCATACTTAAGAAATTAATTGGTTTGAAAATTCTCGAATACGTTTTTTTAGAGAATTTTTTTTAATGTTCATTTTCGAGAGAAATTTAAATTTCCCAAAAAGCCAAAATACTTGCAAACACTGTATCGCGAGGCGGAAATGTAGCTAGGCCTCTAAAGCACAAATCTCATGAGAATGCAACCTAGCAAGGCATTTTTTCAATTCCTTATAGTTTAAATAGGCCTAATCCACCATTAAAAAAATTAAACAAATATTAAACTAGAAATAAATTTAATTTACTATGAAAATTAGCAATGTCATTGGTCGCTAGTCCTTATGTGGGAAGTTATTGATATTAAAGCCTATTTAGATGGTAAGATTTAAATTTATTTCTAGTTTAACATTTGTTTTTATTTTTTACTATTGGATTAGGTGGTCGGATTAGGCCTATTTAAACGATAAGGAATCGATAAAAATCACTTGTTGTTAGGTTGCGGTCTCCCTTTAAGGATATAAAACGTGTTTTTATAAAATGATATATTTTAAGCAGTTTTTTTTTTTTTTTTCATGTTTAGCTGTGATATAATTATTTTAATTAAAATTTGATGTAGTATCCCTTCATTTAGTATTAAATTTTTTTAAATTCTTTAATCATTACTATTGCAGTTTTCTGTGCAATGTAAGTAATAAAAAATTCACGTCAAGGCCTAAAATAACGAGCAGGTTATTGCTTGTAATAATTATATTATTTTACTTATACATTTTCCTTATAACCAACTTATAATTTGATTGAACCTTGAAATGTTCGGAAATTCTTAAAGCAATTAGAAAAAGCTTATACAGTATAATGAATGTTTTATGTTTAAACAGTTCTTGAGGATATTTAGTAAAAAAAAAAAAAAAAAAAAGGGTACAAAGACTGAATAAGGTTCAAGGATATTTATAGTAGGCTATAGTAATTATAATTTAAGATTTCTATTCAAATTATACACTTTGATCTTTTATTACTTAGTATTGAACGATTTGAACTTAAATTTTTGCAATGAAGTTTATATTTCGATGTTGAATATGTATTTAATCTGAAGTGTACCTGTTGCGTAAAAAGAGCCATGTAAACTAAACATCTTAAAATTTGAGCAAGCATCGGTGCCACCCCCCTCCCCCTGGCTGGAAACGGAAATAAGGCGGTAATAGCTTTAGGGTTAATTAGTACGTTGAAAAAACATGAGATGGCGCTGATTTTTATAATACGGGGTCTCAGTTTATCTGGGGGGTAACGATTGTTTAGAAATAAATTAACTATATCTTGCCTATCTCCCCAGTATCCCTCTTATCGCAGCGGGTGGACATGCTGTAGGTCAGACGGTGAAAGATCTTTTATAATAGGCCCTATTGTGGTGGCATCTTAGAGTTTACGCGTTATAGACATTTCTTATAATAACTAGAAAAAATTAAACGTAAAATTTTCAAATTATACAATGAACTACGTCTGACTTTTATGGTTTGGCAGAAGTTGAATAATCTAGCGATTTTTGAACGTGAGATAATAGGTACATAATTGATAAACTTTCGATCAGTTATTAATAAACAAGATTTATTAATCTCGTGTTATAACATGAACTAAAAATAGCAATTCAAGGCTTAAGTGATAACCGCGAAATGATAACCTCAGGGTACGAAAGATTTAAAAACGTGTTTATCGATTATAGCTCCGGATTTCAGAGATATTAATTCGTGCTTTTATCAGCACTAAACTGAAGTTGGGGCTTGTTAGTTAGGTTTTCTTCAGTTCCGCATTCTTTGGGGCAGACAGTTCTAAATCGGCAATTTACCAGGTTAATTGTTATTAACGGATTGCTCTTAGTAAAATTATCAAAATGGTATTTAAAAATTTAAAAACTTTGTTAAAGAAAGAGGTCATAGTTTAAAGTTTTAAATTGTCTACATTTCTACTTGAATGTTTCGGTAGAATATAAAATTTAAAAAATCAATATATAAATATATAATTTCCATTAAAATGGTTCCCTTTTAATTTTACTTAGGTCAATATGACGAATTTGATTTGAGCAAGTTTCGTTCCGATGACTTTTACGCTGGATTATTTTTGAAACACAATCTGGGGGATCTCGATAAAGCCGTTTCTATGGTAAAAGAATCTCTCAAATGGAGGAAAGAATTCGGTGTTCGTGGTAAGAACCATATTAAATTTTATAGTCACTGTAAATTGTTTGGACTAAAATATAATTTCATTTTTCATCAGGAATTAAAGAAAGCACTTTACCCGTCGAAATGTTAAAAGATGCGACCCTGTACAAATATAATCACGACAAAGAAGGCAATCCGATACGTAAGAGTTACGATTACTAATAATAAAAAAAAATTATTTAAAACCAATTGCCAAATGATCTCATCGCTTACGGCTAACAAGTAAAAGTTCATAGACCATAATAACAAGAGCTAGTTTTCCATAGTTATAAAACTTATGGGAATTTATTATCAAGACCGAATTTAAAAGCGTTCTGGTTATTTTCTTTCTAGTAAACTTTAAACTCCCTCAACAAAAATGATTTGGAGGACCGCTTTGTTAGAAAGGATAATGAAGCATTTGAGAACGATACAAAATTTCTCAAATAGTTGTCTATATAGAAATCTCTGTCCACCAATAATGACCTGTAGATGAGGATTTTAAGAACATTTATCGGCAGGCAAATTACCATGTGCCTCTTAATTTAAATTCATCTAGTATATCACTAAAATGCCCTCGGAGTGAAGTCTTTGGTTCATTCATAACTTTCAGTAATCGTCTTTTCTTATATCCAAGAGACGTCATAAATTATAAAATATGTAGTTCTCTAAAACTTAAGTTAAGCGTTTGGATTTAAAATTAAAGGAACCATAGAGGGAACAGTGACGAAAAATTTAAATTGAACTTGGCTATGTATTACCAGAATCGAATATGAAATCACTCGAATGCACCGTTCGAGTGCTCTTACATTTCTGTATTCTTTATAGCTATAAGGATCACATTGCGATTAAGTACTTGCTAGGTACTTCATTGTAGAGCACTGAACAAATCCCAAGTAAATGTTTTTTTGTGGTCTCATTTTCTTAAAATTTGTTTTGGCCTTTGAAAATTTGACTATCCCGAAAAGAAAGACATAAATCATACGTAGCTCCTGAGAGTAGTGTAATTGGTTGTCAGTTATTTAAAGACAAATAGTGCGAGTGTTTAGGAAACGCTAAAATTGATGCTTAATAACGGAGATGCAAAATGTCATTTCCACTGGGAGTATAGTAAGCTGTGTCCCACGTAATCTCGTCTCATTTATCCACTTCCCTTTCTCACTCGAACGAGGTATTGAATATTTTTTTTTTAATATTTTAGTTATGATGATAGTGAAGGATCACAAGAAGGATGCCCAAAAAGTTGAAGACCAGAAGAGGGTGATAGTGTATTGGATTGAAAAATGTCTTAAGGAGTCCCCCAAACATTGCGTTTCCGTCGTATACGACTGCACAGATTCTGGATACTCGAATATGGTCAGTATTTCATTAAACGAAGAAATTCGGTTTGTCAGCTTCAGTTACGTGATAATTTAAGATTATAGAGTGAATAATATTTAATTAAATCCAATGGTCCAAACCCTGCCCCTTAAAAACTATATTTAAATTCAACTCTTGCTAATTTTAACAATAAAAACTTAGCTCCTTCAACTGCAAATAGGTTTTCACGGTACATATTTCGAAAACTGGTTTTAAATTCATATACTGAATTATATTCCGATATTATCCGCTTGCTTGAAGAAAATACTATCGTTACAGCTAACTTACACGAATAGAAAATAAAAAATTATCCGAAAATGGCAACTTGCTCTAGAACTATTTTTGAGTTAGACTTAAATTTTCTTATACAAACGTATATTTTAGTCGAAAATAATAAATTAAAACCCTGAAAGTTTGGTTTTATTGTGTATTTTATTTTAAGTGAATAAGAATTATATTTCTTTTATTTTACACCAATTCTAAGAAAGGTCAATTTTTCTTATCCACTGTTACACATTTCAATTCGAGTAACTCGTTAGTAGATAAAGATTCAAACGTTCTATCTTAGGATAAACCCAACATCCATGAACTACTATCTGAATTCCAAATAGCCTTTCTATCGTAGTTTATAACAATCTGAACAGAAGATAATTGTTACCTGATTCCGAGCTCTATCCATATGCCTATCTCATGAAAAGCTAGTTTATATTTTCTTTCAAATGCACGGCCATATTCTGCCCCTCGCAATTATTGTAAAAGTAGTGTTAGCATAATTGCTTCCTTCTCGATAAAAAATAAGAAATCAAGGTTTCGGGTACCCTCTATACAACTTCCAAATGTAAATTTTGTCCCTCTTGTAGCAAAAAGTAAATTGAAATGGGAAAAATTGGTAAAATATGTAACCAGTATGTTTAGCTACAATTACAAACCAGTTGATGTATTGTCTTTGAAGATGAAAACTTTTTCTAAAGCGCAATAATATAACTTGGAGGTTAACAATATTGTCCCTCGCCCCTCTCTAACAAATTATTGTATGGCCTTGTGGTTATACTAACATGAAAACGACTTGTTAGTAATAGTTTTGATTGAGGAACAATAATCTTTAAATAATAAAAAGCTTAACCAATGAAACTATTTCCGTCGTGAAGTTAAGGAAATTTTGGCGTTATTCGAAGATGATTTGGCCAATTTAATTAGAAGATAATTTGGCCAATTTAATTAGATAATTTGGCCAATTTAATTAGAAGATAATTTGGCCAATTTAATTAGAAGATAATTTGGCCAATTTAATTAGATAATTTGGCCAATTTAATTAGATAATTTGGCCAATTTAATTAGATAATTTGGCCAATTTAATTAGATAATTTGGCCAATTTAATTAGATAATTTGGCCAATTTAATTAGATAATTTGGCCAATTTAATTAGATAATTTGGCCAATTTAATTAGAAGATAATTTGGCCAATTTAATTAGAAGATAATTTGGCCAATTTAATTAGAAGATAATTTGGCCAATTTAATTAGAAGATAATTTGGCCAATTTAATTAGAAGATAATTTGGCCAATTTAATTAGAAGATAATTTGGCCAATTTAATTAGAAGATAATTTGGCCAATTTAATTAGAAGATAATTTGGCCAATTTAATTAGAAGATAATTTGGCCAATTTAATTAGAAGATAATTTGGCCAATTTAATTAGAAGATAATTTGGCCAATTTAATTAGAAGATAATTTGGCCAATTTAATTAGATAATTTGGCCAATTAGAAGATAATTTGGCCAATTTAATGTCGAAGATGTCCGAAACGTAAATAATGTCCTTGTGAAGTGTTTTTGTTAATTAATATGAATAATACCTGCAAAAAATGAGGATTGGTTAAAAAATTAATTGTACGTTTGAGGTTTCTTGAAAAAACTTTAGGTAGAGCTCAAAAACGTTTTCTTCCCGTAAAATGACAAACAAATTTTGCAACTCGCAACCACTCCCCTTACAAAAAGCCACTCGCATCTCAAACTTTTCTGCCTTTTCTGCCTATGTAATTACTAAGACTATATCAAAATAATTGCCTTGTACGTAGTCAATGCGAGGTAGCATCAGGTGTAGTGTTTGGCAGAGAGAGATGAGTCGCGTTTCTTAGTAAATTGCGTGTATGGCCTATTGTACACTTCCCTCACGAAATGACGTATATTATGTTACTCCTCTTGGTATATATTAATGTACTTCACTTGGTTGCAGGATCTTGAGCTCACGATGTTTCTGACGAACTTGTTTATGAAATACTATCCCTTCTCCTTAGGGCATATCATTACTTACGATATGCCGTGGCTGTTTAATGGTAAGTTCTAAGTTTTTTCGTATTCATTGATAATTAAATACAGAAATGTGTTGGTTAAAGTTATCGGCCGCTAGCTATTGTTTTCGGACTGAAGGAGTCCGTCAGATCGAACAAAGGCAATAACCGACTGAAAATTAACCCACCCTGTTAAGGCTAAAAGAAAAGGCCAACGGGTCGAACAAATTCCATATTATTTAAAATTACCAATTATTTTGGCTCTTTAAATAGTGTAGTACAAGATATATTTTTAATGCCCGAATTTTTATCAGTTTCCATTATAGTATTACGCAACCTTGGAACCACCTATAATAAGTCAAAGATCATTTGAAATTTTGGATTAGTGGCGGCTTATATTTTCAAAGGGCATTGGTACTGAATTTGAATGGCTCACAATGGTCTAGTTTAGATGTTTCCAAGGCTGCGAAATGCTGTAATTTCCCTCTGCTAGAAATGTGTTAATGTGGTGTGTTACTGTATTTTCAAATAAATTAATAACTTGCCAATAAAACCCATAAGATCAACACACGTAGCTTTTGAAAGCGTCGGTATTTTGCCACGAATATGATCTGGAAAAACCTGAGCCACGGCATATAACCTGTAAATATATATAAGTTAACAGACGTCACCGTCGTTCCTTTCCCCTATTTGTTATAACGCTGACATTTTACACCCAAAAATATAAAACGCTAAAACCAAATTTACCAAATTACAATACGCGATGGACTCGTTTTCAACCTCCATTTTAGAATGAGCGTTTCTTTCCGGGAATTGTTACATCCAGCCCGTGTGACAGAAATTCCCTATCACAACCCTGGCGCCAATTAGTTTTTCCCCAGTGAAAACATGGCATAAATAGTTTTAAATCGCTGACCAAAGTTGGCGTCGTTGAATCCCAATATATTTTTTGAACAAGCCCCGTTCTTCCCCAATTCCATTACCTAATATCAGAAGCCGATGAAACCTTCCTTTGAAGTCTACTACTCTAATGTTCCATAAGCGCTCCTCTCTGTATGGGTAAAATTCCCAATTTTACGAGATCGGAGGGGTCCTACTTCATACCCCCTGTCTACGTAAAACTGGAAATTCTCTCTCTCCACAAACGACGACTTTTTTTTGACGAACTCCAAGGCTGCTAGAGATATTCGCTCGACGAACTGCCGCTCCGAAAACATCTACCGTTAGGAGGCGTACGAATCGCGCTTTTTGAAACTAACCCAAACAGAGAGGGGTAGACAAGACCCGGGAGTAATAGACTTCAAAGGAAGGTTTCATCGGCTTCTGGCTTCATATAATTTTTTTCGACCCGATAAAACTTTGTTGTTTCTTGAATCCTTGAATCCGATGTATCATGGCCCATTCGATCCGACAGACAACCTTAATATATTACGATAAAACCGTTGACTAGGTGAAAATCATATTTTATGAAAAGGAGATATATAATTTCATAACTATTTTCACTCTAGTATTATTATACAAATATATAAGGAATATTGGACATAATCCTTTAATTTTCCGATTCGTAACACAGTGAAGAGTTTCCTTGAAGGAAAATAAGATCCACTTCCTTTTCCCTACCTTGGACGCAGACTCACTAAAGCCTGACAAATATTCTTTTATAAATTTACACCGTGTTTTATTTTTCTCAGAAAATCAATTAAATGGGAGAATGGTTTATTACAATAAGTCTAATTATTCGTTTGAACAGTTTAAGAATTAGGTTTTATGGTTATTAGTGTAATATTTTAGGTAAATGCACACAGCATTGTTTCGTGCCTCAAATTGGATTGGGTTGGTAGGTTTTGTAGGTACGTGGGTTGGATTTGGTTACTTTAGTTAGTTTAAAACTATTTGCAAGACAAAATTAAACGAGCATATATTAGCAGTCCCTGCGGACATATTACTTTCTATAAAAAAGAAAGGTTAAAAGTTAAAAATAAAGTGAGGTACGAGTGTGCCAAATCCTTTAGTTTAAAGGGATAATGGTGCCCAATTGACAATTTGTTGTCCCAAACGTTCATTTTCATAAAAATATATAAATGTCTAACAAGATTCATAATTATTTTGAGAGTACGCAACTCGGGGTACTTCGACTAATCAGCTTTATTTGCTTAAAATATTGCTTTTTATTACTTCAATTTAGTTTAGTGAAAAAAATCTTAATTTTTGAATTTTTCTTTACGTCAGCTGTTTGGAAGGTGATCAAGCCTTTGTTGCCAAAGCACGCTCGCAACAAGGTTGTCTTTGTTAACAAGACCGAGATCAAGGAGTACATTGATGACAAGTGCTTACCAGTACGAATGGGCGGCCTTGTAAGTTCCAAAGCTTTATTAAATAATAATGTTATATAATATAAAATTTAAGACGCGTTAGAAGAGCAGAAACTAAATTTACGGTGGTTAAGACTTTAAGTGTTGCCGTTAGACCATAATCTATAACTAAATCTGTCTGGAGAGCCACTTTATTTAGCTTTACCGGTGTGAAACAGATCGAAGCGGTCAGAGAGAGTTGAAAGCGGGCAATTCCCTAGCGAACCGATCATTAACTGGCCAAACAGAGCCTTGAAAAGACCCAGCGCAGTTATTAGACATCCACCCTTCATTATAAAAAAATGTGTGTGGCTATATAGCCTACAATCAAGCGTACTGAAAACTATCTAGACTTATTTCATTTTTACTATATGCTTCTGGCAGAACCTGACAAACTTGCATCTCCTTTTTATAAGAAGCACTTGTTATTGTCACTTGATTATTAGATTAATGATAAAAGTCTTATTATTAAGAGTTCCGTGCAATATTTCCGTTTGTGTGTAACGTGGAATCAATAGCGATCCGAAAGTTGAGGTAATTAGCGAGCGCAGGGGGAGAAACCGGGCTAGGTTCTGCCACAAATTTTTGCCTAGTTGACAAACTCAAGTTCAATTGGTATAAGTTGTCAAATTAACGATTGAGTTTACAGGTACAGTTGTGACGGAAAAATCAGACTAAGTTGGCAAAATAAATTTTAAAGTTCTCTAAAAGTAGATTTTCTTCCCATCCAAATGACTCTCCTTCGCTTCGCCCCTGAGCAAGCGAACCGTTACCGTTAGGTCCGGGAGAATTGCAGAAACAGGGGTTCAACGCCAGACGATAACTAATTAGCCTATTAAGGTTGGCATAATAAGTTTTAGTAATCCCAGCAATATGCAATGGATTTGAAAAATATTTACACGGTAGATTTTCGGAATAATTGGTTCTTACCACTTCGTTCGAACCTTAAAAGAACGAGAAAACTTGTTTTCAAAATTGCAGTGGTCAAAGTGGTCTTTTGAAAACTTGTTAAGCTCACTTGACTAACCCGTGATTAGCTATTAAATCATATTTTCAAAATGATATATTGATATCAAGTATGTCCATTTATAATCAAAATTAATATTTTATCCAAATTAATTCATATTACAGTTAAATATGAGTTGGAACTTATGTCAGAATATAATTTTTCCGGGCCGGTTAGGGTCCCCGTATATTCTCCAGTGTACACATAATATTTTGGCTATAGGTAAAATCTTATCGGCCTCTTTTATGAGTACTTGCAACTTTATGAATGTACCAACGCGTGTAGAGTTGAAACACGTCCACTATTTCCTCGTCTACTTTAACTGTTACCCCCGTTTCTGCAAGACCCTTCCGCCCAACCAACAGCCTACCCTATACTGGTTCAGCTATTTTCCAAACTGTTCTTGAGCCAAAAAAGAATGACGAAAGATATATCATTATCGTATAACTGAAGGTTAAATACGCGTTAGAATAATTGTTCCTAGAAATTTTGAGAAACAAAAATTCATTAAAATATGTTAATCATAATTCAATTTCTTTTAAGGACACAACTGAATACGTCTACACTTCTTCTGCTTAAATATGATCTACATTGATACGTCAAATTTAAACGTTTTTGTTAATAATTAAGCTAATATTGTTTCATTTTAGAAACCCAATTAATGTTACACCAAATTTCATACGAAAAATAAATATTAATAATCTTTAAAAGATTCTGTTATTTAATATAATCGCACCAATTTAGGTTTAATATATTTACGCCTATTTAGGTATTTAAGTTTAGTCAAAATTTTCGTCAAAATAGCTTTAATGCTCGTTGAAGTTACAAATATCAAAGGGAAAATTGGAGTTGAAAATGGAACAACTTTTTATTTTCGCAATGACCATGCCAAAAAAAATTATTCTAAATATTCAAACAATTAATAGACACGATTAGGGCGGTAAATTATTTTCTAAAGTTTGGTAAAATATATGTATAAAAGTAAATATAAATTCGGGCCAATTATAGTATTTCAGCCTTCAGCAGCACTTATAGTGTCCTAACATGAGTACAATAGGCCGGCATTTGATGCCTAAGACCTTTGGCATCAAAACGCGGTCATGGTGATTCCGAAAATAAATTCAAAAGCTGTTACATTTTATCTCCAAGTTTCCCTTTAAATTGGACATCATTTTAAGTTCATATAGTGTATCAAGATAAAATACATAAAAAATTGAGCAAGGTGATTAACGTATATTATAACTTGATTAATCAGACTGCTACCTCATGATTCATTTAACCTGCTTTTATTGGTTTATAGCCAGTAGCGCATTTCCCAAAAGCGCATTTCCCAAAAGCGCAGTTCCTAAAAGCGCGGTTTCCTAAAAGCGCGGTTTCCTAAAAGCGCGGTTTCCTAAAAGCGCGGTTTCCTAAAAGCGCGGTTTCCTAAAAGCGCGGTTTCCTAAAAGCGCGGTTTCCTAAAAGCGCGGTTTCCTAAAAGCGCGGTTTCCTAAAAGCGCGGTTTCCTAAATGCGCGGTTTCCTAAATGCGCGGTTTCCTAAATGCGCGGTTTCCTAAATGCGCGGTTTCCTAAATGCGCGGTTTCCTAAATGCGCGGTTTCCCAAATGCGCGGTTTCCCAAATGCGCGGTTTCCCCAAATGCGCGGTTTCCCCAAATGCGCGGTTTCCCCAAATGCGCGGTTTCCCCAAATGCGCGGTTTCCCCAAATGCGCGGTTTCCCCAAATGCGCGGTTTCCCCCAAAGCGCGGTTTTCCCCCAAAGCGCGGTTTTCCCCCAAAGCGCGGTTTTCCCCCAAAGCGCGGTTTTCCCCCAAAGCGCGGTTTTCCCCCAAAGCGCGGTTTTCCCCCAAAGCGCGGTTTTCCCCCAAAGCGCGGTTTTCCCCCAAAGCGCGGTTTTCCCCCAAAGCGCGGTTTTCCCCCAAAGCGCGGTTTTCCCCCAAAGCGCGGTTTTCCCCCAAAGCGCGGTTTTCCCCCAAAGCGCGGTTTTCCCCCAAAGCGCGGTTTTCCCCCAAAGCGCGGTTTTCCCCCAAAGCGCGGTTTTCCCCCAAAGCGCGGTTTTCCCCCAAAGCGCGGTTTTCCCCCAAAAGCGCGGTTTTCCCCCAAAGCGCGGTTTTCCCCCAAAGCGCGGTTTTCCCCCAAAAGCGCGGTTTTCCCCCAAAAGCGCGGTTTTCCCCCAAAAGCGCGGTTTTCCCCCAAAAGCGCGGTTTTCCCCCAAAAGCGCGGTTTTCCCCCAAAAGCGCGGTTTTCCCCCAAAAGCGCGGTTTTCCCCCAAAAGCGCGGTTTTCCCCCAAAAGCGCGGTTTTCCCCCAAAAGCGCGGTTTTCCCCCAAAAGCGCGGTTTTCCCCCAAAAGCGCGGTTTTCCCCCAAAAGCGCGGTTTTCCCCCAAAAGCGCGGTTTTCCCCCAAAAGCGCGGTTTTCCCCCAAAAGCGCGGTTTTCCCCCAAAAGCGCGGTTTTCCCCCAAAAGCGCGGTTTTCCCCCAAAAGCGCGGTTTTCCCCCAAAAGCGCGGTTTTCCCCCAAAAGCGCGGTTTTCCCCCAAAAGCGCGGTTTTCCCCCAAAAGCGCGGTTTTCCCCCAAAAGCGCGGTTTTCCCCCAAAAGCGCGGTTTTCCCCCAAAAGCGCGGTTTTCCCCCAAAAGCGCGGTTTTCCCCCAAAAGCGCGGTTTTCCCCCAAAAGCGCGGTTTTCCCCCAAAAGCGCGGTTTTCCCCCAAAAGCGCGGTTTTCCCCCAAAAGCGCGGTTTTCCCCCAAAAGCGCGGTTTTCCCCCAAAAGCGCGGTTTTCCCCCAAAAGCGCGGTTTTCCCCCAAAAGCGCGGTTTTCCCCCAAAAGCGCGGTTTTCCCCCAAAAGCGCGGTTTTCCCCCAAAAGCGCGGTTTTCCCCCAAAAGCGCGGTTTTCCCCCAAAAGCGCGGTTTTCCCCCAAAAGCGCGGTTTTCCCCCAAAAGCGCGGTTTTCCCCCAAAAGCGCGGTTTTCCCCCAAAAGCGCGGTTTTCCCCCAAAAGCGCGGTTTTCCCCCAAAAGCGCGGTTTTCCCCCAAAAGCGCGGTTTTCCCCCAAAAGCGCGGTTTTCCCCCAAAAGCGCGGTTTTCCCCCAAAAGCGCGGTTTTCCCCCAAAAGCGCGGTTTTCCCCCAAAAGCGCGGTTTTCCCCCAAAAGCGCGGTTTTCCCCCAAAAGCGCGGTTTTCCCCCAAAAGCGCGGTTTTCCCCCAAAAGCGCGGTTTTCCCCCAAAAGCGCGGTTTTCCCCCAAAAGCGCGGTTTTCCCCCAAAAGCGCGGTTTTCCCCCAAAAGCGCGGTTTTCCCCCAAAAGCGCGGTTTTCCCCCAAAAGCGCGGTTTTCCCCCAAAAGCGCGGTTTTCCCCCAAAAGCGCGGTTTTCCCCCAAAAGCGCGGTTTTCCCCCAAAAGCGCGGTTTTCCCCCAAAAGCGCGGTTTTCCCCCAAAAGCGCGGTTTTCCCCCAAAAGCGCGGTTTTCCCCCAAAAGCGCGGTTTTCCCCCAAAAGCGCGGTTTTCCCCCAAAAGCGCGGTTTTCCCCCAAAAGCGCGGTTTTCCCCCAAAAGCGCGGTTTTCCCCCAAAAGCGCGGTTTTCCCCCAAAAGCGCGGTTTTCCCCCAAAAGCGCGGTTTTCCCCCAAAAGCGCGGTTTTCCCCCAAAAGCGCGGTTTTCCCCCAAAAGCGCGGTTTTCCCCCAAAAGCGCGGTTTTCCCCCAAAAGCGCGGTTTTCCCCCAAAAGCGCGGTTTTCCCCCAAAAGCGCGGTTTTCCCCCAAAAGCGCGGTTTTCCCCCAAAAGCGCGGTTTTCCCCCAAAAGCGCGGTTTTCCCCCAAAAGCGCGGTTTTCCCCCAAAAGCGCGGTTTTCCCCCAAAAGCGCGGTTTTCCCCCAAAAGCGCGGTTTTCCCCCAAAAGCGCGGTTTTCCCCCAAAAGCGCGGTTTTCCCCCAAAAGCGCGGTTTTCCCCCAAAAGCGCGGTTTTCCCCCAAAAGCGCGGTTTTCCCCCAAAAGCGCGGTTTTCCCCCAAAAGCGCGGTTTTCCCCCAAAAGCGCGGTTTTCCCCCAAAAGCGCGGTTTTCCCCCAAAAGCGCGGTTTTCCCCCAAAAGCGCGGTTTTCCCCCAAAAGCGCGGTTTTCCCCCAAAAGCGCGGTTTTCCCCCAAAAGCGCGGTTTTCCCCCAAAAGCGCGGTTTTCCCCCAAAAGCGCGGTTTTCCCCCAAAAGCGCGGTTTTCCCCCAAAAGCGCGGTTTTCCCCCAAAAGCGCGGTTTTCCCCCAAAAGCGCGGTTTTCCCCCAAAAGCGCGGTTTTCCCCCAAAAGCGCGGTTTTCCCCCAAAAGCGCGGTTTTCCCCCAAAAGCGCGGTTTTCCCCCAAAAGCGCGGTTTTCCCCCAAAAGCGCGGTTTTCCCCCAAAAGCGCGGTTTTCCCCCAAAAGCGCGGTTTTCCCCCAAAAGCGCGGTTTTCCCCCAAAAGCGCGGTTTTCCCCCAAAAGCGCGGTTTTCCCCCAAAAGCGCGGTTTTCCCCCAAAAGCGCGGTTATCCAAATCATTTCTCCAACAGAGACGTCCACGAAGTACTCGTATACTTGACCCTAATACCTTGAACATAAGACAAAATCTTTCATTGTTAATTTTTAAGTTAATTTTAAATCTTTTTTTAAAAGAGTTCGGTACATAATGTCGAAAATCATAATCTCGAATGACAGATTAAATAGCCTAACCTACACTACCGTAATCTAACCTAACCTTACCTATGCTATTTAACCTTACCTAAAATATTTTTGTAATTTTCAGCATTAGACGTCCAAAAACTGAGCCCGCAATTATAAGAAAATGAGTTTATACGAATGACAGATTAAATAGCCTAACCTACACTACCGTAATCTAACCTAACCTTACCTATGCTTACCTAAAATATTTTTGTAAATTTTCAGCATTAGACGTCCAAAAACTGAGCCCGCAATTATAAAAAATGAGTTTATACGAATGACAGATTAAATAGCCTAACCTACACTACCGTAATCTAACCTAACCTTGCCTTTGCTATTTAACCGTACCTAAAATATTTTTGTAAATTTTTAGCATTAGACGTCCAAAAACTGAGCCCGCAATTATAAGAAAATGAGTTTATACGAATGACAGATTAAATAGCCTAACCTACACTACCGTAATCTAACCTAACCTTACCTATGCTATTTAACCTTACCTAAAATATTTTTGTAAATTTTTAGCATTAGACGTCCAAAAATTGAGCCCGCAGTTATAAAAAAATGAGTTTATACGAATGGCAGATTAAATGGCCTAACCTACACTACCGTAATCTAACCTAACCTTACCTATGCTATTTAACCTTACCTAAAATATTTTTGTAAATTTTTAGCATTAGACGTCTAAAAACTGAGCCCGCAATTATAAGAAAATGAGTTTATACGAATGACAGATTAAATAGCCTAACCTATACCGTAATCTAACCTAACCTTACCTATGCTATTTAACCTTACTTAAAATATTTCTGTAAATTTTTAGCATTAGACGTTCAAGAACTGAGCCCGCAATTATAAGAAAATGAGTTTATACGAAAAAACCCTTTTGGAAATGCGCAAATGAGAACTGCTCTTTTGGCAAAACTGCGCTTTTGAGAAACCGCTCTTATGGGAGTGTGCAAACGGAAAATGCTCTTTTGGCAACTGCGCTTATGGGTACATACCGCTTTTATTTACCATGAAGTCGCAGTCTCGTTAATTAATATATAATTGATACACTTTTCGTATAATTAAAGCCAAAGTCGCCTTTGCGTATACTGGTCCCAGCATATTAATTTATACATTTTAAGTCCAATGGGGAGTGCTTGCGGCTTAGACCTCTAACGTCTATGAAATAGACGGTTTATAGCCAGTAGCGCAGTTTCCCGAAAGCGCATTTCACAAAAGCGCAGTTCCTAAAAGCGCAATTTCAAAAGCGAAGTTTCCCAAAAGCGCAGTTCCCAAAAGCGCAGTTCCCAAAAGCGCAGTTCCCAATAGCGCAGTTCCCAATAGCGCAGTTCCCAATAGCGCAGTTCCCAATAGCGCAGTTCCCAATAGCGCAGTTCCCAATAGCGCAGTTCCCAATAGCGCAGTTCCCAATAGCGCAGTTCCCAATAGCGCAGTTCCCAATAGCGCAGTTCCCAATAGCGCAGTTCCCAATAGCGCAGTTCCCAATAGCGCAGTTCCCAATAGCGCAGTTCCCAATAGCGCAGTTCCCAATAGCGCAGTTCCCAATAGCGCAGTTCCCAAAAGCGCAGTTCCCAAAAGCGCAGTTCTCCAATTTATTTCTCAACCAGAGACGTCCACTTGACCCTAATACCTTGAACATAAGACAAAATCTTTCATTGTTAATTTTTAAGTTAATTTTAAATCTCTTTTTAAAAGAGTTCGGTACATAATGTCGAAAATCATAATCTCGAATGACAGATTAAATAGCCTAACCTACACTACCTTAATCTAACCTAACCTTACCTATGCTATTTAACCTTACGTAAAATATTTTTGTAAATTTTTAGCATTAGACGTCCAAAAACGGAGCCCGCAATTATAAGAAAATGAGTTTATACGAATGACAGATTAAATAGCCTAACCTACACTACCGTAATCTAACCTAACCTTACCTATGCTATTTAACCTTACCTAAAATATTTTTGTAAATTTTCAGCATTAGACGTCCAAAAACTGAGCCCGCAATTATAAGAAAATGAGTTTATACGAATGACAGATTAAATAGCCTAACCTACACTACCGTAATCTAACCTAACCTTACCTATGCTATTTAACCTTACGTAAAATATTTTTGTAAATTTTTAGCATTAGACGTCCAAAAACTGAGCCCGCAATTATAAGAAAATGAGTTTATACGAATGACAGATTAAATAGCCTAACCTACACTACCGTAATCTAACCTAACCTTACCTATGCTATTTAACCTTACCTAAAATATTTTTGTAAATTTTTAGCATTAGACGTCCAAAAATTGAGCCCGCAGTTATAAAAAAATGAGTTTATACGAATGGCAGATTAAATGGCCTAACCTACACTACCGTAATCTAACCTAACCTAACCTTACCTATGCTATTTAACCTTACCTAAAATATTTTTGTAAATTTTTAGCATTAGACGTCTAAAAACTGAGCCCGCAATTATAAGAAAATGAGTTTATACGAATGACAGATTAAATAGCCTAACCTATACCGTAATCTAACCTAACCTTACCTATGCTATTTAACCTTACTTAAAATATTTCTGTAAATTTTTAGCATTAGACGTTCAAGAACTGAGCCCGCAATTATAAGAAAATGAGTTTATACGAAAAAACCCTTTTGGAAATGCGCAAATGAGAACTGCTCTTTTGGCAAAACTGCGCTTTTGAGAAACCGCTCTTATGGGAGTGTGCAAACGGAAAATGCTCTTTTGGCAACTGCGCTTATGGGTACATACCGCTTTTATTTACCATGAAGTCGCAGTCTCGTTAATTAATATATAATTGATACACTTTTCGTATAATTAAAGCCAAAGTCGCCTTTGCGTATACTGGTCCCAGCATATTAATTTATACATTTTAAGTCCAATGGGGAGTGCTTGCGGCTTAGACCTCTAACGTCTATGAAATAGACGGTTTATAGCCAGTAGCGCAGTTTCCCGAAAGCGCATTTCACAAAAGCGCAGTTCCTAAAAGCGCAATTTCAAAAGCGAAGTTTCCCAAAAGCGCAGTTCCCAAAAGCGCAGTTCCCAATAGCGCAGTTCCCAATAGCGCAGTTCCCAATAGCGCAGTTCCCAATAGCGCAGTTCCCAATAGCGCAGTTCCCAATAGCGCAGTTCCCAATAGCGCAGTTCCCAATAGCGCAGTTCCCAATAGCGCAGTTCCCAATAGCGCAGTTCCCAATAGCGCAGTTCCCAATAGCGCAGTTCCCAATAGCGCAGTTCCCAATAGCGCAGTTCCCAATAGCGCAGTTCCCAATAGCGCAGTTCCCAATAGCGCAGTTCCCAATAGCGCAGTTCCCAATAGCGCAGTTCCCAATAGCGCAGTTCCCAATAGCGCAGTTCCCAAAAGCGCAGTTCCCAAAAGCGCAGTTCTCCAATTTATTTCTCAACCAGAGACGTCCACTTGACCCTAATACCTTGAACATAAGACAAAATCTTTCATTGTTAATTTTTAAGTTAATTTTAAATCTCTTTTTAAAAGAGTTCGGTACATAATGTCGAAAATCATAATCTCGAATGACAGATTAAATAGCCTAACCTACACTACCTTAATCTAACCTAACCTTACCTATGCTATTTAACCTTACGTAAAATATTTTTGTAAATTTTTAGCATTAGACGTCCAAAAACGGAGCCCGCAATTATAAGAAAATGAGTTTATACGAATGACAGATTAAATAGCCTAACCTACACTACCGTAATCTAACCTAACCTTACCTATGCTATTTAACCTTACCTAAAATATTTTTGTAAATTTTCAGCATTAGACGTCCAAAAACTGAGCCCGCAATTATAAGAAAATGAGTTTATACGAATGACAGATTAAATAGCCTAACCTACACTACCGTAATCTAACCTAACCTTACCTATGCTATTTAACCTTACGTAAAATATTTTTGTAAATTTTTAGCATTAGACGTCCAAAAACTGAGCCCGCAATTATAAGAAAATGAGTTTATACGAATGACAGATTAAATAGCCTAACCTACACTACCGTAATCTAACCTAACCTTACCTATGCTATTTAACCTTACCTAAAATATTTTTGTAAATTTTCAGCATTAGAGTCCAAAAACTGATGCCGCAATTATAAGAAAATGAGTTTATACGAAAAAACCCTTTTGGAAATGGGCAAATGAGAACTGCTCTTTTGGCAACCGCGCTTTTGGGAAACTGCTCTTTTGGCAAAACTGCGCTTTTGAGAAACCGCTCTTATGGGAGTGCGCAAATGGGAACTGCTCTTTTGGCAACTGCGCTTATGGCTACATACCAAATAGGCACGCCTTTAGAGTGTCGGCCCTTAAAATTCAGGGCTGCTGGTTCAGCAATTTCCCTACAATTTGAGCGATTTTTCCATGGTCATTTGGAAGGAAAACCCTCCCTTGGACGATTGTGGGTGTTTTCAAATCTAGTCAAAACTAGAAATATACCATACTTCAAAATAAATCGAATTTTTATTCGTCTATATCTGCTTTATTAGGTAAAACAAGTTGGGACACCAAAATATAACCTTGGTCAACCCCAAAGAGAAATGTAGACAATGCAGAGATCTCTGTCAATATCGCTGCTCTTTTAGAGATACCGGCTATACCCCTATGTTGGAGGGTTTTTGTGTGTGGCGTTTGATCTGGCAATGAGGGCATGAGCTGTTACGTTTCGACAGTGACTTAAGTAACTTTTCGCGCATTCGTATTTCTTCTAAGAAGAGCATTACGCAATTACCTTTAAAACAAAGCGTATTAAAAATGAACGGATGTCAAACCATGCTTTATTTTTTCAAGTCCTTGACTTGTATTGTTTTGAAAAATTGGCATGTTAATGTTATGACGTACCCCTTGTAAAAAAATACACTCCCTGTAAAATAATACACCCCCTGTAAAATAATGCACCCCCTGTGAAATTGTAATATTTTATTTTCGATTTTTTTACAAGGAGTACCCCTTGTATACAAGGAGTACCCCTTGTAAAAAAATACACCCCTTGTAAAAAAATACACCCCTTGTAAAAAAATACACCCCTTGTAAAAAAATACACCCCTTGTAAAAAAATACACCCCCTGTAAAAAAATACACCCCTTGTAAAAAAATACACCCCTTGTAAAAAAATACACCCCTTGTAAAAAAATACACCCCTTGTAAAAAATACACCCCTTGTAAAAAAGACACCCCCTGTAAAAAAAGACACCCCCTGTAAAAAAAGACACCCCCTGTAAAAAAAGACACCCCCTGTAAAAAAAGACACCCCCTGTAAAAAAGACACCCCCTGTAAAAAAAAAACATCCCTGTAAAAAAAGACACCCCTGTAAAAAAAGACACCCCTGTAAAAAAAGACACCTCCAGTAAAAAAAGACACCCCCAGTAAAAAAATACACCCCCAGTAAAAAATACACCCCCAGTAAAAAATACACCCCCAGTAAAAAATACACCCAGGTAAAAAAATACACCCCCGGTAAAAAAATACACCCCCGGTAAAAAAATACACCCCCGGTAAAAAAATACACCCCCGGTAAAAAAATACACCCCCGGTAAAAAAAATACACCCCCGGTAAAAAAAATACACCCCCGGTAAAAAAATACACCCCCGGTAAAAAAATACACCCCCGGTAAAAAAATACACCCCCGGTAAAAAAATACACCCCCGGTAAAAAAATACACCCCCGGTAAAAAAATACACCCCCGGTAAAAAAATACACCCCCGGTAAAAAAATACACCCCCGGTAAAAAAATACACCCCCTGTAAAAAAATACACCCCCTGTAAAAAAATACACCCCCTGTAAAAAATACACCCCCTGTAAAAAAATACACCCCCTGTAAAAAAATACACCCCCAGTAAAAAAATACACCCCCAGTAAAAAAATACACCCCCAGTAAAAAAATACACCCCCAGTAAAAAAATACACCCCCAGTAAAAAAATACACCCCCAGTAAAAAAATACACCCCCAGTAAAAAGAGACGCCCCCAGTAAAAAAAGACGCCCCCAGTAAAAAAATACGCCCCCAGTAAAAAAATACACCCCCAGTAAAAAAATACACCCCCAGTAAAAAAATACACCCCCAGTAAAAAAATACACCCCCAGTAAAAAAATACACCCCCAGTAAAAAAATACACCCCCAGTAAAAAAATGCACCCCCTGTAAAAAAATGCACCCCCTGTAAAAAAATGCACCCCCTGTAAAAAAATACACCCCCTGTAAAAAAATACATCCCCTGTAAAAAAATACACCCCCTGTAAAAAATACACCCCCTGTAAAAAAATACACCCCTGTAAAAAAAATACACCTCTGTAAAAAAATACACCCCTGTAAAAAAATACACCCCCTGTAAAAACATACACCCCTGTAAAAACATACACCCCTGTAAAAACATACACCCCCTGTAAAAATACACCCCCTGTAAAAAATACACCCCCTGTAAAAAACATACACAACCTGTAAAAAAATATACCCCCTGTAAAAAAATACACCCCCTGTAAAAAATACACCCCTTGTAAAAAATACACCCCATGTAAAAAATACACCCCCTGTAAAAAATACACCCCCTGTAAAAAATACACCCCCTGTAAAAATACACCCCCTGTAAAAAATACACCCCTAGTAAAAAAATACACCCCTGTAAAAAAATACACCCCCTATAAAAAATACACCCCCTGTAAAAAAATACACCCCCTGTAAAAATACACCCCCTGTAAAAAAACACCCCCTGTAAAAAATACACCCCCTGTAAAAAAATACACCCCCTGTAAAAAAATACACCCCCTGTAAAAAAATACACCCCCTGTAAAAAAATACACCCCTGTAAAAAAATGCAGCCCTGTAAAAAAATGCAGCCCTGTAAAAAATGCACCCCCTGTAAAAAATACACCCCCTGTAAAAAATACACCCCCTGTAAAAAATACACCCCCTGTAAAAAATACACCCCCTGTAAAAAATACACCCCCTGTAAAAAAAGACACCTCCAGTAAAAAAAGACACCTCCAGTAAAAAAGACACCTCCAGTAAAAAAGACACCTCCAGTAAAAAAAGACACCTCCAGTAAAAAAAGACACCTCCAGTAAAAAAAGACACCTCCAGTAAAAAAAGACACCTCCAGTAAAAAAAGACACCTCCAGTAAAAAAAGACACCTCCAGTAAAAAAAGACACCTCCAGTAAAAAAAGACACCTCCAGTAAAAAAAGACACCTCCAGTAAAAAAAGACACCTCCAGTAAAAAAAGACACCTCCAGTAAAAAAAGACACCTCCAGTAAAAAAAGACACCTCCAGTAAAAAAAGACACCTCCAGTAAAAAAAGACACCTCCAGTAAAAAAAGACACCTCCAGTAAAAAAAGACACCTCCAGTAAAAAAAGACACCTCCAGTAAAAAAAGACACCTCCAGTAAAAAAAGACACCTCCAGTAAAAAAAGACACCTCCAGTAAAAAAAGACACCTCCAGTAAAAAAAGACACCTCCACTAAAAAAAGACACCTCCACTAAAAAAAGACACCTCCAGTAAAAAAAGACACCTCCAGTAAAAAAAGACACCTCCAGTAAAAAAAGACACCTCCACTAAAAAAAGACACCTCCACTAAAAAAAGACACCTCCACTAAAAAAAGACACCTCCACTAAAAAAAGACACCTCCACTAAAAAAAGACACCTCCACTAAAAAAAGACACCTCCACTAAAAAAAGACACCTCCACTAAAAAAAGACACCTCCACTAAAAAAAGACACCTCCACTAAAAAAAGACACCTCCACTAAAAAAAGACACCTCCACTAAAAAAAGACACCTCCACTAAAAAAAGACACCTCCACTAAAAAAAGACACCTCCACTAAAAAAAGACACCTCCACTAAAAAAAGACACCTCCACTAAAAAAAGACACCTCCACTAAAAAAAGACACCTCCACTAAAAAAAGACACCTCCACTAAAAAAAGACACCTCCACTAAAAAAAGACACCTCCACTAAAAAAAGACACCTCCACTAAAAAAAGACACCTCCACTAAAAAAAGACACCTCCACTAAAAAAAGACACCTCCACTAAAAAAAGACACCTCCACTAAAAAAAGACACCTCCACTAAAAAAAGACACCTCCACTAAAAAAAGACACCTCCACTAAAAAAAGACACCTCCACTAAAAAAAGACACCTCCACTAAAAAAAGACACCTCCACTAAAAAAAGACACCTCCACTAAAAAAAGACACCTCCACTAAAAAAAGACACCTCCACTAAAAAAAGACACCTCCACTAAAAAAAGACACCTCCACTAAAAAAAGACACCTCCACTAAAAAAAGACACCTCCACTAAAAAAAGACACCTCCACTAAAAAAAGACACCTCCACTAAAAAAAGACACCTCCACTAAAAAAAGACACCTCCACTAAAAAAAGACACCTCCACTAAAAAAAGACACCTCCACTAAAAAAAGACACCTCCACTAAAAAAAGACACCTCCACTAAAAAAAGACACCTCCACTAAAAAAAGACACCTCCACTAAAAAAAGACACCTCCACTAAAAAAAGACACCTCCACTAAAAAAAGACACCTCCACTAAAAAAAGACACCTCCACTAAAAAAAGACACCTCCACTAAAAAAAGACACCTCCACTAAAAAAAGACACCTCCACTAAAAAAAGACACCTCCACTAAAAAAAGACACCTCCACTAAAAAAAGACACCTCCACTAAAAAAAGACACCTCCACTAAAAAAAGACACCTCCACTAAAAAAAGACACCTCCACTAAAAAAAGACACCTCCACTAAAAAAAGACACCTCCACTAAAAAAAGACACCTCCACTAAAAAAAGACACCTCCACTAAAAAAAGACACCTCCACTAAAAAAAGACACCTCCACTAAAAAAAGACACCTCCACTAAAAAAAGACACCTCCACTAAAAAAAGACACCTCCACTAAAAAAAGACACCTCCACTAAAAAAAGACACCTCCACTAAAAAAAGACACCTCCACTAAAAAAAGACACCTCCACTAAAAAAAGACACCTCCACTAAAAAAAGACACCTCCACTAAAAAAAGACACCTCCACTAAAAAAAGACACCTCCACTAAAAAAAGACACCTCCACTAAAAAAAGACACCTCCACTAAAAAAAGACACCTCCACTAAAAAAAGACACCTCCACTAAAAAAAGACACCTCCACTAAAAAAAGACACCTCCAGTAAAAAAAGACACCTCCAGTAAAAAAAGACACCTCCAGTAAAAAAAGACACCTCCAGTAAAAAAAGACACCTCCAGTAAAAAAAGACACCTCCAGTAAAAAAAGACACCTCCAGTAAAAAAAGACACCACCAGTAAAAAAAGACACCTCCAGTAAAAAAAGACACCTCCAGTAAAAAAAGACACCTCCAGTAAAAAAAGACACCTCCAGTAAAAAAAGACACCTCCAGTAAAAAAAGACACCTCCAGTAAAAAAAGACACCTCCAGTAAAAAAAGACACCTCCAGTAAAAAAAGACACCTCCAGTAAAAAAAGACACCTCCAGTAAAAAAAGACACCTCCAGTAAAAAAAGACACCTCCAGTAAAAAAAGACACCTCCAGTAAAAAAAGACACCTCCAGTAAAAAAAGACACCTCCAGTAAAAAAAGACACCTCCAGTAAAAAAAGACACCTCCAGTAAAAAAGACACCTCCAGTAAAAAAAGACACCTCCAGTAAAAAAAGACACCTCCAGTAAAAAAAGACACCTCCAGTAAAAAAAGACACCTCCAGTAAAAAAAGACACCTCCAGTAAAAAAAGACACCTCCAGTAAAAAAAGACACCTCCAGTAAAAAAAGACACCCCCAGTAAAAAAAGACACCCCCAGTAAAAAAAGACACCCCCAGTAAAAAAAGACACCCCCAGTAAAAAAAGACACCCCCAGTAAAAAAAGACACCCCCAGTAAAAAAAATACACCCCCAGTAAAAATACACCCCCAGTAAAAATACACCCCCAGTAAAAATACACCCCCTGTAAAAATACACCCCCTGTAAAAATACACCCCCTGTAAAAATACACCCCCTGTAAAAAAATACACCCCTGTAAAAAATACACCCCCTGTAAAAAATACACCCCCTGTAAAAAAAGCACCCCCTGTAAAAAAATGCACCCCTGTAAAAAAATGCACCCCTGTAAAAAAATGCACCCCTGTAAAAAAATGCACCCCTGTAAAAAAATGCACCCCTGTAAAAAATGCACCCCTGTAAAAAAATGCACCCCTGTAAAAAAATGCACCCCTGTAAAAAAATGCACCCCTGTAAAAAAATGCACCCCTGTAAAAAAATGCACCCCTGTAAAAAATGCACCCCTGTAAAAAAATGCACCCCTGTAAAAAAATGCACCCCTGTAAAAAAATGCACCCCTGTAAAAAAATGCACCCCTGTAAAAAATTGCACCCCTGTAAAAAAATGCACCCCTGTAAAAAAATGCACCCCTGTAAAAAAATGCACCCCTGTAAAAAAATGCACCCCTGTAAAAAAATGCACCCCTGTAAAAAAATGCACCCCTGTAAAAAAATGCACCCCTGTAAAAAAATGCACCCCTGTAAAAAAATACACCCCCTGTAAAAAAATACACCCCCTGTAAAATAATACACCCCCTGTAAAATAATACACCCCCTGTAAAATAATACACCCCCTGTAAAATAATACACCCCCTGTAAAATAATACACCCCCTGTAAAATAATACACCCCCTGTAAAATAATACACCCCCTGTAAAATAATACACCCCCTGTAAAATAATACACCCCCTGTAAAATAATACACCCCCTGTAAAATAATACATTATTTTCGATTTTTTACAAGGGGTACCCCTCGTAACAATTTTACAATTGGTACCCCTCGTAACAATTTTACAATTGGTACCCCTCGTAACAATTTTACAATTGGTACCCCTCGTAACAATTTTACAATTGGTACCCCTCGTAACAATTTTACAATTGGTACCCCTCGTAACAATTTTACAATTGGTACCCCTCGTAACAATTTTACAATTGGTACCCCTCGTAACAATTTTACAATTGGTACCCCTCGTAACAATTTTACAATTTGTACCCCTCGTAACAATTTTACAATTGGTACCCCTCGTAACAATTTTTCAATTGGTACCCCTCGTAACAATTTTACAATTGGTACCCCTCGTAACAATTTTACAATTGGTACCCCTCGTAACAATTTTACAATTGGTACCCCTCGTAACAATTTTACAATTGGTACCCCTCGTAACAATTTTACAATTGGTACCCCTCGTAACAATTTTACAATTGGTACCCCTCGTAACAATTTTACAATTGGTACCCCTCGTAACAATTTTACAATTGGTACCCCTCGTAACAATTTTACAATTGGTACCCCTCGTAACAATTTTACAATTGGTACCCCTCGTAACAATTTTACAATTGGTACCCCTCGTAACAATTTTACAATTGGTACCCCTCGTAACAATTTTACAATTGGTACCCCTCGTAACAATTTTGCAATTGGTACCCCTCGTAACAATTTTGCAATTGGTACCCCTCGTAACAATTTTGCAATAGGTACCCCTCGTAACAATTTTGCAATTGGTACCCCTCGTAACAATTTTGCAATTGTTACCCCTCGTAACAATTTTGCAATTGTTACCCCTCGTAACAATTTTGCAATTGGTACCCCTCGTAACAATTTTGCGATTGGTACCCCTCGTATCAATTTTGCAATTGGTACCCCTCGTAACAATTTTGCGATTGGTACCCCTCGTAACAATTTTGCAATTGGTACCCCTCGTAACAATTTTGCAATTGGTACCCCTCGTAACAATTTTGCAATTGGTACCCCTCGTAACAATTTTGCAATTGGTACCCCTCGTAACAATTTTGCAATTGGTACTACTCGTAACAATTTTGCAATTGGTACTACTCGTAACAATTTTGCAATTGGTACCCCTCGTAACAATTTTACAATTGGTACCCCTCGTAACAATTTTACAATTGGTACCCCTCGTAACAATTTTACAATTGGTACCCCTCGTAACAATTTTACAATTGGTACCCCTCGTAACAATTTTACAATTGGTACCCCTCGTAACAATTTTACAATTGGTACCCCTCGTAACAATTTTGCAATTGGTACCCCTCGTAACAATTTTGCAATTGGTACCCCTCGTAACAATTTTGCAATTGGTACCCCTCGTAACAATTTTGCAATTGGTACCCCTCGTAACAATTTTGCAATTGGTACCCCTCGTAACAATTTTGCAATTGTTACCCCTCGTAACAATTTTGCAATTGTTACCCCTCGTAACAATTTTGCAATTGTTACCCCTCGTAACATTTTTGCAATTGGTACCCCTCGTAACAATTTTGCAATTGGTACCCCTCGTAACAATTTTGCAATTGGTACCCCTCGTAACAATTTTGCAATTGGTACCCCTCGTAACAATTTTGCAATTGGTACCCCTCGTAACAATTTTGCAATTGGTACCCCTCGTAACAATTTTGCAATTGGTACCCCTCGTAACAATTTTGCAATTGGTACCCCTCGTAACAATTTTGCAATTGGTACCCCTCGTAACAATTTTGCAATTGGTACCCCTCGTAACAATTTTGCAATTGGTACTACTCGTAACAATTTTGCAATTGGTACCCCTCGTAACAATTTTGCAATTGGTACCACTCGTAACAATTTTGCAATTGGTACCACTCGTAACAATTTTGCAATTGGTACCCCTCGTAACAATTTTGCAATTGGTACCCCTCGTAACAATTTTGCAATTGGTACCCCTCGTAACAATTTTACAATCGGTACCCCTCGTAACAATTTTACAATCGGTACCCCTCGTAACAATTTTACAATCGGTACCCCTCGTAACAATTTTACAATCGGTACCCCTCGGAACAATTTTACAATCGGTACCCCTCGCAACAATTTTACAATCGGTACCCCTCGCAACAATTTTACAATCGGTACCCCTCGCAACAATTTTACAATCGGTACCCCTCGCAACAATTTTACAATCGGTACCCCTCGCAACAATTTTACAATCGGTACCCCTCGCAACAATTTTACAATCGGTACCCCTCGCAACAATTTTACAATCGGTACCCCTCGCAACAATTTTACAATCGGTACCCCTCGCAACAATTTTACAATCGGTACCCCTCGCAACAATTTTACAATCGGTACCCCTCGCAACAATTTTACAATCGGTACCCCTCGCAACAATTTTACAATCGGTACCCCTCGCAACAATTTTACAATCGGTACCCCTCGCAACAATTTTACAATCGGTACCCCTCGCAACAATTTTACAATCGGTACCCCTCGCAACAATTTTACAATCGGTACCCCTCGCAACAATTTTACAATCGGTACCCCTCGCAACAATTTTACAGTCGGTACCCCTCGTAACAATTTTACAATTGGTACCCCTCGTAACAATTTTACAATTGGTACCCCTCGTAACAATTTTACAATTGGTACCCCTCGTAACAATTTTACAATTGGTACCCCTCGTAACAATTTTACAATTGGTACCCCTCGTAACAATTTTACAATTGGTACCCCTCGTAACAATTTTGCAATTGGTACCCCTCGTAACAATTTTGCAATTGGTACCCCTCGTAACAATTTTGCAATAGGTACCCCTCGTAACAATTTTGCAATTGGTACCCCTCGTAACAATTTTGCAATTGTTACCCCTCGTAACAATTTTGCAATTGTTACCCCTCGTAACAATTTTGCAATTGGTACCCCTCGTAACAATTTTGCAATTGGTACCCCTCGTATCAATTTTGCAATTGGTACCCCTCGTAACAATTTTGCGATTGGTACCCCTCGTAACAATTTTGCAATTGGTACCCCTCGTAACAATTTTGCAATTGGTACCCCTCGTAACAATTTTGCAATTGGTACCCCTCGTAACAATTTTGCAATTGGTACCCCTCGTAACAATTTTGCAATTGGTACTACTCGTAACAATTTTGCAATTGGTACTACTCGTAACAATTTTGCAATTGGTACCCCTCGTAACAATTTTACAATTGGTACCCCTCGTAACAATTTTACAATTGGTACCCCTCGTAACAATTTTACAATTGGTACCCCTCGTAACAATTTTACAATTGGTACCCCTCGTAACAATTTTACAATTGGTACCCCTCGTAACAATTTTACAATTGGTACCCCTCGTAACAATTTTACAATTGGTACCCCTCGTAACAATTTTACAATTGGTACCCCTCGTAACAATTTTGCAATTGGTACCCCTCGTAACAATTTTGCAATTGGTACCCCTCGTAACAATTTTGCAATTGGTACCCCTCGTAACAATTTTGCAATTGGTACCCCTCGTAACAATTTTGCAATTGGTACCCCTCGTAACAATTTTGCAATTGTTACCCCTCGTAACAATTTTGCAATTGTTACCCCTCGTAACAATTTTGCAATTGTTACCCCTCGTAACATTTTTGCAATTGGTACCCCTCGTAACAATTTTGCAATTGGTACCCCTCGTAACAATTTTGCAATTGGTACCCCTCGTAACAATTTTGCAATTGGTACCCCTCGTAACAATTTTGCAATTGGTACCCCTCGTAACAATTTTGCAATTGGTACCCCTCGTAACAATTTTGCAATTGGTACCCCTCGTAACAATTTTGCAATTGGTACCCCTCGTAACAATTTTGCAATTGGTACCCCTCGTAACAATTTTGCAATTGGTACTACTCGTAACAATTTTGCAATTGGTACCCCTCGTAACAATTTTGCAATTGGTACCACTCGTAACAATTTTGCAATTGGTACCACTCGTAACAATTTTGCAATTGGTACCCCTCGTAACAATTTTGCAATTGGTACCCCTCGTAACAATTTTGCAATTGGTACCCCTCGTAACAATTTTACAATCGGTACCCCTCGTAACAATTTTACAATCGGTACCCCTCGGAACAATTTTACAATCGGTACCCCTCGCAACAATTTTACAATCGGTACCCCTCGCAACAATTTTACAATCGGTACCCCTCGCAACAATTTTACAATCGGTACCCCTCGCAACAATTTTACAATCGGTACCCCTCGCAACAATTTTACAATCGGTACCCCTCGCAACAATTTTACAATCGGTACCCCTCGCAACAATTTTACAATCGGTACCCCTCGCAACAATTTTACAATCGGTACCCCTCGCAACAATTTTACAATCGGTACCCCTCGCAACAATTTTACAATCGGTACCCCTCGCAACAATTTTACAATCGGTACCCCTCGCAACAATTTTACAATCGGTACCCCTCGCAACAATTTTACAATCGGTACCCCTCGCAACAATTTTACAATCGGTACCCCTCGCAACAATTTTACAATCGGTACCCCTCGCAACAATTTTACAATCGGTACCCCTCGCAACAATTTTACAGTCGGTACCCCTCGCAACAATTTTACAGTCGGTACCCCTCGCAACAATTTTACAATCGGTACCCCTCGCAACAATTTTACAATCGGTACCCCTCGCAACAATTTTACAATCGGTACCCCTCGCAACAATTTTACAATCGGTACCCCTCGCAACAATTTTACAATCGGTACCCCTCGCAACAATTTTACAATCGGTACCCCTCGCAACAATTTTACAATCGGTACCCCTCGCAACAATTTTACAATCGGTACCCCTCGCAACAATTTTACAATCGGTACCCCTCGCAACAATTTTACAATCGGTACCCCTCGCAACAATTTTACAATCGGTACCCCTCGCAACAATTTTACAATCGGTACCCCTCGCAACAATTTTACAATCGGTACCCCTCGCAACAATTTTACAATCGGTACCCCTCGCAACAATTTTACAATCGGTACCCCTCGCAACAATTTTACAATCGGTACCCCTCGCAACAATTTTACAATCGGTACCCCTCGCAACAATTTTACAATCGGTACCCCTCGCAACAATTTTACAATCGGTACCCCTCGCAACAATTTTACAATCGGTACCCCTCGCAAAACTTTTACAATCGGTACCCCTCGCAACAATTTTACAATCGGTACCCCTCGCAACAATTTTACAGTCGGTACCCCTCGCAACAATTTTACAATCGGTACCCCTCGCAACAATTTTACAATCGGTACCCCTCGCAACAATTTTACAATCGGTACCCCTCGCAAAACTTTTACAATCGGTACCCCTCGCAACAATTTTACAATCGGTACCCCTCGCAACAATTTTACAGTCGGTACCCCTCGCAACAATTTTACAATCGGTACCCCTCGCAACAATTTTACAATCGGTACCCCTCGCAACAATTTTACAATCGGTACCCCTCGCAACAATTTTACAATCGGTACCCCTCGCAACAATTTTACAATCGGTACCCCTCGCAACAATTTTACAATCGGTACCCCTCGCAACAATTTTACAATCGGTACCCCTCGCAACAATTTTACAATCGGTACCCCTCGCAACAATTTTACAATCGGTACCCCTCGCAACAATTTTACAATCGGTACCCCTCGCAACAATTTTACAATCGGTACCCCTCGCAACAATTTTACAATCGGTACCCCTCGCAACAATTTTACAATCGGTACCCCTCGCAACAATTTTACAATCGGTACCCCTCGCAACAATTTTACAATCGGTACCCCTCGCAACAATTTTACAATCGGTACCCCTCGCAACAATTTTACAATCGGTACCCCTCGCAACAATTTTACAATCGGTACCCCTCGCAACAATTTTACAATCGGTACCCCTCGCAACAATTTTACAATCGGTACCCCTCGCAACAATTTTACAATCGGTACCCCTCGCAACAATTTTACAATCGGTACCCCTCGCAACAATTTTACAATCGGTACCCCTCGCAACAATTTTACAATCGGTACCCCTCGCAACAATTTTACAATCGGTACCCCTCGCAACAATTTTACAATCGGTACCCCTCGCAACAATTTTACAATCGGTACCCCTCGCAACAATTTTACAATCGGTACCCCTCGCAACAATTTTACAATCGGTACCCCTCGCAACAATTTTACAATCGGTACCCCTCGTAAAACTTTTACAATCGGTACCCCTCGCAACAATTTTACAATCGGTACCCCTCGCAACAATTTTACAATCGGTACCCCTCGCAACAATTTTACAATCGGTACCCCTCGCAACAATTTTACAATCGGTACCCCTCGCAACAATTTTACAATCGGTACCCCTCGCAACAATTTTACAATCGGTACCCCTCGCAACAATTTTACAATCGGTACCCCTCGCAACAATTTTACAATCGGTACCCCTCGCAACAATTTTACAATCGGTACCCCTCGCAACAATTTTACAATCGGTACCCCTCGCAACAATTTTACAATCGGTACCCCTCGCAACAATTTTACAATCGGTACCCCTCGCAACAATTTTACAATCGGTACCCCTCGCAACAATTTTACAATCGGTACCCCTCGCAACAATTTTACAATCGGTACCCCTCGCAACAATTTTACAATCGGTACCCCTCGCAACAATTTTACAATCGGTACCCCTCGCAACAATTTTACAATCGGTACCCCTCGCAACAATTTTACAATCGGTACCCCTCGCAACAATTTTACAATCGGTACCCCTCGCAACAATTTTACAATCGGTACCCCTCGCAACAATTTTACAATCGGTACCCCTCGCAACAATTTTACAATCGGTACCCCTCGCAACAATTTTACAATCGGTACCCCTCGCAACAATTTTACAATCGGTACCCCTCGCAACAATTTTACAATCGGTACCCCTCGCAACAATTTTACAATCGGTACCCCTCGCAACAATTTTACAATCGGTACCCCTCGCAACAATTTTACAATCGGTACCCCTCGCAACAATTTTACAATCGGTACCCCTCGCAACAATTTTACAATCGGTACCCCTCGCAACAATTTTACAATCGGTACCCCTCGCAACAATTTTACAATCGGTACCCCTCGCAACAATTTTACAATCGGTACCCCTCGCAACAATTTTACAATCGGTACCCCTCGCAACAATTTTACAATCGGTACCCCTCGCAACAATTTTACAATCGGTACCCCTCGCAACAATTTTACAATCGGTACCCCTCGCAACAATTTTACAATCGGTACCCCTCGCAACAATTTTACAATCGGTACCCCTCGCAACAATTTTACAATCGGTACCCCTCGCAACAATTTTACAATCGGTACCCCTCGCAACAATTTTACAATCGGTACCCCTCGCAACAATTTTACAATCGGTACCCCTCGCAACAATTTTACAATCGGCACCCCTCGCAACAATTTTACAATCGGCACCCCTCGCAACAATTTTACAATCGGCACCCCTCGCAACAATTTTACAATCGGCACCCCTCGCAACAATTTTACAATCGGCACCCCTCGCAACAATTTTACAATCGGTACCCCTCGCAACAATTTTACAATCGGTACCCCTCGCAACAATTTTACAATCGGTACCCCTCGCAACAATTTTACAATCGGTACCCCTCGCAACAATTTTACAATCGGTACCCCTCGCAACAATTTTACAATCGGTACCCCTCGCAACAATTTTACAATCGGTACCCCTCGCAACAATTTTACAATCGGTACCCCTCGCAACAATTTTACAATCGGTACCCCTCGCAACAATTTTACAATCGGTACCCCTCGCAACAATTTTACAATCGGTACCCCTCGCAACAATTTTACAATCGGTACCCCTCGCAACAATTTTACAATCGGTACCCCTCGCAACAATTTTACAATCGGTACCCCTCGCAACAATTTTACAATCGGTACCCCTCGCAACAATTTTACAATCGGTACCCCTCGCAACAATTTTACAATCGGTACCCCTCGCAACAATTTTACAATCGGTACCCCTCGCAACAATTTTACAATCGGTACCCCTCGCAACAATTTTACAATCGGTACCCCTCGCAACAATTTTACAATCGGTACCCCTCGCAACAATTTTACAATCGGCACCCCTCGCAACAATTTTACAATCGGCACCCCTCGCAACAATTTTACAATCGGTACCCCTCGCAACAATTTTACAATCGGCACCCCTCGCAACAATTTTACAATCGGCACCCCTCGCAACAATTTTACAATCGGTACCCCTCGCAACAATTTTACAATCGGTACCCCTCGCAACAATTTTACAATCGGTACCCCTCGCAACAATTTTACAATCGGTACCCCTCGCAACAATTTTACAATCGGTACCCCTCGCAACAATTTTACAATCGGTACCCCTCGCAACAATTTTACAATCGGTACCCCTCGCAACAATTTTACAATCGGTACCCCTCGCAACAATTTTACAATCGGTACCCCTCGCAACAATTTTACAATCGGTACCCCTCGCAACAATTTTACAATCGGTACCCCTCGCAACAATTTTACAATCGGTACCCCTCGCAACAATTTTACAATCGGTACCCCTCGCAACAATTTTACAATCGGTACCCCTCGTAACAATTTTACAATCGGTACCCCTCGTAACAATTTTACAATCGGTACCCCTCGTAACAATTTTACAATCGGTACCCCTCGTAACAATTTTACAATCGGTACCCCTTGTTAAAAAATCCAAAAAAAATGATCAAAATATTTACAAAAAATACACTCCCTGTAAAAAAAAATCCAAAAAAAAAAAAAAAAAAAAAAAAAAAAAATCGAAATTTTTACAAATAAAATAATATTTTATTTTCGATTTTTTTTTACAAGGAGTACCCCTTGTAAAATAATGCATCCCCTTGTAAAATAATGCATCCCCTTGTAAAATAATGCATCCCCTTGTAAAATAATGCATCCCCTTGTAAAATAATGCATCCCCTTGTAAAATAATGCATCCCCTTGTAAAATAATGCATCCCCTTGTAAAATAATGCATCCCCTTGTAAAATAATGCATCCCCTTGTAAAATAATGCATCCCCTTGTAAAATAATGCATCCCCTGTAAAATAATGCATCCCCTCTAAAATAATGCATCCCCTCTAAAATAATGCATCCCCTCTAAAATAATGCATCCCCTCTAAAATAATGCATCCCCTGTAAAATAATGCATCCCCTGTAAAATAATGCATCCCCTGTAAAATAATGCATCCCCTGTAAAATAATGCATCCCCTGTAAAATAATGCATCCCCTGTAAAATAATGCATCCCCTGTAAAATAATGCATCCCCTGTAAAATAATGCATCCCCTGTAAAATAATGCATCCCCTGTAAAATAATGCATCCCCTGTAAAATAATGCATCCCCTGTAAAATAATGCATCCCCTGTAAAATAATGCATCCCCTGTAAAATAATGCATCCCCTGTAAAATAATGCATCCCCTGTAAAATAATGCATCCCCTGTAAAATAATGCATCCCCTGTAAAATAATGCATCCCCTGTAAAATAATGCATCCCCTGTAAAATAATGCATCCCCTGTAAAATAATGCATCCCCTGTAAAATAATGCATCCCCTGTAAAATAATGCATCCCCTGTAAAATAATGCATCCCCTGTAAAATAATACATCCCCTGTAAAATAATGCATCCCCTGTAAAATAGTAATATTTTATTTATTATCGATAATAAAATATTACTATTTTACAGGGGGTGTATTTTTTACAAGGGGCTTGTTATGCATGCACAAACGCTCTTTGAACAATTGTGTTTTTCCAATCATGTTTTTCCAATCTTGCTTTTCCAATCGTGCTTTTCCAATCGTGCTTTTCCAATCGTGCTTTTCCAATCGTGCTTTTCCAATCGTGCTTTTCCAATCGTGCTTTTCCAATCGTGCTCTTCCAATCGTGCTTTTCCAATCGTGCTCTTCCAATCGTGCTTTTCCAATCGTGCTCTTCCAATCATGCTTTTCCAATCGTGCTTTTTCAATCGTGCTTTTTCAATCGTGCTTTATTGTGCTTTTCCAATCGTGCTTTTTCAATCGTGCTTTATTGTGCTTTTTCCAATCGAGCTTTTTCCAATCGAGCTTTTTCCAATCGAGCTTTTTCCAATCGAGCTTTTTCCAATCGAGCTTTTTCCAATCGAGCTTTTTCCAACCGAGTTTTTTCCAACCGAGTTTTTTCCAACCGAGTTTTTTCCAACCGAGCTTTTTCCAACCGAGCTTTTTCCAACCGAGCTTTTTCCAACCGAGCTTTTTCCAACCAAGCTTTTTCCAACCGAGCTTTTTCCAATCGAGCTTTTTCCAATCGAGCTTTTTCCAATCGAGCTTTTTCCAATTGAGCTTTTTCCAATCGATTTATTATTTATTTTTTTTACAGGGGGTGTATTTATTATTTATTTTTTTATAGGGGGTGTATTTATTATTTATTTTTTTTTACAGCGGGTGTACTTATTATTCATTTTTTTTTACAGGGGGTGTATTTATTTTTTTTACAGGGGGTGTATTTATTTTTTTTACAGGGGGTGTATTTATAATTTTTTTTACATGGGGTGTATTTATTATTTATTTTTTTTACAGGGGTGTATTTATTATTTATATTTTTTTACAGGGGGTGTATTTATTATTTATTTTTTTTACAGGGGTGTATTTATTATTTATATTTTTTTACAGGGGGTGTATTTATTATTTATTTTTTTTTACAGGGGGTGTATTTATTATTTATTTTTTTTACAGGGGGTGTATTTATTATTTATTTTTTTTAACAGGGGGTGTATTTTTTTTTTTACAGGGGGTGTATTTATTATTTTTTTTTTTTTACAGGGGGTGTATTTATTATTTATTTTTTTACAGGGGGTGTATTTATTATTTATTTTTTTTTACAGGGAGTGTATTTATTATTTATTTTTTTACAGGGGATATATTTATTATTTATTTTTTTACAGGGGGTGTATTTATTATTTTTTTTACAGGGGGTGTATTATTTATTTTTTTAACAGGGGGTGTATTATTTATTTTTTTAACAGGGGGTGTATTTATTATTTTTTTACAGGGGTGTATTTATTATTTATTTTTTTACAGGGGGTTTATTTATTTATTTTTTTTTACAGGGGGTGTATTTATTTTTTTTACAGGGGGTGTATTTATTTTTTTTTACAGGGGGTGTATTTATTATTTTACAGGGGGTGTATTTATTATTCATTTTTTTTACAGGGGGTGTATTTATTATTTTTTTACAGGGGGTGTATTTATTATTTTTTTTACAGGGGGTGTATTTATTTATTTTTACAGGGGGTGTATTTATTATTTCTTTTTACAGGGTGTGTATTTATCATTTTTTTTTTACAGGGGGTATATTTAATATTTTTTTTTCAGGGGGTGTATTTATTATTTATTTTTTTTACAGGGGGTGTATTTATTATTTATTTTTTTTACAGGGGGTGTTTTATTATTTTTTTTTACAGGGGGTGCATTTATTATTTAATTTTTTTACTTTGGGTGTATTTATTATATATTTTTTTACAGGGTGTGTATTTATCATTTTTTTTTTTACAGGGGGTATATTTAATATTTTTTTTTCAGGGGGTGTATTTATTATTTATTTTTTTTACAGGGGGTGTATTTATTATTTATTTTTTTACAGGGGGTGTTTTATTATTTTTTTTTTTACAGGGGGTGCATTTATTATTTAATTTTTTTACTTTGGGTGTATTTATTATATATTTTTTTACAGGGGGTGTATTTATTATTTATTTTGTTTTACAGGGTGTGTATTTATTATTTTTTTACAGGGGTGTATTTATTATTTTTTTTACAAGGGATGTATTTATTATTTTTTAACAGGGGGTGTATTTATTATTTTTTTTACAGGGGTGTATTTATTATTTATTTTTTTACAGGGGGTTTATTTATTTATTTTTTTTACAGGGGGTGTATTTATTTTTTTTACAGGGGGTGTATTTATTTTTTTTTACAGGGGGTGTATTTATTATTTTACAGGGGGTGTATTTATTATTCATTTTTTTTACAGGGGGTGTATTTATTATTTTTTTACAGGGGGTGTATTTATTATTTTTTTTACAGGGGGTGTATTTATTTATTTTTACAGGGGGTGTATTTATTATTTCTTTTTACAGGGTGTGTATTTATAATTTTTTTTTTACAGGGGGTATATTTAATATTTTTTTTTTCAGGGGGTGTATTTATTATTTATTTTTTTTACAGGGGGTGTATTTATTATTTATTTTTTTTACAGGGGGTGTTTTATTATTTTTTTTTTACAGGGGGTGCATTTATTATTTAATTTTTTTACTTTGGGTGTATTTATTATATATTTTTTTACAGGGGGGTGTATTTATTATTTATTTTGTTTTACAGGGTGTGTATTTATTATTTTTTTACAGGGGTGTATTTATTATTTTTTTTACAAGGGATGTATTTATTATTTTTTTTACAAGGGGAGTATTTATTATTTTTTTTACAGGGGGTGTATTTCTTATTTTGTTTACAGGGGGTGTATTTATTATTTTTTTACAGGGGGTGTATTTATTATTTCTTTTACAGGGGGTGTATTTATTATTTTTTTTACAGGGGGTGTATTTATTATTTTTTTGCAGGGGGTTTATTTATTATTTGTTTTTTTACAGGGGGTTTATTTATTATTTATTTTTTTACAGGGGGTGTATTTATTATTTATTTTTTTTACAGGGGGTGTATTTATTATTTTTTTTACAGCGGTTGTATTTATTATTTTTTTACAGGGGGTTTATTTATTATTTATTTTTTTACAGGGGGTGTATTTATTATTTATTTTTTTTACAGGGGGTGTATTTATTATTTTTTTTACAGCGGTTGTATTTATTATTTTTTTTACAGGGGGTGTATTTATTATTTATTTTTTTTAACAGGGGGTGTATTTATTAAAAATCAATTATTTTTACAAGGGGTACCCCTTGTAAAAAAATATCAATTATAATTTTTTTCCATGGGTACCCCTTGAAAAAAAAAAAATATATATTATTTTTTTACAAGGGGTACCCCTTGTAAAAAAAATAATAAATACACCCCCTGTAAAAAAAAATAAATAATACACCCCCTGTAAAAAAAATAAATACATCCCCCTGTAAAAAAAATAAATACACCCTCTGTAAAAAAATAATAAATGATTTTTTTACAAGGGGTACCCCTTGTAAAAAAATAATAATTGATTTTTCTTACAAGGGGTACGCCTTGTAAAAAAATAATAATTGATTTTTTTTACAAGGGGTACCCTTTGTAAAAAAATAATAATTGATTTTTAATAAAAACACACCCTGTAAAAAAAATAAATAAAAAATACACCCCCTGTAAAAAAAAATAACAAATACACCCCCTGTAAAAAAAAATAATAAATACACCCCCTGTAAAAAAATAAATAATAAATACACCCCCTGTAAAAAAATAAATAATAAATACACAAGGTGTACCCCTTGTAAAATAATAATTGAATTTTTTTACAAGGGGTACCCCTTGTAAAAATATAATTGATTTTTTTTTACAAATAACAAATACACCACGTGTAAAAAAAATAACAAATATACCACGTGTAAAAAAAATAATAAATACACCACGTGTAAAAAAAATAATAAATACACCACCTGTAAAAAAATAAATACACCATGTGTAAAAAAAATAAATAATAAATACACCACGTGAAACAAATAAATAATAAATACACCAGGTGTAAAAAAAAAAATAATAAACACACCCCCTGTAAAGAAAAATAATAAATACATCCCCTGTAAAAAAAAATAAATAATAAATACACCCCCTGTAAAGAAAAATAATAAATACATCCCCTGTAAAAAAAATAAATTATAAATACATTCCCTGTAAAAAAAAATAAATAATAAATACACCCCCTGGAAAAAAAAATAAATAATAAATACACCCCCTGTAAAAAAAAATAAATAATAAATACACCCCCTGTAAAATTAATAAATAATAAACACACCCCCTGTAAAAAAAAATAATAAACACACCCACGGTAAAAAAAATAAATAATAAATACACCCCCTGTATAAAAGTAAATAATAAATACATCCCCTGTAAAAAAAAGTAATAATTACACCCAATGTAAAATAAATAAATAATAAATACATCCAATGTAAAATAAATAATAAATACACCCCCTATAAAATAAATAAATAATAAATACACCCCCTGTAAAATAAATAAATAATAAATACACCCCCTGTAAAAAAATAAATAATAAATACTCCCCCTATAAAAAAATAAATAATAGATACTCCCCCTATAAAAAAATAATAAATACACCACCTATAAAAAAATAATAAATACACCCCCTATAAATAAATAATAAATACACCCCCTGTAAAAAAATAAATAATAAATAACCCCCTGAAAAAAAATAATAAATACACCCTGTAAAAAAATAAATAAGTACACCCCCTGTAAAAAAAATAATAAATACACCCCCTGTAAAAAAAAATAAATAATAAATACAGCCCCTGTAAAAAAAATAAATAATAAATACACCCCCCTGTAAAAAAATAAATAATAAATACACCCCCTGTAAAAAAATAAATAATAAATACACCCCCTGTAAAAAAATAAATAATAAATACACCCCCTGTAAAAAAACAATAAATACACCCCTGTAAAAAAATAAATAATAAATACACCCCCAGTAAAAAAAAATAAATAATAAATACACCCCCTGTAAAAAAAATAATAAATACACCCCCTGTAAAAAAAATAATAAATACACCCCCTGTAAAAAAAAATAATAAATACACCCCCTGTAAAAAAAATAAATAATAAATACACCCCCTGTAAAAAAAATAATAAATACACCCTCTGTAAAAAGAATAAATACACCCCCTGTAAAAAAAATAAATAATAAATACACTCCCTGTAAAAAAAAATAATAAATACACCCCTGTAAAAAAAAAATAAATAATAAATACACCCCCTGTAAAAAATAAGTAATAAATACACCCCCTGTAAAACATAAGTAATAAATACACCCCCTGTAAAAAATAAGTAATAAATACACCCCCTGTAAAAAATAAATAATAAATACACCCCCTGTAAAAAATAAATAATAAATACACCCCCTGTAAAAAATAATAATAAATACACCCCCTGTAAAAAATAATAATAAATACACCCCCTGTAAAAAAAATAATAAATACACCCCCTGTAAAAAAAATAATAAATACACCCCTGTAAAAAAAAATAATAAATACACCCCCTGTAAAAAAAATAATACACCCCCTGTAAAAAAAATAATAAACACACCCACGGTAAAAAAAAATAAATAATAAATACACCCCCTGTAAAAAAGTAAATAATAAATACATCCCCTGTAAAAAAAAGTAATAATTACACCCAATGTAAAATAAATAAATAATAAATACATCCAATGTAAAATAAATAATAAATACACCCCCTGTAAAATAAATAAATAATAAATACACCCCCTGTAAAATAAATATATAATAAATACATCCCCTGTAAAAAAATAAATAATAAATACTCCCCCTATAAAAAATAATAAATACACCCCCTGTAAAAAAAAAATAATAAATACACCCCTGTAAAAAAAAATAAATAATAAATACACGACCTGTAAAAAAATAAATAATAAATACACCCCCCTGTAAAAAAATAAATAATAAATACACCCCCTGTAAAAAAATAAATAATAAATACACCCCCTGTAAAAAAATAAATAATAAATACACCCCTGTAAAAAAAACAATAAATACACCCCTGTAAAAAAATAAATAATAAATACACCCCAGTAAAAAAAATAAATAATAAATACACCCCCTGTAAAAAAAATAATAAATACACCCCCTGTAAAAAAAAATAATAAATACACCCCCTGTAAAAAAAATAAATAATAAATACACCCCCTGTAAAAAAAATAATAAATACACCCTCTGTAAAAATAATAAATACACCCCTGTAAAAAAAATAAATAATAAATACATGACCTGTAAAAAAATAAATAATAAATACACCCCCCTGTAAAAAAATAAATAATAAATACACCCCCCTGTAAAAAAATAAATAATAAATACACCCCCTGTAAAAAAATAAATAATAAATACACCCCCTGTAAAAAAATAAATAATAAATACACCCCCTGTAAAAAAAACAATAAATACACCCCTGTAAAAAAATAAATAATAAATACACCCCAGTAAAAAAAATAAATAATAAATACACCCCCTGTAAAAAAAATAATAAATACACCCCCTGTAAAAAAAAATAATAAATACACCCCCTGTAAAAAAATAAATAATAAATACACAAGGTGTACCCCTTGTAAAATAATAATTGAATTTTTTTACAAGGGGTACCCCTTGTAAAAATATAATTGATTTTTTTTTACAAATAACAAATACACCACGTGTAAAAAAAAATAACAAATATACCACGTGTAAAAAATAATAATAAATACACCACGTGTAAAAAAGATAATAAATACACCACCTGTAAAAAAAATAATAAATACACCCCCTGTAAAAAAATAATAAATACACCATGTGTAAAAAAAATAAATAATAAATACACCACGTGAAACAAATAAATAATAAATACACCAGGTGTAAAAAAAAATAATAAACACACCCCCTGTAAAGAAAAATAATAAATACATCCCCTGTAAAAAAAAAAAAAAATAATAAATACACCCCCTGTAAAGAAAAATAATAAATACATCCCCTGTAAAAAAAAAAAAATTATAAATACACCCCCTGTAAAAAAAAAAAAATAATAAATACACCCCCTGGAAAAAAAAATAAATAATAAATACACCCCCTGTAAAAAAAAATAAATAATAAATACACCCCCTGTAAAATTAATAAATAATAAACACACCCCCTGTAAAAAAAAATAATAAACACACCCACGGTAAAAAAAAAATAAATAATAAATACACCCCCTGTAAAAAAGTAAATAATAAATACATCCCCTGTAAAAAAAAAGTAATAATTACACCCAATGTAAAATAAATAAATAATAAATACATCCAATGTAAAATAAATAATAAATACACCCCCGCTAAAATAAATAAATAATAAATACACCCCCTGTAAAATAAATAAATGATAAATACACCCCCTGTAAAAAAATAAATAATAAATACTCCCCCTATAAAAAAATAAATAATAAATACTCCCCCTATAAAAAAATAATAAATACACCCCCTATAAAAAAATAATAAATACACCCCCTATAAATAAATAATAAATAGACCCCCTGTAAAAAAATAAATAACAAATACACCCCTTGAAAAAAAAAATAATAAATACACCCTGTAAAAAAATAAATAAATACTCCCCCTATAAAAAAATAATAAATACACCCCCTGTAAAAAAAAAATAATAAATACACCCCTGTAAAAAAAATAAATAATAAATACACGACCTGTAAAAAAATAAATAATAAATACACCCCCCTGTAAAAAAATAAATAATAAATACACCCCCCTGTAAAAAAATAAATAATAAATACACCCCCTGTAAAAAAAATAAATAATAAATACACCCCCTGTAAAAAAATAAATAATAAATACACCCCCTGTAAAAAAAACAATAAATACACCCCTGTAAAAAAATAAATAATAAATACACCACTGTAAAAAAAAAAAATAATAAATACACCCCCTGTAAAAGAATAATAAATACACCCCCTGTAAAAAAAAATAATAAATACACCCCCTGTAAAAAAATAAATAATAAATACACCCCCTGTAAAAAAATAATAAATACACCCTCTGTAAAAAGAATAAATACACCCCCTGTAAAAAAAAATAAATAATAAATACACCCCCTGTAAAAAATAAGTAATAAATACACCCCCTGTAAAAAATAAGTAATAAATACACCCCCTGTAAAAAATAAGTAATATATACACCCCCTGTAAAAAATAAATAATAAATACACCCCCTGTAAAAAATAATAATAAATACACCCCCTGTAAAAAATAATAATAAATACACCCCCTGTAAAAAAAATAATAAATACACCCCCTGTAAAAAAAATAATAAATACACCCCCTGTAAAAAAAATAATAAATACACCCCCTGTAAAAAAAAAATAATACACCCCTGTAAAAAAAATAATAAACACACCCACGGTAAAAAAAAATAAATAATAGGCTGACTCTCGTTGAGTACAGTCGCACTGTTTTTTTCGCTCCGCGTTTTCATTGATTTCCTGCCGCATAAGGTCGAATAAGTTATTAGTTTTTTACTGAGTTTTAACCTAAATTAAGACAAGAGATAGTGTTTATACCACGCCGCGACTATGTCGCTTTTCAATGGTGAAGTTCGCCAAGGAAAGGATCCTCCGGATAAACCTAAATACCAACGTCCAAGACCGCCGGTGATGACTAGAGATCACGCCGTCATTTTTAACACCACCCCAGAAATTACTACAATCGAATACGCTATCGCCATCAACCAAGTCATCGGTAAGTCGAATACAATCCATTGTGGAAGAATATCAAAAGGTAGAGCTTTAGCTTACCTAAAAAACCCCGAAATGGCCGAAGAACTGGCGTCAACCGGTTTTGAGGTAAACAATATGCTGATTAACGTAGAAAGATTAACCAAATCCTCCGAAAAGCTAATCATATCAAATATTATGCCTGAAGTCTCGAATGAATTTCTAAAAGCAGTCATAAGTAGATTTGCTAAAACGACATCAGAAATTTCTGAAATATATGTAAATCCTACAATAGAACAACAAGAATTATTAGGAGGTCCAATTTTTAGCTTTAAAAGACAAGTTTATGTATTACTAGAAAAAGAGATTCCGGAAAGGATAAATTTCAAGTATGAAAATCAAAGCTACGTTATTTTCTTGGAAAAAGCGGGTTCAAAATTTTGCGAATTCTGCGAGAAACGGGGTCACAATGTCGAAAATTGTTACAAAAAGAAATCTCAAGATAAAGAATTAGCCATAATTAGCGAATTAGAAGATAGGCCTAATACAGAAGTAGAACTCGATAAAGAGCCTGAAAGCCAAATTCGTACGTACGCGCATATCACTAACCCCGAAAAAAACACTTCGCTAGAAAAAAACAACTGCAGTCTTACAGAAGAGTCGTACGTTTCTACGCCAAAAAATAAATTTACAGGAAATCTTGCTCTTAATTGGGCCGCTAGCCCCTCCCCTAACAACAGCCAAGGAAGTGTTACCTTAACAAACCAAATCACTACACCAACAACTCATCATAAACGCATTCTATCGCCGATAAAAAATTCTCAAGATGCCATAAATATTGATAGCCAAACCGTAAAAAAATCAAAAATACAAGAAACTGGAGTGATCAGATCTATTTTAACACCAAACACCTTTAAAGTTTTTCTAGAAGACGTTCGTTACAAAAAAGCACCGAAACAATGCGCTGCAAAATACACAACAAATTTTATAGACCTAGCAAATCAAATTTTTACAGAACGATTATCAATAGAAAAAGATCAAACCGAGAAAACTAGACTGACCAAATTAATTGAAAATTTAAAAAAACCATAAAACTATAAACTATATGAGTAAATAAAAACGTAGTAGAGAAGAGGAAAAATTATAATGGGTTTTAAAATAATAACGCATAACACTAAAGGTTTAAATAATAACTTAAAATTCATAAGCGAATGTAACCTAATCAAAAACACAAAATCAGTACTAGCCTTCTGGCAAGAAACTTTTTTGTTAAAAAATATTTTCCCGAACTTTTTTCAAAATACGTATACGCATATGTTTAGCGGTTTAACAAACCACCAAGCGGGTGTCGCAACAACCTACAACACCAAGTACTTAGAAACTGAAGCAATAACAATCGAAACTGATATAATTATACAAGGCTATTTACAATTTTCTATTTTAAATTTCACAAATTTGAACTTCAAAATTTTTATTTACAACATATATATGCCACAATCTAACGTAAAAGCCATTGATCTAATCGAACAATTATCTAACCACATTGAGAACAACAATGTACTAAACATTATACTACTAGGTGACTTTAATTGTACACTGGATGCTAAACTTGACAGGATAAATACGGTCGAAAGGCGGACTAAATTACAAAATAAACTAAATATATTAGTAGGAACGTATAATCTAATTGACGTGTATCGGAAACTTTTTCCCGACGGTCGTGAAACAACTTGGCAAAGCCATTCCGATCCGCAACAAAAAGCTCGACACGACCGTTTTTACGTGTCACCTACAGTATGGTCAATGGTAGGAGACGTTAAAATAGTTCAGGGCTTTTCAAGCTCTGACCACACACCGGTAATCTTAGACCTCGAAATCAAACAAGTAAGCACTAATAACATAAGCGATACGTGGTGTTTTAACAACTCGCTATTGAACGATTTTCACTATGAAAATGTTTTTAAACATTTCTGGGGAAACCGTTTAAAAACACTACCGCAAGATGAAGAAAATCTACTACCCTGGTGGGAAAAATCCAAATTTTTAATCAAGTGCATTACAAAGGAATATACGTATAATAACAGTAAAAAACAAGAAGAAGAATCGAAACTAATTTCTGGAAAATTAATAAATGACCACAATTTACCTGCAAAGGAAAAAATAAAACTATTAAAGAGGCTAGAAGAATTAGAAACTAAAAAAATGGAAGGTATACTCACTAGGATTAAAATTGATAACGCTGTTGCTTCGAAATATCCATCGAAGAAATTGATGAGGCTAGAAAAAAATAAAATTGAAAATATTACAAACGTCAAAAACGAAAAAGGAGAAGAAACGGTCACGCAAAAGGAATTATTTTCAGAGGTTGTGAGACATTTTAAAACTTTTCTCACGGATGAAGATACCGAAAACTGCGAAGAATACGTTAAAATCTTACCTCAACTAAGTAGCGATGAAACCAACGAGTGCAATAGCACGCTATTAAAATCAGAAGTAGACGACGTCGTTAAAAATCTAGCTAAAAATAAATCTCCGGGGAAGGACGGCATTACCAATGAATTTTATTCACATTTCTGGCCAGTAATTGGCGAAACTTTATTTTTAATTTTTACACAGATTCTAAATCTACAAAATATACCAAGTACTTTTACGATCGCGGTTATAAAACTTTTATTTAAAAATGGAAATCCCAAATTATTAAATAACTGGAGGCCAATCTCTCTACTAAATGTGGATTTCAAAATTTTATCAAAATGTTTAGCAAACAGGATAAGATCGAAGATTGACAAGATCATTGACCATGATCAAACGTCAAGTATACCTAAGAGAAGTATTACATCAAATCTAAATATAATGAGAGACGTCATCCACCATTACAGTTTCAATTCCAGTGAAAATCTAGCGATTGTCGCACTCGACCAAGCGAAAGCCTTCGATCGAGTGAAACATAGTTATCTGTTTGAAATCCTCAAACATATTGGATTCGGTACCAAAATTACGAATTATATATACTCCGTTTATACATCGGCGGAAGCTTGCGTTAAAATTAATAATACGATATCCTCCAAGTTTAAAGTATCGAAAGGTATCCGGCAAGGGGATCCCCTGTCGAGTTTTTTATTTAATTTATCAATTGAACCGCTTTTATGTCACCTTCGAAGCAAATTGCGAAAACATTCTATAAATCTACCATTCATTCCAAGACCATTATCCGTGATGTCCTTCGCCGATGATTTAAACTCATTTATCACTACTAACCAGGGTTTCACAATATTAACGGAAGAATGTTCAAAATACTCGGCTATCAGTAACGCGAAGTTCAACATGGAAAAGAGTAATGGGCTTTGGCTCGGAGGCTGGAGACATAGGAATGACAACCCGGTAAATGTCCAATGGAGTAACGAAGAAATTAAAATATTAGGCGTCACTTTCAAAACGAAAGATCATATATTAAACCACCACGCTGATACTATTGGAGGAGATATAATAAACTCCATGGAAAATATTTCTTCAGTCGTCAATGGCCTATCGTTCAAAACCAGAGCGCAACTATGCAACATCCTCCTGAGCAAAATTTTCTACATCCTACCAATTCTATACTTACCATCAGAATTATCTAAGAAACTATTACAAGCTTGCGTCAAGGTCATTTGGTGTAACGAAAGACATTGGTTGAACCAAGAAGATATCCAACAAAACATAAGGTACGGCGGGTTTGGTCTACAAACGGTTTTAACAAGGTGGAAAAATTTCGCGTTTAACAAACTGCAACGATTACTTGAAGGATACTCTCATCCTGTAGAAGGCGCCTTTGTAGAATATTATTTAAGTAACACAAATATTTATAAATTTAGCTTCAAAATTTTAGGATTTCCTAATATCGAGCTAAATTACGATCATTGTCCAAAATATTACAAGGATTTATTCGATTGTTGGAAAACTTCTCCAATTCGATTAAAAAAACCTGCCAATATACAAAGTTTCTTAAATTTACCAATAATAAACAACCCTTTTATCGTGTTGGAGTTTTACCATCCCAAGTGGAAAACATCCGGATTTCGGTTTATCGAAGATATCTTCGACCATCAAAACAAGTGCTTTAAAAACCCGTTTCAAAACATAGGGCTTAGAGCTCAAACGGAACGAGCCCTAACAAATCAGTTTGGTAAAATTTCAAAACTTTGTAATGAAAAATTTGATTTTGAACACCTTCCAAGTATAGTGAACAATTCTCAAAATACTGTTGATTGTGAGATTGAGTTTAAAGTCAAAGAAAATTACGCGAGTTTAGAAAAAGTAACCAAAGTACAATTTAAAGAATTTATAAAACCTCAGTCCGAAGAACTAAGAAACCGAATCTTAAAAATATTCGACAATCCTAATATAAATTATCGTTTAAGTCCGATATGGTATCCGTGTTTCTTCTCTAAGGAAAACAGTACTCTTTGGAGAATAACCATGGGGAATATCACGACCCCAATTTTAGCTACGAAATTATTTAATCTAAGTCCAAATTGCCCATTCTGTGAAAAATACCTTGGTAATATTAAACATATATATTTTAATTGTGAAATAAGTCAAAGATTTTTAAATGAAATTTTAAAGTATATACAAAAATTTAACCCAAATTTTAAATTAACGAATAAAATGTATTGGCTGTTTTCTTGTGAGAAAGAACAATATTTTAAACTTAAAACTGTAATTTTAAATATTGCAAAATTGGCGATTTATTACACTTACCAAACGCGAATGAATATCAAGGACTTAGATCCATTTAAAATGTTAAAGAGTTATTTTAACAAAAAAATACTTGTATGCGCGCTTACAGAATACGAATTTTATAAAAGAAATGATAAAATATTGTTTAAAGAATTTTTAGACGCGGATATATGCGAATTGGAAAATCTAAATGTTAAGTTAAATGCAGTATTGTAAAACGATGTAATAAAAAAAAAAAAAAAAAAAAAATAATAAATACACCCCCTTTAAAAAAATAAATAATAAATACACCCCTGTAAAAAAATAATAATGAATATTCCTCTGTAAAAATATAAATAATAAATACACACCCTGTAAAAAAATTAATAATAAATACACCCATTGTAAAAAAAATAAATACACCCCTGTAAAAAAAAATAATAAATACACTCCATGTAAAAAAAAAAAAAAAAAAAAAAAAAAAAAAAATAATAAATACACCCCCTGTAAAAAAGTAAATAATAAATACATCCCCTGTAAAAAAAGTAATAATTACACCCAATGTAAAATAAATAAATAATAAATACATCCAATGTAAAATAAATAATAAATACACCCCCTGTAAAATAAATAAATAATAAATACACCCCCTGTAAAATAAGTAAATAATAAATACACCCCCTGTAAAAAAATAAATAATAAATACTCCCCCTATAAAAAAATAATAAATACACCCCCTGTAAAAAAAAATAATAAATACACCCCTGTAAAAAAAATAATAAACACACCCCCTGTAAAAAAATAATAAACACACCCCCTGTAAAAAAAATAATAAACACACCCCCCATTAAAAAAAATAATAAACACACCCGTGTAAAAAAAATAATAAACAAACCCCCTGTAAAAAAAATTAATAAACACACCCCCTGTAAAAAAAATGATAAACACACCCCCTGTAAAAAAAAATAATAAACACACCCCTTGTAAAAAAAATAATAAACACACCCCCTGTAAAAAAAATAAATAATAAATACACCACCTGTAAAAAAAATAAATAATAAATACACCCCCTGTAAAAAAAAAAAAATAATAAATACACCCCCTGTAAAATTAATAAATAATAAACACACCCCCTTTAAAAAAAAAATAATAAACACACCCACGGTAAAAAAAATAAATAATAAATACATCCCCTGTAAAAAAAAAAAGTAATAATTACACACAATGTAAAATAAATAAATAATAAATACATTCAATGTAAAATAAATAAATAATAAATACATCCAATGTAAAATAAATAATAAATACACCCCCTGTAAAATAAATAAATAATAAATACACCCCCTGTAAAAAATAAATAATAAATACACCCCCTGAAAAAAAAATAATAAATACACCCCCTGAAAAAAAATAATAAATACATCCCCTGTAAAAAAAATAATAAATACACCCTCTGTAAAAAAATAAATAATAAATACACCCCCTGTAAAAAAAAATAAATAATAAAAACACCCCCTGTAAAAAAAATAAATAATAAATACAACCCCTGTAAAAAAATAAATAATAAATACACGACCTGTAAAAAAAATAAATAATAAATACACCCCCTGTAAAAAAATAAACAATAAATACACCCCCTGTAAAAAAATAAATAATAAATACACCCCCAGTAAAAAAAATAAATAATAAATACACCCCCTGTAAAAAAAATAATAAATACACCCCCTGTAAAAAAAATAATAAATACACCCCCTGTAAAAAAATAATAAATACACCCCCTGTAAAAAAAAAATAATAAATACACCCCCTGAAAAAAAATAATAAATACACCCCCTGAAAAAAAATAATAAATACACCTCCTGTAAAAAAAAATAATAAATACACCCTCTGTAAAAAATAAATAATAAATACACCCCCTGTAAAAAAAATAAATAATAAAAACACCCCCTGTAAAAAAAAATAAATAATAAATACAACCCCTGTAAAAAAATAAATAATAAATACACGACCTGTAAAAAAAAATAAATAATAAATACACCCCCCTGTAAAAAAATAAATAATAAATACACCCCCTGTAAAAAAATAAATAATAAATACACCCCCTGCAAAAAAAAAACAATAAATACACCCCCTGTAAAAAAATAAATAATAAATACACCCCCAGTAAAAAAAATAAATAATAAATACACCCCCTGTAAAAAAAATAATAAATACACCCCCTGTAAAAAAAAATAATAAAGACACCCCCTGTAAAAAAAAATAATAAATACACCCCCTGTAAAAAAAATAATAAATACACCTTCTGTAAAAAGAATAAATACACCCCTGCAAAAAAAAATAATAAATACACTCCCTGTAAAAAAAAATAAATAATAAATACACCCCCTGTAAAAAATAAGTAATAAATACACCCCCTGTAAAAAATAAATAATAAATACACCCCCTGTAAAAAAAATAATAAATACACTCCCTGTAAAAAAAAATAAATAATAAATACACCCCCTGTAAAAAATAAGTAATAAATACACCCCCTGTAAAAAATAAATAATAAATACACCCCCTGTAAAAAATAATAATAAATACACCCCCTGTAAAAAATAATAATAAATACACCTCCTGTAAAAAAAATAATAAATACACCCCCTGTCAAAAAAAAATAATAAATACACCCCCTGTAAAAAAAAATAATAAATACACCCCCTGTAAAAAAAATAATAAATACACCCCCTGTAAAAAAAAATAATAAATACATCCCCTGTAAAAAAAATAATAAATACACCCTCTGTAAAAAAATAAATAATAAATACACCCCCTGTAAAAAAAAATAAATAATAAAAACACCCATTGTAAAAAAAATAAATAATAAATACAACCCCTGTAAAAAAAATAAATAATAAATACACGACCTGTAAAAAAAATAAATAATAAATACACCCCCTGTAAAAAAATAAATAATAAATACACCCCCTGTAAAAAATAAATAATAAATACACCCCCTGTAAAAAAAAACAATAAATACACCCCCTGTAAAAAAATAAATAATAAATACACCCCCAGTAAAAAAAATAAATAATAAATACACCCCCTGTAAAAAAAATAATAAATACACCCCCTGTAAAAAAAATAATAAATACACCCCCTGTAAAAAAATAATAAATACACCCCCTGTAAAAAAAAAATAATAAATACACCCCCTGAAAAAAAATAATAAATACACCCCCTGAAAAAAAATAATAAATACACCTCCTGTAAAAAAAAATAATAAATACACCCTCTGTAAAAAATAAATAATAAATACACCCCCTGTAAAAAAAATAAATAATAAAAACACCCCCTGTAAAAAAAATAAATAATAAATACAACCCCTGTAAAAAAATAAATAATAAATACACGACCTGTAAAAAAAATAAATAATAAATACACCCCCCTGTAAAAAAATAAATAATAAATACACCCCCTGTAAAAAAATAAATAATAAATACACCCCCTGCAAAAAAAAAAACAATAAATACACCCCCTGTAAAAAAATAAATAATAAATACACCCCCAGTAAAAAAAATAAATAATAAATACACCCCCTGTAAAAAAAATAATAAATACACCCCCTGTAAAAAAAAATAATAAAGACACCCCCTGTAAAAAAAAATAATAAATACACCCCCTGTAAAAAAAATAATAAATACACCTTCTGTAAAAAGAATAAATACACCCCTGCAAAAAAAAATAATAAATACACTCCCTGTAAAAAAAAATAAATAATAAATACACCCCCTGTAAAAAATAAGTAATAAATACACCCCCTGTAAAAAATAAATAATAAATACACCCCCTGTAAAAAAAATAATAAATACACTCCCTGTAAAAAAAAATAAATAATAAATACACCCCCTGTAAAAAATAAGTAATAAATACACCCCCTGTAAAAAATAAATAATAAATACACCCCCTGTAAAAAATAATAATAAATACACCCCCTGTAAAAAATAATAATAAATACACCTCCTGTAAAAAAAATAATAAATACACCCCCTGTCAAAAAAAAATAATAAATACACCCCCTGTAAAAAAAAATAATAAATACACCCCCTGTAAAAAAAATAATAAATACACCCCCTGTAAAAAAAAATAATAAATACACCCCCTGTAAAAAAAATAATAAATACATCCCCTGTAAAAAAATAAATAATAAATACACCCCCTGTAAAAAAATAATAAATACACCCCCTGTAAAAAAAATAATAAATACACCCTCTGTAAAAAGAATAAATACACCCCCTGTAAAAAAAAATAAATAATAAATACACTCCCTGTAAAAAAAAAATAATAAATACACCCCCTGTAAAAAAATAATAAATACACCCCCTGTAAAAAAAAATAATAAATACACCCCCTGTAAAAAAAATAATAAATACACCCCCTGTAAAAAAAAATAATAAATACACCCCCTGTAAAAAAATAAATAATAAATACACCCCCTGTAAAAAAAATAATAAATACACCCCCTGTAAAAAATAAGTAATAAATACACCCCCTGTAAAAAAAATAATAAATACACCCCCTGTAAAAAAAATAATAAAGACACCCCCTGTAAAAAAAAAATAATAAATACACCTTCTGTAAAAAGAATAAATACACCCCTGCAAAAAAAAAAAATAATAAATACACTCCCTGTAAAAAAAAATAAATAATAAATACACCCCCTGTAAAAAATAAGTAATAAATACACCCCCTGTAAAAAAATAAATAAATAATACACCCCCTGTAAAAAATAATAATAAATACACCCCCTGTAAAAAATAATAATAAATACACCTCCTGTAAAAAAAATAATAAATACACCCCCTGTAAAAAAAATAATAAATACACCCCCTGTAAAAAAAAATAATAAATACACCCCCTGTAAAAAAATAATAAATACATCCCCTGTAAAAAAATAAATAATAAATACACCCCCTGTAAAAAAATAAATAATAAATACACCCCCTGTAAAAAAAATAATAAATACACCCTCTGTAAAAAGAATAAATACACCCCCTGTAAAAAAAAATAAATAATAAATACACTCCCTGTAAAAAAAAATAATAAATACACCCCCTGTAAAAAAAATAATAAATACACCCCCTGTAAAAAAAAATAATAAATACACCCCCTGTAAAAAAAATAATAAATACACCCCCTGTAAAAAAAAATAATAAATACACCCCCTGTAAAAAAATAAATAATAAATACACCCCCTGTAAAAAAAATAATAAATACACCCTCTGTAAAAAGAATAAATACACCCCCTGTAAAAAAAAATAAATAATAAATACACTCCCTGTAAAAAAAAAATTATAAATACACCCCCTGTAAAAAAAAATAAATAATAAATACACCCCCTGTAAAAAAAATAATAAATACACCCCCTGTAAAAAAAAATAATAAATACACCCCCTGTAAAAAAAATAATAAATACATCCCCTGTAAAAAAATAAATAATAAATACACCCCCTGTAAAAAAATAAATAATAAATACACCCCCTGTAAAAAAAATAATAAATACACCCTCTGTAAAAAGAATAAATACACCCCCTGTAAAAAAAAATAAATAATAAATACACTCCCTGTAAAAAAAAAATAATAAATACACCCCCTGTAAAAAAAATAATAAATACACCCCCTGTAAAAAAAAATAATAAATACACCCCCTGTAAAAAAAATAAATACACCCCCTGTAAAAAAAAATAATAAATACACCCCCTGTAAAAAAATAAATAATAAATACACCCCCTGTAAAAAAAATAATAAATACACCCTCTGTAAAAAGAATAAATACACCCCCTGTAAAAAAAAATAAATAATAAATACACTCCCTGTAAAAAAAAAATAATAAATACACCCCCTGTAAAAAAAAATAAATAATAAATACACCCCCTGTAAAAAATAAGTAATAAATACACCCCCTGTAAAAAATAAGTAATAAATACACCCCCTGTAAAAAATAAGTAATAAATACACCCCCTGTAAAAAATAAATAATAAATACACCCCCTGTAAAAAATAATAATAAATACACCCCCTGTAAAAAATAATAATAAATACACCCCCTGTAAAAAAAATAATAAATACACCCCCTGTAAAAAAAATAATAAATACACCCCCTGTAAAAAAAATAATAAATACACCCCCTGTAAAAAAAAATAATAAATACACCCCCTGTAAAAAAAAATAATAAATACACCCCCTGTAAAAAAAAATAATACACCCCTGTAAAAAAAATAATAAACACACCCACGGTAAAAAAAATAAATAATAAATACACCCCCTGTAAAAAAGTAAATAATAAATACATCCCCTGTAAAAAAAAGTAATAATTACACCCAATGTAAAATAAATAAATAATAAATACATCCAATGTAAAATAAATAATAAATACACCCCCTGTAAAATAAATAAATAATAAATACACCCCCTGTAAAATAAATAAATAATAAATACACCCCATGTAAAAAAATAAATAATAAATACTCCCCCTATAAAAAAATAATAAATACACCCCTTGTAAAAAAAAATAATAAATACACCCCTGTAAAAAAGCTTCTCGACCATTGGACAGAATTCCATTGGACAGAATCCCATTGGGCAGAATCCCATTCGATCCACAATCCCATTCAACCGATACGTTTTCGTAAACCAGAATCCCATTCGACCGAATCCCATTCGACCGTCAATCCCATTCGACCGAATCCCATTCGACCGAATCCCATTCGACCGTCAATCCCATTCGACCGACGTTCACAATCAGAAGTCCATTAACACATTCTAACCTAACCTAACCTAACCTAACCTAACCTAACCTAACCTAACCATTATCGGCTTAAATTCATCGGGACGCCCTTTTTGGTTTCGGCCCAATGGGAAATTCGGTCTATGGGGGATTCGGTTCAGCGGGATTCGGTTCAGCGGGATTTCGGTTCAATGGGAATTCGGTGCATTGGGCTCGGTCGGCCAAGATTCGGTTGATTGGGACTATTTATTTTTTATTTCGGACCAATGGGAATTCGGTCCAATAGGATTCTATTCAATGGGTATATACCGTAAAAAAAATAATAAACACACCCCCTGTAAAAAAAATAATAAACACACCCCCTGTAAAAAAATAATAAACACACCCCCTGTAAAAAAAATAATAAACACACCCCCTGTAAAAAAATAATAAACACACCCCCTGTAAAAAAAATAATAAACACACCCCCCATTAAAAAAAATAATAAACACACCCGTGTAAAAAAAATAATAAACACACCCCCTGTAAAAAATAAATAATAAATACACCCCCTGTAAAAAATAATAATAAATACACCCCCTTTAAAAAATAATAATAAATACACCCCCTGTAAAAAAAATAATAAATACACCCCCTGTTAAAAAAAATAATAAATACACCTTCTGTAAAAAGAATAAATACACCCCTGCAAAAAAAATATAATAAATACACTCCCTGTAAAAAAAAATAAATAATAAATACACCCCCTGTAAAAAATAAGTAATAAATACACCCCCTGTAAAAAATAATAATAAATACACCCCCTGTAAAAAAAAATAATAAATACACCCCCTGTAAAAAAAAATAATAAATACACCCCCTGTAAAAAAAAATAATAAATACACCCCCTGTAAAAAAAAATAATAAATACACCCCCTGTAAAAAAAAATAATAAATACACCCCCTGTAAAAAAAAATAATAAATACACCCCCTGTAAAAAAAAATAATAAATACACCCCCTGTAAAAAAAAATAATAAATACACCCCATGTAAAAAAAATAATAAATACATCCCCTGTAAAAAAATAAATAATAAATACACCCCGTGTAAAAAAATAAATAATAAATAAAAAAAATTGGGGAAAAATTGAGATTGATTGGGGAAAAATTGAGATTGATTGGGGAAAAATTGAGATTGATTGGGGAAAAATTGAGATTGATTGGGGAAAAATTGAGATTGATTGGGGAAAAATTGAGATTGATTGGGGAAAAATTGAGATTGATTGGGGAAAAATTGAGATTGATTGGGGAAAAATTGAGATTGATTGGGGAAAAATTGAGATTGATTGGGGAAAAATTGAGATTGATTGGGGAAAAATTGAGATTGATTGGGGAAAAATTGAGATTGATTGGGGAAAAATTGAGATTGATTGGGGAAAAATTGAGATTGATTGGGGAAAAATTGAGATTGATTGGGGAAAAATTGAGATTGATTGGGGAAAAATTGAGATTGATTGGGGAAAAATTGAGATTGATTGGGGAAAAATTGAGATTGATTGGGGAAAAATTGAGATTGATTGGGGAAAAATTGAGATTGATTGGGGAAAAATTGAGATTGATTGGGGAAAAATTGAGATTGATTGGGGAAAAATTGAGATTGATTGGGGAAAAATTGAGATTGATTGGGGAAAAATTGAGATTGATTGGGGAAAAATTGAGATTGATTGGGGAAAAATTGAGATTGATTGGGGAAAAATTGAGATTGATTGGGGAAAAATTGAGATTGATTGGGGAAAAATTGAGATTGATTGGGGAAAAATTGAGATTGATTGGGGAAAAATTGAGATTGATTGGGGAAAAATTGAGATTGATTGGGGAAAAATTGAGATTGATTGGGGAAAAATTGAGATTGATTGGGGAAAAATTGAGATTGATTGGGGAAAAATTGAGATTGATTGGGGAAAAATTGAGATTGATTGGGGAAAAATTGAGATTGATTGGGGAAAAATTGAGATTGATTGGGGAAAAATTGAGATTGATTGGGGAAAAATTGAGATTGATTGGGGAAAAATTGAGATTGATTGGGGAAAAATTGAGATTGATTGGGGAAAAATTGAGATTGATTGGGGAAAAATTGAGATTGATTGGGGAAAAATTGAGATTGATTGGGGAAAAATTGAGATTGATTGGGGAAAAATTGAGATTGATTGGGGAAAAATTGAGATTGATTGGGGAAAAATTGAGATTGATTGGGGAAAAATTGAGATTGATTGGGGAAAAATTGAGATTGATTGGGGAAAAATTGAGATTGATTGGGGAAAAATTGAGATTGATTGGGGAAAATTGAGATTGATTGGGGAAAAATTGAGATTGATTGGGGAAAAATTGAGATTGATTGGGGAAAAATTGAGATTGATTGGGGAAAAATTGAGATTGATTGGGGGAAAATTGAGATTGATTGGGGGAAAATTGAGATTGATTGGGGGAAAATTGAGATTGATTGGGGGAAAATTGAGATTGATTGGGGGAAAATTGAGATTGATTGGGGGAAAATTGAGATTGATTGGGGGAAAATTGAGATTGATTGGGGGAAAATTGAGATTGATTGGGGGAAAATTGAGATTGATTGGGGGAAAATTGAGATTGATTGGGGGAAAATTGAGATTGATTGGGGGAAAATTGAGATTGATTGGGGGAAAATTGAGATTGATTGGGGGAAAATTGAGATTGATTGGGGGAAAATTGAGATTGATTGGGGGAAAATTGAGATTGATTGGGGGAAAATTGAGATTGATTGGGGGAAAATTGAGATTGATTGGGGGAAAATTGAGATTGATTGGGGGAAAATTGAGATTGATTGGGGGAAAATTGAGATTGATTGGGGGAAAATTGAGATTGATTGGGGGAAAATTGAGATTGATTGGGGGAAAATTGAGATTGATTGGGGGAAAATTGAGATTGATTGGGGGAAAATTGAGATTGATTGGGGGAAAATTGAGATTGATTGGGGGAAAATTGAGATTGATTGGGGGAAAATTGAGATTGATTGGGGGAAAATTGAGATTGATTGGGGGAAAATTGAGATTGATTGGGGGAAAATTGAGATTGATTGGGGGAAAATTGAGATTGATTGGGGGAAAATTGAGATTGATTGGGGGAAAATTGAGATTGATTGGGGGAAAATTGAGATTGATTGGGGGAAAATTGAGATTGATTGGGGGAAAATTGAGATTGATTGGGGGAAAATTGAGATTGATTGGGGGAAAATTGAGATTGATTGGGGGAAAATTGAGATTGATTGGGGGAAAATTGAGATTGATTGGGGGAAAATTGAGATTGATTGGGGGAAAATTGAGATTGATTGGGGGAAAATTGAGATTGATTGGGGGAAAATTGAGATTGATTGGGGGAAAATTGAGATTGATTGGGGGAAAATTGAGATTGATTGGGGGAAAATTGAGATTGATTGGGGGAAAATTGAGATTGATTGGGGGAAAATTGAGATTGATTGGGGGAAAATTGAGATTGATTGGGGGAAAATTGAGATTGATTGGGGGAAAATTGAGATTGATTGGGGGAAAATTGAGATTGATTGGGGGAAAATTGAGATTGATTGGGGGAAAATTGAGATTGATTGGGGGAAAATTGAGATGATTGGGGGAAAATTGAGATGATTGGGGGAAAATTGAGATGATTGGGGGAAAATTGAGATGATTGGGGGAAAATTGAGATGATTGGGGGAAAATTGAGATGATTGGGGAAAATTGAGATGATTGGGGAAAATTGAGATGATTGGGGAAAATTGAGATGATTGGGGAAAATTGAGATGATTGGGGAAAATTGAGATGATTGGGGAAAATTGAGATGATTGGGGAAAATTGAGATGATTGGGGAAAATTGAGATGATTGGGGAAAATTGAGATGATTGGGGAAAATTGAGATGATTGGGGAAAATTGAGATGATTGGGGAAAATTGAGATGATTGGGGAAAATTGAGATGATTGGGGAAAATTGAGATGATTGGGGAAAATTGAGATGATTGGGGAAAATTGAGATGATTGGGGAAAATTGAGATGATTGGGGAAAATTGAGATGATTGGGGAAAATTGAGATGATTGGGGAAAATTGAGATGATTGGGGAAAATTGAGATGATTGGGGAAAATTGAGATGATTGGGGAAAATTGAGATGATTGGGGAAAATTGAGATGATTGGGGAAAATTGAGATGATTGGGGAAAATTGAGATGATTGGGGAAAATTGAGATGATTGGGGAAAATTGAGATGATTGGGGAAAATTGAGATGATTGGGGAAAATTGAGATGATTGGGGAAAATTGAGATGATTGGGGAAAATTGAGATGATTGGGGAAAATTGAGATGATTGGGGAAAATTGAGATGATTGGGGAAAATTGAGATGATTGGGGAAAATTGAGATGATTGGGGAAAATTGAGATGATTGGGGAAAATTGAGATGATTGGGGAAAATTGAGATGATTGGGGAAAATTGAGATGATTGGGGAAAATTGAGATGATTGGGGAAAATTGAGATGATTGGGGAAAATTGAGATGATTGGGGAAAATTGAGATGATTGGGGAAAATTGAGATGATTGGGGAAAATTGAGATGATTGGGGAAAATTGAGATGATTGGGGAAAATTGAGATGATTGGGGAAAATTGAGATGATTGGGGAAAATTGAGATGATTGGGGAAAATTGAGATGATTGGGGAGGAAAATTGAGATGATTGGGGAAAATTGAGATGATTGGGGAAAATTGAGATGATTGGGGAAAATTGAGATGATTGGGGAAAATTGAGATGATTGGGGAAAATTGAGATGATTGGGGAAAATTGAGATGATTGGGGAAAATTGAGATGATTGGGGAAAATTGAGATGATTGGGGAAAATTGAGATGATTGGGGAAAATTGAGATGATTGGGGAAAATTGAGATGATTGGGGAAAATTGAGATGATTGGGGAAAATTGAGATGATTGGGGAAAATTGAGATGATTGGGGAAAATTGAGATGATTGGGGAAAATTGAGATGATTGGGGAAAATTGAGATGATTGGGGAAAATTGAGATGATTGGGGAAAATTGAGATGATTGGGGAAAATTGAGATGATTGGGGAAAATTGAGATGATTGGGGAAAATTGAGATGATTGGGGAAAATTGAGATGATTGGGGAAAATTGAGATGATTGGGGAAAATTGAGATGATTGGGGAAAATTGAGATGATTGGGGAAAATTGAGATGATTGGGGAAAATTGAGATGATTGGGGAAAATTGAGATGATTGGGGAAAATTGAGATGATTGGGGAAAATTGAGATGATTGGGGAAAATTGAGATGGGGGAAAATTGAGGTGGGGAAAAATTGAGGTGGGGAAAAATTGAGATTGAGATGGAGAAAAATCGGGGCGGAGAAAAATCGAGACGGAGAAAAATCGAGACGGAGAAAAATCGAGACGGAGAAAAATCGAGACGGAGAAAAATCGAGACGGAGAAAAATCGAGACGGAGAAAAATCGAGACGGAGAAAAATCGAGACGGAGAAAAATCGAGACGGAGAAAAATCGAGACGGAGAAAAATCGAGACGGAGAAAAATCGAGACGGAGAAAAATCGAGACGGAGAAAAATCGAGACGGAGAAAAATCGAGACGGAGAAAAATCGAGACGGAGAAAAATCGAGACGGAGAAAAATCGAGACGGAGAAAAATCGAGACGGAGAAAAATCGAGACGGAGAAAAATCGAGACGGAGAAAAATCGAGACGGAGAAAAATCGAGACGGAGAAAAATCGAGATTGAGAAAAATCGAGATTGAGAAAAATCGAGATTGAGAAAAATCGAGATTGAGAAAAATCGAGATTGAGAAAAATCGAGATTGAGAAAAATCGAGATTGAGAAAAATCGAGATTGAGAAAAATCGAGATTGAGAAAAATCGAGATTGAGAAAAATCGAGATTGAGAAAAATCGAGATTGAGAAAAATCGAGACGGAGAAAAATCGAGACGGAGAAAAATCGAGACGGAGAAAAATCGAGACGGAGAAAAATCGAGACGGAGAAAAATCGAGACGGAGAAAAATCGAGACGGAGAAAAATCGAGACGGAGAAAAATCGAGACGGAGAAAAATCGAGACGGAGAAAAATCGAGACGGAGAAAAATCGAGACGGAGAAAAATCGAGACGGAGAAAAATCGAGACGGAGAAAAATCGAGACGGAGAAAAATCGAGACGGAGAAAAATCGAGACGGAGAAAAATCGAGACGGAGAAAAATCGAGACGGAGAAAAATCGAGACGGAGAAAAATCGAGACGGAGAAAAATCGAGACGGAGAAAAATCGAGATTGAGAAAAATCGAGATTGAGAAAAATCGAGATTGAGAAAAATCGAGATTGAGAAAAATCGAGATAGAGAAAAATCGAGATAGAGAAAAATCGAGATTGAGAAAAATCGAGATTGAGAAAAATCGAGATTGAGAAAAATCGAGATTGAGAAAAATCGAGATTGAGAAAAATCGAGATTGAGAAAAATCGAGATTGAGAAAAATCGAGATTGAGAAAAATCGAGATTGAGAAAAATCGAGATTGAGAAAAATCGAGATTGAGAAAAATCGAGATTGAGAAAAATCGAGATTGAGAAAAATCGAGATTGAGAAAAATCGAGATTGAGAAAAATCGAGATTGCTGATACAATAAAGCCAACAGATTGAAAGTCAAATATGACCCTTTGGGTTAAAGCGGTTAATAATTCGTGAGTAAATGGTAACTTGCTCGGAAAATACGGACCTACTACATTGAATAGTTCTCCCGAACTGAACAACGCCAAATATACTGAAGAACATATTGAGCTTTCAAACAATTATTTAACGATTTAATCTTGTAAAAATTATGCAAAGATGGGACTTCTTCTAGGTTCATAGCTAAGCCAAGTAATTCGTTACTGTTAGAGTTCCATACCATTTTTCCAATAACTTTTACTTCATCCATAACCAGAAATCCATCTTGAGGTGGTGGTATTTCCACGGATTTAAACGTTGCTTTGAATCTATCGCTTTCTTTCTTTAAATGTTCATCATCAACCCCAGGATCACATTTGATATTATGCAATTTCTTAACAGTTTCAACGCTCGGTAGATTAAAAATTTTAAACCTTGCAAAGTTCTACATGATGCTGGCGATCTTGAATATAGGCTTAGGGCCAGACGATACGTTAGAGGGCCAAACGGATTGCCTGTGCTAGTTTCAGGTTTTTGACTTGATCATTTATGAATTCCGAAAGTTTTGAATTTTTGGAATCGGTATCCCAGCTAGCTTGGAAAGCATAAGCAAGTAAAGGGTTACGCTTCTTTACCTCCAAAATTATCTTCTTTACTTTGTCTTTGTGATTATCATTCATCTCTTTTAAAACTTGAGCCATTTCATAACTTTGTCCAGGATTAAGAGTGATGCAATTTTCTTTAAGTTCTTTTCCATTTTTGATATTCTTATCTTTTGTCGATATCTATGGTTACGAAGGTTTTTAATACCTGTGCGCCTGCTTTTCGGGGTTAAATTTTCAATTGGAAATTTAGAGCTTATATGGCTTCTTCTCATTTTCGTTCGGGCCTTCGGGGTGTCACTTCCATAGCTTTTTCTCTTCGTTTGAGATATTTCTCCAAAGCTGACCATTTGGGACAAACTACAGACTGTTTTCCTTCATTTAACGAAGTTTGAGGGGGTCTGAATATAACTGGACAGTGTTTTGATTGTCGCCTCTCGCAGGGGTGATGAATTATATCCAACGATGTTGCTTTAACATTTTTAAATTCTGATTTAATCCCAGAGCAAAATACATTATTTCCATTTAGGTAAATTAGGTCTCTATCAATCACGTTAAAATCAACTTGAGAGGTTTCACTATCGAATTATGTTTCACGTATAGCCGGTTTAAAAGATATAATGACTGAAACAGTAAGACAAGAAAAGGATCCAATACGGTCGTTTTTATAATAATATTCCAGATCTACAAACAAATAACTAGATTAATTTCGAGAAACAAAACTTTAAAGAAATTATTTTATTACTGATCTGATCTATTTTCTAATACCTGCTTCACTTGTCGTAAAGCTTCGCTATCGTAAACATTGACTCCACTAAAAAACTTTGAGCTGCAATGCGTTAGCTTTTCTGACGCAGTCCGTTTCCCAAGTTTAAGAGTCTCACAATACGACGCATCTTTTATGCTGTTATCAGAGCTGTTATTTACATTTTCCAGAGATTGAACTTCACTAATAGATTTAACAAAAGAATATCGAACCGTACGCTATACCTCTGTTGTAACGCTACTTTCGAACGGGAGGAGCTTACTAGATTTGACGTTATATGCGTTTTTATTTTCACCCTATCACGAGCTTTCGAGGCCCGCGACAGAGAGCTAACTCTACCGGCAGCGCCTGTCCCCGCAGCCTGATATCCTCCCCCCCCCGCACTTATCGTAGAAAACCGCCAATCGCTTCCTGTGCAAGTCACATGAGGCGCGGCGTAAGACCTCCGTAGGCTCCATCCGCTTGATAAGAGCGCGCGGACAAAGGTATAGCTCTTCCATATTCTTGTGTTAAATCTATTCTTGCTATCTCTTGGAGTACTTTGCTCTTTTAATTCTACTGATGACAATAATACTGGTGTTTCACTCCTATTATTTTCAAATGAACTATTGGGCCTAACACCTCTGCTATTATTAAAATTGTCGCCAGAATTGCCAGGAAAGCTTGATTAAAGTTTGTTAGTAGCTTCTCCAAATGATAGATTACCAAAATCTGAATTTACACTTGAATTACAGAAGCTAGCGACAAGGCTTAAATTCAATTCATTTGTTGTTGTACAGTTATCCTTAACTTTTGGTTTAGTTTGTGTAGATTTTACTTTTCCTTTGTAGTCAGCCTGCGTTTTCTTATCAGTAGTTTCTTTGTACGTGCACTGCCTTCTTTAACACTATGCCTATCCGTAGGAAAAGCAAGGGGGTGGCGTTACCGATTTCAAAAATATCGTTAGACGTCGCTTTCTTGAGGTTAGAAAAAAGCGGGAAATTCAAATGTAGGCCGAAAATTTTAAAATAGATACGAATTTTAGGTTAATAATGGAGAATAAATTAATTAGGATTTAAATTAAATAATTAAACAGTGATTTTTAAATATTTATATTAAAAGCAAGTTCTAAATCAAATCGTAAATTTAAATCAAGATCTCTACGTTATCACCTAGATGTCGCTAGGAGTTCTACCATCTTACTTCGATAGAGCCTTATCTAATTGGCTCTTGGCGACGCGAGACTCGCGATTGGCTATTTCTTCAAAATGTCAAGAAAAAAAGTTGTAGTTGGCATTTCGTGGCCTAGTATTACAGAAGGCAGTGGTAGTTGAAATCACACTGGGTAAACTTGGAATATGAATTCATTTTTAAACTAACCCTAATACTGGCTTAATTCGAGCAGACCGAGTGACCGACTGTAGACACAGCACTATTCCGATTTGCGATGAGTAAGCAGACGACCAAAAAAGTTTCATGACTCGCTACATGGTGGCGCCCGCTCTCTATAAACTTCCAACTGGGATACTATTTTTTTCTTGTTTCCGATTGGCTAGATTTAAAAGTTAGGGGTGGTGGGTGATTTTGTGGGTTCACTGGACGACTTGTATGGCTCAAAGCAAGGGCTACCTACTTCCCCCTATCTTCTTCTGCTAGACCCTACTAGGGTTGGGTCTAGCTAAAAACCCACCTCAGAAATCTATCAAAACTTTATTGGCTCTCATGAAATTACGTTTTGATGACATTTACCACGAGAGAGATAAAAAATTGCAAGAACCTTCCCGCGAGCCTCACCAGGCCACCGGCGGCGTCTGCCACGATGCCGAAACGACGGCAAGAAGTTTTACGCTACCGAGTTTCGTTTCGGAAACCATAGCCCCTTCTGGATAAGTTAAACCAACCTTCTCTTTCCTACCCCACCCATTCATAGAAGGTGGTAAGCTGGACTATGAAGCGCATTTTCTAAAGATGATTAATTCCATCTAAATTTATACAAAAAAGAGGTTGCTTCGCACCCTTAAAAAGAGCCCTTATCTAACTCGAATTAAGCCCGTGAAGGGACACAAATTAGTTGTTAGAGAAAGAGCAATTAAATGTCTTTAAAATTATAGTTAGTAGATTTAGTCTACTACTCCAAAGATTTTATTATTATTAAATATTTTCCAAAAAACGGATGAAGACGACCCAGGTTTTTCCGAAGTCGTCTTTTATCCGTTTTTTGGGTAATCAGTTTCTTAATTTTACGTTTTTCTGAATTTACGCTTTAGAAAACCTAAGAAAAAATATCAATTCAATCGTTTTTTACAAGGGGTATCCTTTGGAAAAAATTGATCTTTTTTTTTTCTTTTTTCTACAAAGGGTTCGTACCCCTTGGAAAAAATTCATATTTTTTTCGATTTTTTACAAAATTGATCTATTTTCTTTTTTATTTTAAAGGGGTACCCCTTAGAATAAATTCGATATTTTTTTTTACAAGGGATACCCCTTTTTTTAATTCCAAGGGGTTTGATGGAGTTGTCTGGCATTTTCCATTATTATGTACACTTTGGCCGAAATACAAAATCTATGAGCATGCGCTATAGGAAATTAACATTGAAAAATGTTAATCATTCCATAAAAAAAGCTTTCAAAAAACTTAAAATCTCTCGAAAATTTTGTTTTCATATACACAATCCTGACAAGTGTCCGACTACTCGGTGTTGATACGGTTTTTAAAGCATATTTAATAATTCAAATTTATCAAAAAAAAATTAAAGTCTAGTATCCCTTTAAAGAGAAGGTTTTTGCCCTTTGAAATTTCGCACACTCGTAACGTTCATATGTCATAACACGTGACTAATCGACGTATAGAACTTGTTGTTGAGCGTAAGAGGTTATTTAATCAATCTAGTCTCGGGTCACATTTATTGAGGCTAGAACTAGAGATATGCAAACGTAACTAAATCGGCCTATTTCGCCTTATAGATATAATTTCATTCCTTAACGGAGGCTGAAGAGGAAAAAAATTAGTGAATAATTCATATAGACTATAAGAAATAAATTGTTTGCTTACAATAATGCATTTGTGGAATTAGAGGAGTCGCCGATTGCTTTGGCGTATAGGTGGCGGTACTATATAGTCGCACAGCTACTTTCAAACCGCCCGTAAACAGTTGGGAGTGATTAACTCTGCTTGATAGTTCAAAAAATATAATATAAAGGATAAAAGACACGTGTCCCTTTTAAAAATTTTAGAACTTCGAGCCTAAAAAACTACTTATTAAAGCCAAGGGGTGCAAAAATGAATGTGTAAAATTTTGGTATTTAGTTTTTCGAGAAGATTATTTTTTTGATCATTAAAAACCGCCAAAGTGAAGGGAAACTGATAAACTGATGGGAAAGCCGAATGATTGAGGCTCTGGGGTTTATAACCTCTACAAGCGTTTCTATGTGAAAACTTTCAGTTACTCTACTCCATATGTAATTCCTCCAAGATAAAACATTACTGGATAAGGATATATTTTAAAAACAAAATAACTTAAGGTCAAAAGCAGCCAGAACCGTTCGACTAAAATTCCCAAACCTTAAAACCCTTTTAAAAAGAATCATTAGTTATGGTTTTTAACAAACCATTAATAAGTTTTTTTGGTAATGACGACAAACTTTCATTTTCTCCGATCTTGCAGCGTGAGGGTGCTGGGTCTCTGCAAGACGGCTCTGTCGGTTGAAGGGAAATACCGTACGTTCATTGGTTTGTTCTGTTTTCTCGCGACTAACTGCGATATTGAATATCAGGAAAGATATCCCCAAATAATGCGACACCAAAAAAAAAATATATATATATATATAATAATAAAAAAAATGGAGGGCGGGGGTTAAAAATCTATAAAATTAATGGATGTCTGTTATAAACGTCACTTAACTTCTAAAACTTACTACATTAATCAATACTAAAGCTTAATTATTATTTGTAGATAGTCCAACCAAGAATTCATATTAAACATAACGATCAGCCCATAACAGTATTATCCTTGCGCATCGGCTGATAATAAAAGGATAATTGGCAGGGTTCGTACAAAATTTTGGAAGTTAATTTCCCTGACTTTTCCAGGTTTTCCCTGACCATTTCTAAATAATTTCCCTGACCAATTTTAATACTTTTTTCATGAACATATTCTTACGAGCGAGCTGCTTACAATTCCCACATTTTATTTGACATCGGGGTCAGGATAGTTTACCGAGAATATGAGAAACAATTTGAATCTTTAGGCAAATATTTTCAGTTTATAATAATTACGTTACAATCATAAAGTTCCTTGACACATAAGAAAATATTTATTTTCTCTGACCATTTGGGCTACTTTCCAAATTCCCTGACTTTTCCCTGACCTTTGGGGCCACTTTCCAAATTCCTTGACTTTTTGGGCCAATTTCCATATTCCCTGACTTTTCCAGGTTTTCCAGGTCGTGTACGAACCCTGATTGGGCATATTGCCTTTACTTTCTTCCGACTTGTAGCCCAAGGAAGAGCAGGAACTGTCTAGCACGAATTCTCAACTCTTACCAATAGACGACGAGTTGACGACCCGCTCCACACTAGTTGCGCGTAAATGTACCACCAGAACGAGGGGAAAGCGGAGGCAAAGCTAGAAGCTAGCGACCGGAAAGCGATAAGCGCGTTTCAATGCGAAAACAGGCAGTCCAACTCTCTTACACGGAACCGGACAATTGGGCGCCGACATTTGGGCGCCGACATTTGGGCGCCGGACATTTGGGCGCCGGACATTTGGACGCCTGGACATTTGGACGCCGAGCCATTTGGGCGCCGGGACATTTGGGCGCCGGGACATTTGGGCGCCCGGACATTTGGGCGCCGGGACATTTGGACGCCGGGACATTTGGACGCCGGGACATTTGGACGCCGGGACATTTGGACGCCGGGACATTTGGACGCCGGGACATTTGGACGCCGGGACATTTGGACGCCGGGACATTTGGACGCCGGGACATTTGGACGCCGGGACATTTGGACGCCGTGCCATTTAGGCGCCGGGACATTTGGACGCCGAGCCATTTGGGCGCTGGGACATTTAGGCGCCGGGACATTTAGGCGCCGGGACATTTGAGCCACATTTTAAGTTTCTGTTACCAAAAAAAAAAAAAAAAAAAAAAAAAAAAAAAAAAAAAACAATAAATTAGACCAAACATTCTTAATTAACGTCTGAATTGTCTGTTTTTAAGCAGGATATTACAATTAGATTAAACCGGTTCAAACTGCCTTTCTTGTAACCTTTTAGATAAGGTTAGGTTAGATAATTACACAAACTAACCCGTTCATCCAACTAGTTAATATCTTCGGCTAGCCCGTTCGTCTTGTAATATTTTAGGTTAGCTTGGCGTAAAGCGCATTAGGCGGCACTCAGCGGAGCCTAACAATGAGTAGGGAGGGCGCGTTCAGCGCTCGGGTAAGGATACTATACGATCGGGTGCCCAAATGTCGTTCACGTTTTTCAGACTATTGCGCCCAAGTGTCTCTACGCCCAAATGTCTCGGCGCCCCAAATGTCTCGGCGCCCCAAATGTCTCGGCGCCCCAAATGTCTCGGCGCCCCAAATGTCTCGGCGCCCCAAATGTCTCGGCGCCCCAAATGTCTCGGCGCCCCAAATGTCTCGGCGCCCCAAATGTCTCGGCGCCCCAAATGTCTCGGCGCCCCAAATGTCTCGGCGCCCCAAATGTCTCGGCGCCCCAAATGTCTCGGCGCCCCAAATGTCTCGGCGCCCCAAATGTCTCGGCGCCCCAAATGTCTCGGCGCCCCAAATGTCTCGGCGCCCCAAATGTCTCGGCGCCCCAAATGTCTCGGCGCCCCAAATGTCTCGGCGCCCCAAATGTCTCGGCGCCCCAAATGTCTCGGCGCCCCAAATGTCTCGGCGCCCCAAATGTCTCGGCGCCCCAAATGTCTCGGCGCCCCAAATGTCTCGGCGCCCCAAATGTCTCGGCGCCCCAAATGTCTCGGCGCCCCAAATGTCTCGGCGCCCCAAATGTCTCGGCGCCCCAAATGTCTCGGCGCCCCAAATGTCTCGGCGCCCCAAATGTCTCGGCGCCCCAATGTCTCGGCGCCCCAATGTCTCGGCGCCCCAATGTCTCGGCGCCCCAATGTCTCGGCGCCCAATTGTCCCGGCGCCCAAATGTCGCGGATCGAGGTTAGGTTAGGTTAGGTTAGGTTAGAAATAAATTCATTAGTTCCTAAATGTCGCGGCGCCCGAATGTCGCGGCGCCCGAATGTCACGGCGCCTAAATGTCACGGCGCCCAAATGTCCTTACAAACTTGGCGCCCAAAATGGCCAGCGCCTAATTTGCCGGCGCCTAATAGCCGGCGCCTGAATGTCGCGCGCCGCTCTTACACCCCTATATCCTCCTAGATAACAAATACCATAGAACGGGGTCGTGGAATACGTCTCGCACTCACTGTTTAATACTTCGTCTACATTTATATATGTATTCCTGGTTAAGAAAAAAATTGCTCTAACCAATTAGAAAAAAAATCTGATTTTGTATTACGATCTACATACTTTTAAAAATAAACTACCAACAAACCACAGGACCCGCTACCTTTGTCTTACTAAAATCATGACACCTAATATGTGCCAGACATTTATTGAATAGACGTGATTTTGAAATCAAAACGGATTTTGTTTGAAGTGTTAATTACTTTTAATTCAGAAATTATAAGCGAATGTTTCATAATACGGCTAAAATATGATAATCCCAACCCCCCACTTAATAACGATGATTATGCACTAATTAGGACCCGGAGAATGAAAAAAATCGAAGACAGCAGAAATTTCCACATAAAAATCCCATAGAGTACCCAACCTAACCTGGGATTTTAACATGGGAATTTGTATGTTTGAAATACGTTTTTCTCACACATCTGATGGTCGTAAATATAGTTTTAATTTTAATAGTTGACGACGCCACGACGGATACTTCGTGGATTTTTAAAAATATTTTATTTAAAAGGTTAAAATGTTGGGAGGTTTTGAACCGAAGTCCCTTCTGAAGCGATATTACTGAAATTATTTTTACAAGTTTATAATTCACCTCGGCTCATTTATAATTCATGGTCGTACATATTTTTAAATATTTTTTTCTCAACTCCCTAGGTCCTAATTAGTCCATATTAATCGTTATTTAGTGGGCGGTTGGTATATCGTCTTATCTCTTATAATACGAACGTTCTAATCTTTCGTAGACTATTCCATAAATAATTACTTTCGCTCTTTTCGTCTCCACTCTCCCTTGCTATGAGTAAGACCTTAGCTAAACGGCGGAGTCAGTTACGATTCAAATTAATATAACCTTGATTTTCTTTTCTTTGTATCCCGTACTAACGGTGTATTTACTCCATTATTCCTTTCTTACTGAAGACTTCCTTGAATAATTCTCGCGTAACGACAAGTTTTTCAGAAATCATTAAACTCTTATTTAGCGAATGCCTTCAAGACTACGTTAGTCTAAGTAATAAGACTTCTATATTTAACGAAACAAATAGTAATATATCTCTATTAAATGGAAAAATTGGATTTTTCTAAAGACGTAGAAATTTTGAGGAAAAGATTTCTCGAAGTTTGTACAAAAGAAATTTTGGGTGAGTTTGATTGATAATATAAATAGTTGTTGAAACATCTCACTAGGTGAATAAAAATCTGTAAATTCACATATCTATCATATTACTCGCGTCTAAAAAATGAAATTAGGATACTGAAGTATCATATACGGTGATTTGTAGAGCTCGGAATCGGATATCCAGTAACTTTGTTATTCGTATATTTTCAGATACATTTTATTTTCGGGTAAATGGTTTGTAACTAAAAAAAAAGAAATTTGTATTCGTATTATTGATAAATGTATACGGTTTACCCGAAGATAAGCGTTTGGCGCTTTATCTACGAACAAATTACTCGTATTCAAACGTATAACGATGGATAACAACATTCAAATTTCCAAAATTAGTCCAAAATATAAAAGAAATATTTCAAAATGGCTTTTAATTTGAAGAATATAAACCAATGAAACTAAGATTTTAAAATATTTTTGTATTCATTATTTTGCACGAAAATATATTTAGAATTTTTTAGCCGAACGTACAACACGGATAATATTCTAATGCCATTTTTGGATAAAAACGGATATGGATTATGTTTTTTACTTCATCATCGAATAAATTAACTCCAATGAAAAATACTCTATTTTTAAACAGATAATATAGGCATACATCAGAATTTATTAGATTTTATCCAATTAATGTAAATTATCCGAATTCGAAGCTCTAGTGATTTGGAAGCTTGCGGAGAGATGGTTGACCCCCTTTAATTTTACCCCTACCACCGATTGATCCGGCATCACCAAATTATCTCCCGCCGAGCTCACGAAATTAATCTTATAGAAATTTAAAAATTTCCCGAGGTTGCATGATTTTATTTAATGTGACGTGGGTTTTACTATTTATTTCAATATGCTCCCATAGAATAACGAAAGAAGTCGGCTTACCCAATCGGGAATATCTAATTTAATTCGAGATGGTCCAAATTGGAATATTCCTTTCCTTCAAAATTCGACAAAATAGAGTCAATGTAATAAAATATAATTCAACCAAACCTAAATAAAATCCTTTGGTCAATTTGGTCGAATTGGGAAGGAATTTTCCAATATACGCTAGAATTCGTTCAAATTGGCCAACGGTCGAGGCAGTCTTTTGAGACATAAATCATGGAAAGAGGGGTAGCTCTGATTGGTTCTTAAGTGCATGCACGGAGCATTTTTATGAAAATTTGGCTGGTTGACATTTGGAAAGGCTTGCGTAGATTCCGATATATATTGGAATTTTGTCATGGTGTAGTTTCTTTCCATCGCCATTAAAATGTAGGCCACAAACCAAGCTATATTTCTTCGGAACCCACAATTATTTTAGGGCTTATTTGTATACTTCTACTCCATCATAACTTAACTGAATCCTAGCTACCTAGTTCATTTAAAATTTTAGAGAAACTAATTTTATTGTTTACCAGATCACAATGAACCCGCGCAACACTCTGTACCGCTTCGTTTAGTCATATTACAATTAATTAAACGAAATATTCACATTTACATGTAAACCTAAAACGCGTTAGGCTCAAATGCTTAAAATCTAGAACTAGGCAATGAGCAAGCTTACAATTATTTTCAGCCAATGAAAATGTTTCAGCTGAAATGTTTTAAATATTGGCTACTAGATGGCTCTGGGGTCTGATTCATTCGCCCCATTTTTAGCGTGTATAGATGGCCTGCTTGTTTTATTTATTCTTGGGTCTATTGGACCCTTTGACCAATTGCTTAGTATTGCCTCTCCCCCTTTTGGGTATGTTCCCATTTTTCCCAAAAATATGTAGTCCCATTTTACCCAATCCGGTTTGGTCAGAATGGTAGAAATGGAATTGGGAGTAATATGAATACACCACTTTGCTCTTCCACTGTGCGCATGCCGCGCTCGAAACGCTTACTAGTGGCAAAAAAAAAAAAAAAAAAAAAAAAAAAAAAAACGTTCGCTCAGTGATGCGCGCGTAGCACCCCGCGTTTTACCCCATGCAGGTTTTTTCCCAGCCATTTTCACCAAGCGAAAGTTCGCCCTATGCCGCTATAGCGCTCCAAGTAATGGCTAACTGGTGTATTGCGATAATATTTTTGGGCGAAATGTGGCAAACTCTTTTTTGGATTTTAACCCCCTTTTGAGAATTCGTTAACAAAACTTGTGTTCTTAAAACTAATTTATTTTTAATTTTATACGCTGTTTTCTAGATTTTAAAAATTTTGTATTCTTTTGACACCTTTTTATGCAACTTTTTGTTGTTTTAGAGGGATTCGAGGAATCTGACTTACAGAGATTTAGCAGCGACGATTCATATTGCGAGCTCTTTCTGAAACACCATGAAGGCGATGTGGAAAAGTCCTTGAACATGGTCAAAGAATCTTTCAAATGGAGGAAAGATTTCAATGTTAAAGGTATGTATTAATGAGCGGGGAAAGTTATCATATATAGCGTTTTTTGTGAATGGAAAGCGATAGAAAGGTTATCAAAATGTATCAAAATTTAAATCTAAAATGCCGCTCTTTTAAAAATTCTGCACGTGACAGGAGGTGAAACTTTTTTTGGGAATGTTAATTTTTAGCCCAACCGACCCATTACAAAAAAGGGTAATTTCGACGATGTCATTTTGTTTTAAATTCTGAAAACATAGCCGTACATACTATTGCCTACATGTCTACTTGGGCTATGTTCAGTAACACTCAACGGACTCCGCGCTGAGCTCATCGGAGACCGATTAGTAGTCGATAAAGTAGTCAAAGACTCGAGCGACCCAAGTACTTTCCTTCAAAATTCTTGGGATATTTAAACTGGAAGATTTAAATAATTACAATTAAGCTTCTCGGAAATTACCCATTCTTTGAAAAATATTTAATTATATGAAAATCTTTGGAGTAGTGAAATAAAACCATAATCTATTATTTCAATAATTTTATATTTTTCCTACAATTTTTAATTTCTGTATTTGTGTGCTATTATATGGTAAAATGTCATTTGTTTTACTAATGGTAAAATTCAGGACTGGTTGAAGGAAGTGCACAGAGCCGCTAGCTCTTTCATTTTAAACCTTTCTCCTGGCAAATAACCCTTAACACTCCTGCTTTGAGCCATGCAAAAGGTGCCTCCAGATTATAGTGTCTTTCCTCGCAATCATAGAAAAACGCCTAACTGACTCACACCCCAATAAAATGTATGATTTAATTGAAATAGAAAATCCCATTTGCACGTTTGGGTTGGATAAATTAGTTCTTATTTTACTTTTGCAAAAAACTCAAACTTTTAATCTCTTCTAGGTATAAACGAAAGTGAGTTATCAATCGAGTTACTGAAACTAGGCTTCATGTACCGTTATCATCATGACAGAGATGGAAACCCTTTGCGTAAGTAATTTGTATACGTTTTAATTTACATGTGCCTTACCAAGAATGAATTAAACTTCCATAAATATATTGATACAAAGTCTACGGAAATCTCGCCTTGACGGCATTGTGGGTCCGATAAACTATCACAAATTTACACCACGAACTCCTTCGCGAAAAACAATTAAAATCTAGGTATACTAGACACTTGAAACAAGTTATTTTTGATTTATTATATAGATTTAAAATTTGCCCAAAATATTTTCGTGGAAAATCGCAGTTAACGGATTTCTTTCTGTTAGCGCGCCATTTCAAAGACGATCTCATTTGCTACTGCAACTGAAAATAAATCGAAAGTTTCTTCGCCCCTAATTTTGCAACTTTATTAATTAATTAAAGGAAGAATGATACCTAATAACAAGTGGTTTTTTATCGATTCCTTATCGTTTAAATATGCCCAATCCACTAGTAAAGAGTTTATACAACAAATATTAAACTAAAAATAAATTTAAAACTTTCCCGGAAAATAGGCTTAGCAGGATTTTTTCACTATTGTATTAGGCCAATTTATATAAGGAATCGATAAAAAAAAAAAAAAAAAAAAATCACTTGTTACCTTGCGTTCTCCCTTTAATTAATAAAGCTGCAAAATTAGGGGGAAGAAATTTAGTTTCAATTACAGTTACAAATGAGAGTTCGTCTTTGTAATTTCGCGCGAAGAGTTAAATCAGTTTACGTACCATTTTTATACGATATTTCATTTGCATTAGTATAAGCCTATTATCAAGAATAGATTCAACACAAGAATATCGAACCGTACGCTATACCTCTGGTATAACGCTAGTTTCGAACGGGAGGAGCTTACTAGATTTGACGTTATATGCGTTATGATTTTCACCCTATCACGAGCTTTCGAGGTCCGCGACAGAGAGCTAGCTCTACCGGCAGCGCCTATCCCCGCAGCCTGATATCCTCCCCCCCCCCCCCCCCGCACTTATCGTAGAAAACAGCCAACCGCTTCCTGAGCACGTGACATGAGGCGCGGCGTAAGACCTCCGTAGGCTCCATCCGCTTGGGACTAGAGCGCGGACATCTTCCATATTCTTGTGTTGAATCTATTCTTTATAGATAGCCAGATAATAATGCTATCTATGAGAGCTATCTCTGTCGGGTTAGACCTATAACACGTATCACGTCGACTTTTACATAAACTTGAACCCCGATGCTGACATTTCTCTAATCTCGTATAGAGATTACGTAAGAACACCAACAAAATAAAAAATCTGGTTTTCAGTTCAAAAATATCAGTCCCCCAATCACTCTTTACAAGTGGCTAAATCCCGAAACTTTTTCGATTCCAAGAAAAACTTCATAATTTAGATCAGCGAGACAGTCAGAATCACTTAAAGGGAGAATGCAACCTAATAAGTGATTTTTTATCAATTCCTATAAATTAACTAAGTCTAACCTACCAGTAAAAAAGTTTAAAAACAAATATTAAACAAGAAATAAATTTATAACTTACCCGAAAAATAGGCTTAGCGGGATTCATGAAGATCCTGATTTGCTTCCATGTAAGGTTAGCGACCAATGAGTAAAGACCCGTCGTTCACGCGAGGAACTCAGGATCTCCAGAAATCCCGCAAAGCCTATTTTTCGAGTAAGTTCTAAATTTATTTCTAGTTTAATATTTGTTTTGTAAACTTATTTTTGGATTAGGCCTATATAAAAGATAAGGAATCGATAAAAAAAAAACACTTGTTGTTAGGCTGCATTCTCCCCTTAAGCATTTCATTCCGTACAAATCTATTCCCCCTTCTATCAGGTAGAAAAATTACGGAGGTAAAGGTGGATAATTAGCACTGTACGTTTTGAAATCAGGATTGAAGAGGTACCTTTTTGAGCATCGCCTTCTTTATTGATACAATAAATATCGAGTTGTTTAACAAACAATAAAACCTGCAGTGTTAAGCCATTTCGGTTATCACTCGCTGGCCTCCATACTAAGCCAGTGGCGCTGGGTCCGAGAATATTTTCCAAATCGCAATCTAGCCCTAACGAAACGTTTCAGAGATATAGATGCCCAATGGAGAGGCCTCATTTAGCTACTTAGGGACAATAATGAACTAATAGCATCATCAACTCACTTTCAAGCTAATTTTTCCAATTCTAAATTTCATTAAAACGACTTAGGTTTAACCAGTCTATAGTTCGAGTCTTTCATAATTAATTGTAAATTACCTGGAAACCTAAAATGAGTTTTATATGGTTTTTTAAGAATATTTCAATATTTAATATTACCTCCACATATAGCTGCGTTCGAGCTAGACCTTATAGTCGGTGCAAACCGTTTCAAAGCGTTTCGCTGGAGTTGTTTCAATGGGAAACCGTTTTTTTCGGATAATTTTCAGTCGATTTCTCGAAACTGCTTCGGGAACCAATTTCAAACAGATTCGGCTTCAACAACCTTAGATGAAATTGCAATAAATCGGTTATAAAGATGATGCAACAAAAAAAGAGTTCTTAAAACGCTTACTAGCGAATTAGGTAATCTACGGTCACACTAGCATTTTTTAATCGATTTGAAACGGTAATATCAAACCATATTCGAATCGCCAGGCATCGTTTTAAGCGTCAAGTGTTCACGCATTATCTTTATAAGTCGATTTATCGTAACTTCATCCATCGATTGTTGAAACCGAATCGATACGAAACTGGTTCCCGAAGCAGTTTCGAGAAATCGAATCAAATCGATTCGAGAAGAGACGGTTTCCCGTTCTATAGCTATTATATAGTGAGGCCATATATAAACTCATTATTGTAATCCTCAATTATTTTTTTAACGTTGACGTTTATTCAATGGCTTTATTCATTCTTGGTCTTTCATTTTACGGAGTATTATATGATTTATTTATTGCGCCATGTACAGTTATGATAATTATGAAATTACACAAGCGAGACTGCAAATCGGCTGAAGATGTAAAGCGAATGCTTGTCTATTTTATCGAAAAAGCTTTAAAGGAATCGCCAACTCAATGCATATCCATCATTTTTGACTGCGAAGGAGCGGGAGTCTCGAATTGCGTAAGAATATGATCCGTTAACTATTAAGAGCCTTTTTAATTTACCCCACAAGGGACGATTAACACGCAGTCAACATTTAATGTCAATATTTAAAGTGATGCTGCGAAACCGATATCTAATGAAAACCAATTATATATAAGAGCATCTTAAATTTTTTTTAAATTAATGTAAGAAACATTACCATTCATCACTATGTACACATGGCAATTTAATAGCCAAATTACACGGAATTGGAATCTATTACAGCAAAATACAACGAAGTACAAGTATTACACCGTATTATAGGTAATACACCGTGTATTACAGGGTATTACACCGTAATACACCGAAGTATACACGCAGTCGTTACCCCTCGCAAATAGTTAATTCTTCCGCGTTCTGGTACGTGTTATGAATCGTGCGTGGAAAGTTATTGTCACGACTCAGGATTTTCTTAGTCAATGATTTGTTGACACATTATTCTAGTTTTATCCTGTGTTTCACTTTCAACGAAATATTTTGATGTCATTCAACACTATTCCACTTCCCAATAGTAAACCTTTAGAATATACTACCGACACCAAAAATAAAGAAAATAACAAAAAGTCTAGAACTAGTACAACGGCTATAAAGCCTCTGCCCATAGAAAAATATCTTTTTAAAGACATGATGTAACAAGCCAATAACAAATCCATTTCGATGATGCAATATTTCACCAGGAATATCTCAAGACTGAAGGCTCGCGGTCTAGCACTAGCAGAGCGAGAAAATATATCTCTTCTATCCGGCCCACGACAAGAACTATTTTCTCGCGGCTATGGGTAGTACTACGTTTTTCCTCCCATGAGGGGATGGCACGAATTTTTCGAAACGGTTTACCATTCAGTCCCTCACAGAGCCCGTTTCTCCTCGGTGGCTCTGTCCTAGACTTTTTGTTCTTTTATCACTGCCTACACCAGAAGCCGATGAAACCCTCCTTTGAAGTCTATTACTCCCGGGTCTTGTTTACCCCTCTCTGTATGGGTTAGTTTCAAAAAGGGCGATTCGTACGCCTCCTAACGGTAGATATTTTCGGAGCGGGAGTTCGTCGAGCGAATATCTCTAGTAGCCTTGGAGTTCGTCAAAAAAACGTCGTCGTTTGTGGAGAGAGAGAATTTCCAATTTTCCGTAGACAGGGGGGTATGAAGTAGCACCCCTCCGATCTCGTAAAATTGTGAATTTTACCCTTACAGAGAGGAGCGCTATATCGAACATTAGAGAAGTAGACTTCAAAGGAGGGTTTCATCGGCTTCTGCCTACACCTATAGAGCAGAAACAAAGAGAGAATAAAGTTTTAATACATCTAAAGATTGATGTTTTAAAACCCAAATCTTCAGTTTTTACTCCTCTAGCATGAAAATAGTTTTCACCTATTCTAGCTCATGTTGGTCTTCACACTAGCTAGCTCCCCTTCTTTCAAGTTGGAGTGAGTATTGTAACACTCGAGTATCACTTAATTTCTATAATCGCTGGCCAATAATATTTAGTGGCAAAATTCTGCTGCCACACTAGTGCCAATAGTTTGGTTTGAGTAACAACCAACAAAGTGTAATACTGAATACAGGAATTCCGTCCTTCCATTTTAAAATTATCGTTTATAAAGTTTTACCACATTCTCCGTCATCACTTTAAACAACGCAAATTTAAGTAAATTAATCAAATTATTTCCTTTGAAAGTTTAACGTTCAATATATGTAAGAAAGTATCTTCTTTTATTTCAAAGAGATTAACAATATTAAGTCGTCGATTAACCACCCCTATCAGCTTGGTATCATATTTGTTTCCACAATCTATCGTCTCCGTTCATTACCGCGAAAGGCGAACGGAAAGAGCATGATCCAAATAATTTTTGCTGGACGCTGCTAGAACTATTAACAATGGACATGTGCTATCTTAGTGATTGATAAGGATGAATAACAAAACCTAGCGTTCATAAGCGTCCTCTGTAGTCAAACGGTGCCGGAAAAAGTAGGAACAAAACTACTTTTCCCTGCACTGTCTGCCGTTAGAGTACGCAATTATGGACGTCAGGTTAAGTTTTCATCCTTGTCATAAGCATATTATAATCTTTAACTAGCCAGCTAACAATGCTATCTATGAGAGGTATCCCTGTCTGGGTAAGACGTATCACGTCGACTTTAACATAAACTTGAGCGCCAACCAAAGACTATGAAAGGGTTTTACCGTAGACACGCTACGTGCTCCCTACGTCATTAGTAACTGTTATTGCCGATAGAGGCGGTACTAGTACGTTTCGGTGGTACTCTCTTTCTTAACACCATCTACTGCTATCGCACTTGCGCAGCTACTATAATTGGTTCGATGGCCGCAAGAGGCGCCAGCGAACTGCCCCACCAATTATGGTTAGACTATTTAAAAAATCTGGCAAACTACAATGGAAGGCAGAGATAGCTACACGTCGCATGTCCAGGGTGAAACCCTTAGTCTATACACCAACAAAACAGGAAATCTTATTTTCAGTTCAAAGAATCCGTCCGTCCCCCAACCACTCACTACAAGGGGCTAAATCCCGAAAGTTTTTCAATAGAGTAGTATCGCTCCATAGCATTGACCATGGCGGCCATTTTGGAGGCCACCTTTTTCTTTCAGGAAATAGCGTGGGTGACGTCGCGTCACGTCACACCGATATTACTCTATAGCAAGAAACTCATTCTTTAACCACCGATCAGAATCACTTAGCCTTTCATTCCGTATAAATCTATTACCTCGTATATCTCGTGTAAACCAAATAGATAAATATATAAAAAGGAGTCCATTTTCGTAAGTTGAGCGTCGACGTCACCTGTGACGTTTCTTGTACAGAAACACGGCGCCCGCAGTCAGAATGACAAAATTCTAAAGATCTCTAGTTTTACTCTCAAGCTTAACGCCTGCTTTCTCCGCGCCTGCGCTCTTTATACATCCGGAACTCTAGGGAATGAGTGACGTCTACAGTGACGCGCCGCTAAACTAACAAGTTGATCAAGCCGAACTGAGCTATTTATATAATCATCTATTACGGAGTTAGAGGTGGATTATTAGCATGGAACGTTCTGAAATCAGGAACTAGGGGTCAGATAGAAGATGTAGCTTTTTGAACATCGTCTTATTTGTTGATAAAGGGGGAGTTGTTTAAAAACAAGAAAACTTGTTCTGTAAAGCCATTTCGTTTATAACTCGCAATAATAAAAAATAAACAGCTTTAGTTGCCTTTTTACTCATCCAGTGGCATTGGGTCCGAGAATACGAAACGTTACATATATGCCCAATCGAGAGGCCTTATTTGGCTACTTACAGATAATAATATATTTATGTCCTAATCTATTAGGATAGATTTAAATTGTTAGTGGTCCTTGACGACGGCAGTAAACGCAATTAATTTGCAAAGTTGAAGTGTGTGGGGTAAAATAAGACCTAATCTTAGAATCCGGAGCTATCGTGATTATCTGCACTCTGAAATGGAAGTTGATAAATTTTGATATACAAACTAGAAATAGTTTAGAATAATTAGTCCCAAAGTCTAATCATGGTTTTTGATATCGTTAATCTATTACAGGATTTTCAAGTGGCTTTGTTTGGTACAAATTTATTCCTAAAATACTACCCTTCTTCCTTGGGTATGTAAAATGGTTTTATTTAAAAAAACGTTATTTAATAGATTTAGTTTACAATGATAATAAAGTTTACCATTTAATTTGTATATGAAACTATAAAATAATATTTCAATATGTGAAAAAATTAGTAGCTTTAGATTTTACTATTTACAGAAGCCGATGAAACCCTCCTTTGAAGTCTATTACTCCCGGGTCTTGATTACCCCTCTCTGTATGGGTTAGTTTGAAAAAGCGCGATTCTTACGCCTCCTAACGGTAGATATTTTCGGAGCGGGGGTTCGTCGAGCGAATATCTTGGAGTTCGTCAAAAAACGTCGTCGTTTGTGGAGAGAGAGAATTTCCAATTTTCCGTAGACAGAGGGGTATGAAGTAGGACCCCTCCGATCTCGTAAAATTGGGAATTTTACCCATACAGTGAGGAGCGCTATATGAAATATTAGAGTAGTAGACTTCAAAGGAGGGTTTCATCGGCTTCTGCTATTTACCACAAAATCTGACCCCATTTAATCAATTTAAATACATATATTCTAAATAATTGTATACACACTTCATTATCCTTTTAAAAAGTATACAACTCGAGAATTATTTTAAGGAAACGTAAAACCGAAAACGCAATTCATTTAAAGGGAAACTTGGAACTAAAAATGGAAGAGATTTTGAATTTATTTTCGGAATCACAATGCCAAGAAACGAATTCGAGAATTTTTGGGAATTGTTAGACACGTTTTTCATGTTTAAATTAATTTCTGATAATGTTTCAATAAAAGTAAATATAAATTTCGAACAATCATATTATTTCAGCTTTCCTAACATTAAAAGAATAGGCCAGCGTTTGATGCTTAAGACCTTGGCCATCAATAGAGATCGGGATTTGGACAAAATAATACACAACTATCAGTTAATCAGTTAATCATAAAAAAATAATCGGAAAATTATTCGCGATTACATTGGATTTATCATAGACTTTCCTCGAAAAATTTTGAGTTATGAATAAAGATAAAATAATCAGAAATTTCTTGTCCAAACCCCGATCTCTAGCCATCAAATGCCGGCCAATTCTTTTAATATTACGACAATACACTGTTGAAGGCGGAAATAATATGATTGGTCGAAATTTATATTTACTTTTTCTCTAATTTTACTCAACTTCAGAAATTAATTTAAACACCAAAAAAGTGACTAAATTCCGAAAAAATTTCGAATAAGTTTTTGGACCTGGTGCTTCCGAAAAAATTTCGAATAAGTTTTTGGACCTGGTGCTTCCGAAAATATATTCAAAAGCTGTTACATTTTTAGCTCAAATTACCCTTTAAATTATTTTCTTTAAATTTTGAATATATCTATAGAAAGTTTTCACCGTAGCTCCCGTAGAGAAAAGCAATCTAATTGAATTTGATTATATTTAAAACCCACTTTATTCTCCATGACTGTGTGGTCCCAAATTAAACTTTCATTTCATGTTGCAGGATATGGTTTGGTTTATGACATGCCTAAGATCTTTGATGGTAAAATATTCCTTATTTATTAAAATTTCGATGCCTTCTTATAGATAATTATGGTTGAAATACTAAACATTAAAGGGGAATCAAGAGGAAAATTGTTTTGTTACGGATTCTACTTCTAAAAATAAACATTCAGGAAGTGTCTCAATTGTACAAAAAATCGGAAACCTTTAGATTTTCGCGTTGAATTAAACAGGAGAAACTCCGACTATCCAACAGTCTACAGACACCTATCCTTTGAATCGCGCTAAATCCCATAATAAATTTCACTACATGTAATTCATGCTTCAAGTTTACAACAAGGTTGGTATGTGGTATTGTACATGGTTCTGAAAGTTTGGTCGTCAGAGCTTTTGCCCGAGGAAAGAGGAAAAGCCCCAAAAACTCTAAAAGGTCGAGATACGGAATTCTAAATTGCTCTCTCTAGCGGTTGAGATTGGAACTAAGTACGCGATGCTAATATTTCACTGAACTTTCTAGACGTTTACTGGGGTGAAAATGTATCGACGGAAAACAGCTCTCCCCTCTCTCTCGCGAAACGTAGGAGCGTATCTCGCCCCGCCGTCGCAATTTCAAGTCTGATTTACTCTAAAAAGAATATACTGGGCCTAGCCGCCTTACTGTACAAATTTTGGAATACTTATAGGAAACCGTGGACTGATATAATCGAACTCACTTCATTGTCACCCGCAGTATGTCGTCTTATAACTTTGAAGGATGTCTGACTTGTTTTTTTACGCACGCAGTCGTGCGTACAACAGCCCGTAATACGGAAAGTCTTGATTAGTCGGAGGTTCTCCTTTTAATTGATGCCGATTTTTGAATTACGATTTTTGTACAATTCAAAGACAATTCCTTATTACGCAAACTTGTCTTATTTTTAAAAGTAGATTCGATTAAAAATGAATTAATTTTCCTCTTGCACTCTCCATTTAAAAGGATAGTACCCCAAATGTTTCGGACACGTAATTATTTCATTGTTTTAAGGTTTATGGTGCAGTTTAAAGGTAAAGCAAATACATAGTTACCCCACAAAATCCCAAGATGTATCGCCAAATATGTGACTTTCTAATTTCCGAATTTTACCATTTGATGACGTCATTACATTGTCACTCGCAAAAATTAAAACTATGAGCTTTCGTTGTTGTTATTGTAACTTGACACAATAACTATGGAATTCACCACAATTCCTATCTATCCCTCCAAAATGGGGTGTATGTAACTGGTAAAAGTGGGTCTTAGCCAAAATATTTCAGTTGAAGGGCACCAAACAACTGCCGAGAGGGTATAGATAAAGTAAATTTTACTTATACAACCGTTAACTGTCTTAAATTGCTCTGCATGCATAACCCCACTGCTCATAATGTCGTTTATATTACGTAGATCTCAACATAACTAAGGCCCATATGCGAGTAGTCACATGAAAACCTTAAAGCTCAAAAGAAATGTTACAATCTTGTTCTCGATATTTAACTAACCAAATTTGGGCTCAAATTCTGATCAAATTTCTTTTTCATTGGTGAGTGCATTTGTTAATTCGGTATAATCAATTCTCGAGCGGTCGTTTATGCAACTAAATATTTCTTTGTGTAAATTAATCTATTGTCCTCTGAGGCTATGACCGCTATTCAAGTTATAAGGTTTTTGTAGTAAGTCAAAAGGACGCCGAAATTAGCCTACAAAGACTACTCGTATATTAATAGACCAGCTGTAGTACTTAAAATAAAACTAAAATAGTATTTATAATAGGTCACAACTCGTGAATGGTGTGAGAATGAAGCCTCTTAGAATTATTTAATCGAGATTTTCAGGGATCATTCAGTAAATTCGCCGTTTCATTTGAGCAAGTTAAGAAAAATTAGGAGGAGACCAATTTTCTTGAGGGACATGGATATTTTTTGATGGGATACGAGTGGGTACTCAAAGGATTATTTGAGGGGACATGTGCCAGTTGTTAAGGCAAACACGCAACTGATTTACACCAAGGGTTTGTTGGTAAAAAATACGTAGTTAGATGACTGTCCTGACCAATTAAAATAGTTTTAAAATTCGCACGAGAAAAATTGGCTACCAATCAGACAAATCATTAAAGAAATCGAATTAATTATTAGAGGGGTCATGAATCAAACTTATCCGCCTGTCAAATTGATATCCAGTGGGATATTGAAAGAATTCTAAGCAAGAAATATAAATTGACGATGATATTAATCGTTAAATTAACTATTTAATAGGTGAATGTTCAACTGCATTTGTTAAAATATCATTATTTCAAAAGTCAGAATCAGTTTTTAACAATAAGAAATGTAACGAGCTATGCGATTGGGTGAATATTTTAGCCGAATCATCCCGCACACCATTTGTCACTATAGCATTATACAACCTTGATTAAGTAAAGCTCTCAGTATGTTAAATTTTACCTTTAGCAATAATGTGGTGTTCTCAGTGGCAGAGGCATAGTTTTATAAATCCTGTTCGAACTTCAGTTCCACTGTCTCAAGCAAGGTTCCGCATTGGGATGTCGCCATTTTCTTTTCCACCCGGTTTGAGGACGATTGTTTGTACTGTTTTCTGCATGATCATTCAGCCGATTAATTGCATAATTTACTCTGCAACGGACCAACTGACGCTAGCATAGGTAGTTCAGCACTAGGGTCTGGTCACGTTTGCGAATATTTCCACTACCACTTTGGCGAATTTTTTAAATGAAAAATCCACTTTGTCGAATTAATTTTTTACGATAACTCCCGTTGGCAAATTCCCTTATCTCACTTCAATTCAATTCAATTTAACTAGTACCTTCAATATGGAAATTAATCAACGATAATTAGTCACTGCGACTCGAACTAGCCCGTTATTCCAACTAGTTAATCCCCAGGGCTAGTCCGTCCCTCTTGTAATATCTTAGGTTATGTTAGTACGGCATACAGGAGAAAAATCAAATTAAAAAATTGTAATTTCGCCAAAATGGGTTTAATTAAATCTGTAATTCGCCAAAGTGTTTTTTATTCTTTTTCTGGTTGGCAAATTTAAATATTCGCCAAAGTATTTTTCTCCAAAATGACCCCTTATATCAGCACTTACCGAGTGCATAATAGCAAAGTTAAAAAAAAATTAAAAAACACACATGGATGAACTCTTTCATACATATATACTACAAAGCACGTTACATGAAAATACTGTCTTATCGCGAATTTCGGAAAATCTTGGAGGGTAGATTTCTAGGGAATGTACCGAATCTTTTGGGCATGAGCCTTATACATGTGTATATATATTTTGACTCTTAAGTGTTTCCTGCTCAATGAAATAATTATGGTACGATCTCTTTGACAAAAAGGGCAGAAACAACGCCAAATTATTTCCCTGAACAAGGCTTCCAGGGACTATGGCCATTGGGGTACAAATATAATGATGAATTATCACAATAGATGGCTCGCCTGCGCCTCACTATCTCTCGCTCTCGTACCTATCCATGTTGCTATGGGAAACGCGTCGAGTCTCGAAGAGCGAGGGGAGGGGGTTACTGCCTAGTTCGCCTCTCTCGTCATAGCTTAGCCAATCAGAAAATGATCAGAATGGGAACTGCTATAGCGACATTTCTTAGCAGATAGGCGCGTAAACAGTGTACCCCAATGTCACGCTGCCCTTGCAAGTTCCTCTTTAATTTCGAAATCGTCTTATTATCACAATATCTAGTTGTGTTATAAATAATTTGGCTATCTGGGTATTTTTGAGCCCAGACCTTGCTATCCGTTTAGTCATATATTATCTATGAGGGCCATGCGATTTAAAATAATTGACACTAATAATTTAATGATTAAGTTGTATGGAGAATAATCAAACCTATGCTGCCAAAGCACCTTCGTCGAAAGGTGGTATTTGTAAATAAGGAAACAATCAAGCAGTATGTCGACGATTCGTTCTTACCAACAAGGATGGGAGGACAAGTAAGTTGAAACTAAACATATATACATTTTTTACTCTCAAGAGATAATGAATAAATTGTGTATCATCGAGGGGAAGTACATGAGATTTTTTATTGTTAAAACGAAGCACCGACCCACGGTAAAATATAAAAACTCTCATTTCGAAATTTAAACAATGGCTATTCTATTTATCTTACATCAATAATTTTTAGAATTTCCTGTATTTGTATTATTTTGATTTACGTAAACCATATAGATAAAAGTAGAAATTATTTGTATATTCTGAAATAAATTAGCTCCACGTGTCACGGTGTAATAATACTCCTCTAAGAAAGCAAATTAATTAATTTGACTTTTTCTTCTTATAATAGGATACATTTGAATACTCTTATACACCGGGTGCTTAAGAGAATCACTTATCCTTCGATTCATTTCACTTCATACGGAATTTTACAAACATATAAAAAAAAAAAAAAATTGTAGCTGCTATGGCTCAATTTCATTTAAAAATATGTAACTTGTCAAATTTTTACACATAATGTAATATCATTGGATTAAACATTCAGACTTATTTAATTAACTCACCAATTATGGCCAGACCTGGTATCTATCAAAATTACCAACAATAATCTACAAATAAAGATATGGGTGAACCAAATCCTTCAAGTTTATAGATTGGAAATAGGGGAATTCGAAAAAATTTGCTCGTGATAGTGAGAACATATGGGGAAACAATACGGGCCTCAACATCAGACCTCACAAACAAATGGATTTAAGAAAATAGAAAACTACAAGCCCTTCACTACAAGCTGTTCGACGAATAAGGCCTAACAAGAGTTACAATTATCGCAGGTGATTCGGCGAACAAACAAAACTATCGTTTCCATCAAGAAACGATGGTCCATATCATAATGGTAACTGATCGATTGAGCCGGCTTAATGTATAGCCTATACATGTATAACCACAACAATAACATTTGACATTCGCTGTTTCTGATTTTTAAGGAGTACCAAAAATCCCAGACTTTCTACGTCATCACATGGCCAGATAATTAATAAATATGCAATTGCTTCACGCGAGTTCTGGCACGTGATAAGAATGAGGTATTGTACATATTTTTCTTTTAAGATTTAAGTTTCCTAAAAGCGCGCTTACACAAAGATACAAAATGTCCAATAATAGGTTTTAATAGTTTGAAAAAGTAAAATATTGCCCACCTTCGAAAGAAATAGTGACAGGGAAACCTTAAATTCACTTTAATATTCTCATGTCAGTTATAAATCTCAAACCCTTCCCACTAACTCCCATTTTTGTTCACGCAAAACTATATTTGAGTCACTATAGCGTTCATGCTTAAGTCCGCCATCGCCATTCGCGGGGCTATCACACACACCGGATATATGAGAGCAGGGACTGAAATAAAGTTATTTTCTTATTGGACAAATGTCCAGTAGCCCTCTTCACAATTATCAGGCATTGCCAGACTTCCTGTACTAGAAAATATTTTTTTCTTATCGGACAAATATAAATTGACCCATTCTAGAAAATTAAAAGTTCACTGGATATTGTGACCAGTGCTTATTTCCGTCCCTGTACGATAGAGGTTGCTTCCGCGAAAATCGATGGTATAACAATAAATTGAGAGCCAGACAAAAAACATGCAATAGGGATAATTTAATAATTAGATAAACAGAAAATCTTTGAGATGTTGTAAAATCATGGAGCAAGGATAATAAAGGGAGAACCAGACGGAAAATTACCTAGTAGTAGTAGGGATAATAAAGGGAGAGCCAGACGGAAAATCACGTAGTACGGATAATAAAGGAAGAGACAGATTGAAAACCATAGGGAGACAGCAAAGAGCCAAGGGGAAAAGAAAGCCTGACGTCATGTAACCCCCTTACTGGGGGAGCGCTTGTAAGGGCGAATACTGTAACTCCCTCACTAAGGGGGACGACACCGAGATGAGAGAGAAACCTCTGACGTGTTAGTGTCTCCCTTGCTGACTCTCTATTTAGTAGAGATAATAAAGGGGAGAGCCACACGGAAAATAATGGACTACTAGGGATAATAAAGGGAGAGCCAGACGGAAAATCATTGAGTTATAATAAAATGAGAGCATGGCGGTAAATCATGGAGTAGACGTAAAATCATGGAATACGGATAATTAAGGGAGAGCCAGACGGAAAACCATGACGTAAGGATAATAAAGGGAGAGTCAGACGTAAAATCATGGAGTTACAATAAAATGCGGGCAAGGAGGAAAATCATGGAGTATAATTAAAATCGTGTAATACGGATAATAAAGGGAGAGCCAGACGGAAAATCATAGAGTAAGTGTTATAAAGGGAGAGCCAGACGGAAAATCATAGAGTAAGGGTTATAAAGGCAGAGCCAATCCGAAAATCATGAAGTTGACGAAAAATAAATCATGTAATAGGGATGATTAAGGGATAGCCAGACAAAAATCATGAGGTAGGGATATTAATGGGAGAGGCTAACGGAAATTATAATAAAAGGAGAGACAGACGAAGAATCATATAAGTAGGGTTAACAACCAGACGGAAAAAGGAGTAGACGTATAATCATGGAATAGGAAATATGAACTTCTACCGCTGTTTTAATTCAGAACTTCACTTCGGTTGGGAAAACGAATAGTCACGTTGCGTAACTATCGTGGCCCCACGCAGACCATCTTGCTTTATTTTAAGCTTGATTCTCGCTTTTCAAGGTTTTTCAATGTTTCCTTCTTATAGAAGGTGAAAGAAGAAATTTTCCTCAATTTTTATAAGAAAAAATATTTTTTAATTATTATTGTTATTAATAAATTATTATTTCTAGTTATTGCCTGTCAAAAATTACTGCCAATAAAATCGTAATAGATGACGTGCCATTTTATATTAAATAGTTATGTTTGCGAACACTGCATTTCGAAGCAATTCTCGAAACTAAACTTATTTAACTTAAAACGCTTGTTAAACATCGCAAAAGCGTTAAAACCTCTAAATAATTAAGACTTAAATAAATGAAATTCAAACTCTCGCGCTGCGAGGCTCATTCTATGTCAATCCTTTGTAATAAAACAAGCGCTTCATTGCTCAAGGCAAGTTTGCAGGAACTACTATTTCCCAATGAAGTTAAACATTGTGTATAAATTGACTTCCACCCTTTCTGATGTTGCAAACTTCACGTTTAAAGTTTACGCGTTAATATCAGGCCGACAGAAAGACATGGTTACATAGAGAGTGATATTAGTAAATTATATCAAAAATTTATATTTAATTTAGTTATCTAAATTCTCAGTTTCCGAGAATTTCAATGACAAACAAGCCGCTTAAACTTTAAATTGTAGGTTCATATTCCCTTTATGAGATAAGTTCCTCATATAAAAAAATTTCTACTACTACATCACCGTCGTAGTAACCAAGAGCGACACGCAATGTTTTTGACCCAATTCCCGATCTAACGATCAACACCAATTTTCAAAATAGAGAAAGCCGAAGCGGTTGATCACACAACGTTCAACCTCGTTTAAAATAAAGTAGCTTTCGGAAACGTACACTATACTGTTAGATTTTGTTTGAAATTATAAAACTTAGTATTATCGACACTCTGCTTCTTATCTCGACATTTTTGTTTGAAAGAGGTAGGAGGGAACCAAGGGTTTTTTATACTGCAATTTCAAACTTTTTATATCGTATAACAACCTTGTTTAGCAAAAACCTGTTCTAAGTTATTGGAAAAGCTGAAAACGTCTTGTTATTTTTGTTCTTGGTAGCGAAGTAATAATAACTAATCACGATTCTCTTAAATGGCTAAGTCAGAAAAAGACAATTACAAACAAGATATTGAAGATTTGCGTAAAAGATTTTTCGATGGATTTACCAAAGAAAAATTGGGTGAGTTATGAAAAATGAATTTAAGTATGTTTCAAGCCTCTTATGCTCGAAGAAATACTCATTTAAAGGGATCATGAAGAGGAAAATCAAGTAATAAAAGTGATTGGCTGTGCAATGTTGTATCAAAACATATCTTTATTCAACCGCCTTTTTTTTAAAAAAAAAAAAAAAGAGTTGGTTGCACTTTTATGAACATAATTTAATTGCGTTATGGAAATTAATATTTGATCTAAAATTTTTAGATGAATTCGAAGAAACTGATTTATCACGATTTCGCAATGATGACAGCTACTGTGAGAATTTTCTTAAACACAACGAGGGGAACGTTGAAAAAGCTTTGCATATGGTAAAAGAAACATTCAAATGGAGGAAAGGATTCGGCGTTCAGGGTAAAATATTTTCTTGGAAAAAAAATCACGATGTCTTAATCGTGGAAAACTTTAAATTAAAAGTATTTAAATGATTTCTTAGATCTTGGCGAAGACAGTATAGACATAAATGTACTATCATTGGGAACTTTACACAGAAAGCATCAGGATAAAACAGGAAATCCATTAAGTAATTTTAATTGAAAATTTTAAATGCTGAAGCATAAGTCTTTAAGTCAAGCTCGTTTTTATATTGGGTGGTCAAAATCTTAGACAAAAATCCATGACCATTCGGATCGTTTTGATAAGTGGTAGAACTGCAATCGGCAAACTGAGGGACTTTGAACCCAACCGCTACTCGAGCCGATAAGAACAACCAAACTTAAGAAACATTTTATTTTTGATGAAGACTTAAGGGCCTTTCACACCAGCCAATCTTTAGCTCCAACTAGTTGGTACAACTAATCGGAGCAATTAGTTGGTCCAACTCCACCGTTCACACACTTAAAAAAATGTATAAAAATTTTCCTTCAATTTTTATGAACAGCCAATCATTAAGGGTTAATGTGATGTCATAATTTTCGCCACTCCCTGTCTTTTTTTTTTTTTTTTTTGGTACTTTTTAAATAATCGCGGCCGAATTTTTGCGGCTTATTTTTAAAAATTATGCGCGGGCGCCACCTAGCAGATATCGAGTGAAGAACAAGAGAGACTCAAGAGAGGTCAGACTCCTGGGTTTCGCGACATAGTTATCGTTTATTTAATTGCACTTGAGGATAAATAGAAGTTTAATTTCACACTTTTATGTGTTAACGTACCTTCAATTTAGAATTAAAACGATATGTCCACCAACCAGCCCAATCAAAAAGAAAATGGCTACCAGAAGACCGGGATTACTTTTATGACCGGAAACTAATTCCTATCACGTGACGGAGAGGTCTCTGATTGGTCAAACTCTTAAAGTTGGCGCGACAATTGGGTCAGCAACCCAATTTTTTCAGGACAATTTTAATTTTGCCAACTCCACCAATTTTTATTCGCACGGAGCAACTAGTTGGGGCAATTTGAGTTGCCACAACTAGTTGGAGCTAAAAATTGGCTGGTGTGAAAGGCCCTTTAATCTTTCAAAAAAATTAAATGACTTGTTCACTAGAAGCTTGGAGGAATTATAGGGGAGTCAACCACTGACAGTTTCCACACTTGAGGGGAGGTTGTCAGCCCTTAAACCTTATACAAATGAATGAGTAGTTTTCCTCTAAAAATGGGCGGTTTTCGATGGTTCAAATAAATAATCACCTCCAAAATAACAAAATTCTAAATGTTTATAAGTATTTTGATCATTTTAAATTACAATTATTGAGAATTTATCAGCTAAGTTTTTGTATAGAGACTATTTCATGTACGTGGTAATCATTCTCGTTCACGACTCACTTTTTATCATTAGTTTAAAGTTAGTTAAGGTATTTAACCAACCATTTTATGGAGATTTAATCACCATCTAAGATCGGCTTACCCTAGTAACGATCAATTGAAGAAAATGCGAGCTTCGGCTCGAAATTCTTCGTTAAATACCAGGTCGTTTTCATTTCTGCTATATCTCAACAATGGTAAATACCAAGTTAAATCAATATATATGAGCATAATTCGGTGAAGAGCTCGATATTAAAAACTTTCAGAAATTGTATCTTAAACCATTGAAAATTGAATGAAAAAAAATCTGTCTTGCAGGTGACGTCCTTTAATTCGTAGTGTATTAAAGAAGCCTAGAGAAATATTGTGAAAAATAAATGTCAAGAACCCAACTGATAGAATCTTGACAATGGAGTTTAAAGACCCGCAAAAGTTGATAAGCTGAGTTCAAAAGTTGTATTGTCTGAACAGGCCTTTAAAAGTGATAATGTATAAAAGAATAACAAGATTATGTTTGAGTGAAAATTTATAATTTGAGACTATTTATGGCCTTTCATCCATATCATATCTAATGCTTGTTACGCCCATTACTAACAGCATAAATGGATAAAGATAAGTGTGACAGAATAAGCTCTGAGTTAATGATAGTCTGTCGAGAGCGATTGCGTAATCACAAGGAACAGGAGCACGCTAAGTGCAATCCCATTATTTTCTATTAGCAGTCCTGAGGATCACAGAATAGCGTACATTTTTTATAACAGTAAGAACTTGGGCCCCGCAAGGTTTAGTATATTTGTTGGCAAGTGATATGATAAACATAGCTAATTTGTTTTCACGACGTTAATAGGGAAGACGCATAGTTTGATTTCACATGTTTATGGGCAGATGCATCTAGAACGTTCACATAACTTGGTTTAATTACGTTTATGGGTTTCATGGAAGGAAGTAACGTTTTTGTTAAAAAGGGAAACCCTGATTATTTTAGGCAAATTGCTTTTGTCTGATTTAATTTATTTTTGTAGTTCCTATATAAAAGTTATTATAAAGATAAACTTACGGTAATGGGCGCCAGCAGGATGGCAAACGGTTCAATATATATTCATTCGTCTATTCTGTCTAATAATGAGGAATTTTATAATGAATTAGGCTTTCTTGAATCTTGACAGTTATGATGATTTCAAGGAACTACAAGCGTGATTCTAAACTATCTACCGAGCATCGTGGGGCCGCTGTTTATGTGATGGAAAAATGTCTGAGCATCTCGGCTACCGGAAAGATTTCTTTCCTATTTGACATGCAAGACTCGGGAATTTCGAACTACGTACGATTTCAAAAGTTCATGAAATATTTCAGAAATAATAACGCCCAGTTGACTAATGCTCTCATCAAACCGAAACGTTCTGGTCATAGCTTAACAAGCTTGACTATCAGCACCAGAGTCCAAATTGAAGGGGGTAAAGGGTCATAGGCATAGAGACCCCTGCCAAAAGTAGACGCCTCAATTTTAAACCTTTCCCCTAAGGTTAAAACTAAAGTTTCCTTTGAGAGAAAACCCTGTTTGGTGCGCTTTCTAATATTCCCCTTCGAGAAATGTGTCTTAACCCAACCCAGTCCAACTCTGTTGCGCTTCAGTAAAATAGCATGATCTCGGGTTACACAGCGAAAAAACCTTTTTTGATAATTCGAACAGACTTGTAGTATATTCAAAAGACTAGTAGCTATGATATGAGTGGTTTGTGCTGAAACAGACTATCAGAAGAATATTTGCATTTGGAGAATAGTATCCGTCTTACTTATCTCTTTATCCAATAAGGTTCATTTAAGTCAATTAAATTGCTTCGGAATGTTGATGGTCACCTAATAATATGTCTTTGTGATATATGTCTTTAAAGAATTGATCAGAGTCGGTAGAGATCGTGAAGTTGAATGGGGTATTTAAATAAATCTCATAGGGCTTGAACAATCATTGGCGAAAAATGCATATGTATATTCTTACTAGAATAGTGAATAATTTTATAATGAAATTGAATTTTCTTGAATCTTGACAGTTATGATGATTCTAAGAAACTACAAGCGAGATTCTAAACTATCTACTGAGCAACGCCGAGCGGCCATTTATGTGCTTGAAAATTGTCTGAGAACCTCACCTACTGCGAAAGTTTCTTTCATATTTGACATGCAAGACGCGGGAATTTCGAACTACGTATGAATTCAAAAGCTCATACCATATTTTAGAAAGTAATAACGTCCAGTAGCATAATTCTATCAGCAAACGTTGTCGTTGCTAAGAAGATATAGGGGTGAAGGAGAGTTAGACTGATTGTTCTGAGGTATCAAGTTTCGGGATGAGGGAGGAGCTAACGGGCATCTAGTTGCCTTGACTACGCGCATCACGCGACCACGAATTATCAATTCTTACCTATAGACGACGCGTTGACGACATGCGCCAAACTAGTTAATAGCAGATAAACAAGCTTAAGCTGAGAAGAGAGCAAAAAAAAATTAGCCAAGGAGGGTAATTGCATGGACTATACGGGCCAAAGCCAAAAGGAGGTGCTTCAGTTTTAAACCTTTCCCTTGTGAAAACTAAACACTCCGGATATGAGCCAAAAGGGCCGTCCAGTTTAGAGTCTTGCCTATCATTCTATGAGGGAAAACTCTTATTTGGGGCGCCCACTAATATCCTTCCATCGCAAAATTCACCTCAATCTGGCCCTAACCAACGCTGTTAAGCTTCAGAGATTTGGACTCTACATCGAGATTAAGATAATTTCGCAGTATCTTTTCCATTTCAATATTTACCCCGATGGTAGTCACTTCTATAAGCCCAAGTTTCGGTTTGCGAATAGCATTACGAAATTTGACGGTTACACGCAGAGGACCGGGTGGGCCGTGGCTGTACCTTAAATTTCTCAGTCGGGGAGCTAAAGTCTGAGAATATCTAGCTTACATATGGGAGAAGGTTCAAAGGTGTTTTTTATTTTTATTTTTGTTAGATTTGGTTTTTTACTCCATGTAACACATTTTTATCCAGCAGGCAGTTTGGAATGTGTTTTATTCAAAGTGGTCTAGACGGTTCTTTTTCTTTAAACACAGGAAATCTACTATATTCCTGCTCAAAGGGAGTTGCACGTCTCATTTTTCTAGTGAGGTTTAACATTTTGTATCAATCCGACTCAGCTTTCAATATTACACACCCAATTCCCCTTGAACGGGATATAGTTACACCGAGTATAATCAAAGTTATTAACAAGTTTCAATTTATTAATTCGTATTTTAGACAAACCTCTCGATTTGCGTCGATTTTAGTATATTTAATCTGAGTATGGCAAATAGACCGAATGAAACGTCAAAATCAGTAGTTTTAACTTACTAAACCAGTAAAATACTATACAATATACGGGGATATCGGTGAATAGTGTTTATTTTGTTACTTGTACCCCCCCCCCTCCCTCAGGAAAGAATACTGCCTTCAGAGCTGCCCGCAGCGTCATGTTGGATACTGCATATTCTACAAAGCCCGTATCTATGCTATGCAACTCTGAACGAATCTTATGTAGCAGAATTATTCTGCGTAGTCAAAGTTGCCGTGATTATTAAAAAAACACGTCATAAATATACCTATATGCTAACTACACCAATCTAACAAGTATTTTGCTTGTTAAAAACATACTTTAATTTAAAAAAACTAAAATAGGCTTTCAAATAATAAATATAGCGATCACTTAAGTCTGGCTCTTGATCAGCGGGAGATGAGATATGATTCTAATGAAGCCCAAAATCCACTGAAATTAAACATTCTCCCGTGAAGTTATTAGATTAGAGGTTTCTCAAGCATAAACTATTGTAGCCAACGGTTTTCTTGTTTGTCCTTCTGAAATTAGTTTGCTTCTAATATCCGGGTTTAAAAGAAGGACATTCATCGTGTATGAATCGCGAATATGCTTCTGACTATTCATTTATTTATTCGCAGGATTTATCATTTTCTATGTTCCTGACGAATATTTTGGCCAAATATTACCCAAATATATTAGGTAACTATAAATATAAAGATAAATAAAATAAGATACTTTTAAAATATATTAAATTGAGGCTGTCGTGGGTTTTTCATGAATTCCAAATATAATTTGAGTAGTGTTTTCGGTAAAATCGTTAAAAATCGTTTCAAAATTTACGCCATAATTATAAGCTCGTGTGGATATTGTAGAGCCTAAATATTTTGGAGCGTTCTGGCACATGATACGGTCGCTTTCGCGGGGTTCTTTTCGTGAAAATACTTAATCAAGAATGTGCTACCATTAATATCAAAACTGTACCTAATTACGTTCCAGTACGAAACAAAGTCTCCATCACGCGGAAAAAAAAATAAATCAGTATATTTTTGTCATTTTAATTTTAAAGCTTCTTTCAAACACGTTCAACCTGAGGTTCAAATTCTTGAATATGGCAAAACTAAAAATTGTTACAGCCTCACTTTAATAATGAAAATTTATAGATGAATTACTACAAGATTATGATGTTTTATCAAGAATGGTTTTCTATAAATTTCTGATAATACAAATTTCGTAACCAATTTCGGATATTTTAACACCACGGATGATTGGCAAATTGAAAGCCAGATGTGATAAATTTGGGTAATTTGGAAGTTGCAAAACTTCTGACCCCTTTTATTTTTTACCCCTGCCAACGATGAGGTAATAACTTATGTAGACGACTTAAGTCGATGGTAACACCCCCTCCTCGAGGCGTAAAGTGATGTTTGTTGGGCAGAAAGAAAAACTATATAGACTCTTTGACAAGTCTGTCAAATAATATTACCTCATCTCGAGCAAAGATGGCTGTAAAGCAATGGGGGCAGAATCTAAAAGATATTTATGATTCCTCAAAAATAACTCTACGTCTGTCTTTCTCTTTATCGTTACTCTGAAATGGTAAACCAGGAAGCAATAGAGTGAGAGGCTGCTGGTATACGGAGGTATTGCGAGTTTGGCTCCTTAAGGCCGAATTTCAGATATTTCACCCTACTGCACAAAAATTCAAAATTTACGTGACTTTTAGTCAAACATGACAAAAGCACGAATACAAGTACAAACGTATCTTCCATTATTCATAGAAAAATTAGAAACATTTATCCTTTTCTCTAGTCAGTGTATGTTAAGCTAGATTCTCTGTGTCTAAGTAAAAAATTCATAACGGAGAGTAGCTTTGAACGCGCTGCTAAAATTAAAGTGGACTTAAGTAAAGAGAGTTCGCTCAGGATCTCCATCACCTGCTGGAAACTTTCGGGTTTGTTTTGATATTTCGCGTCTCAAGCTAGCGTTAGTCGCCTCTCCCTTTATTACTCCCTTGATAAAGCGAGACAAATAATAAATATAACAGAATATATTTATTTTTACAGAACACGTACTTGTTTATGATTTGCCTACACTGTTTTATGGTAGGGTTTATTTTTATTGATTTTTGGGAAAAACACGGAATTCATATATAAATATAGACGGAATGATCAACAGACTTTAATGATAGTGCGTCCGCTTACCACCTTCTATAAGATGGCACTGGCAGTTCTTGGCTCGGCGCCATCTCGCTAGCTTTTCCCCTCGTTCGTCAAAAAGGTCTTTACAACTTAAATTCGATAGAGCCAATTGAAAATTTATATAGTTTTGATAGACGCTGTGGAATGAGCTAGAGCTTCCATTGTCTATGAATCGGGATAAGGTACAGGCAAATTAGGGTGATCATTTCTTCTATATTTATTTATGAATATCTGAAACAACCCAATAATTTTTTCTCCTTTCCGCTAAAAATCTAGCCATGTGGAAACTACTACTTCCATTTATTCCAAAAAATCTGCGCCCAATAGTTAAATTTGTCAACAAGGACACCATCAAGCAATACGTCGATGAAGAGTTTTTGCCAATAAATATGGGAGGACAGGTACAATGATTACGGCTCAAAAACATAACATTGCAACATTAAATAATAATCTTTGTTTGTGTATAGGATACAACAGAATATGTGTACACACCAGGGGAGTGGACGACTTAAAAGATTTTATCATGAACACATTTATGTAACTTAATCATCTACATATCACTGTTTCATTAGCTTTTCTATCATGATGTGGTTAACGGATGTGCGGACAGTGCACCGGTCGCTTTCTACAACTATAATCGTCAAAGCCATTCAAAACAAAAGAGTGTTTTGAGCCAAAGCCAATTTGTTTGAGACCCACAGTTTGCATTAAATTATCAAAATTTCCATTTTTAAATAAAAAAAAAAAAAAAAATATCCAGAAATAATCTCGAACTCTTTGTTCGGGGGAATGTTGAACTTGGGCGACGAAATATTAATTAACTATAATTATATTGTGCTAGGAAATTTAATATAATTTAACATAATATTGTAGCTTAGGAAAACTGCTTATAAATGTGAACATTTGTACATCTACTTGATACCGACCAATATAATAATACCGGTGAAAAACGAGATAAAAAGCTTATTGTAGGAGCGCGAGTTCTAGAGTGATAAAAACCATTGATAAAAATATCTCATGTGTATTGTTTTCATCGGAATCTCGTAATGATTCTGATTCAGTTCGGAGATTATAACCCAAAACTAGTTTTATTTCGCACTTCCGTTGCTTCACCACCGTACAGTGGCGCAGGAACTAGACTTGAGGACGCAAGGAGGAGCATTGCCTCTCGAAAGTCAAACTTGCCCCTCCAAAAATTTTAGATTATTCCAATATCGATCTTGAAAATTAACCTTTTAAGAAACGTTCCTACATTATACTGCCATAAGAGCGAAACGATGCCGGAGGTGCATGTTGTTACTCGTTAGAGTGATAGATGTCGCTCAATTCTCAGGGGGCAAAACTATACTCTAACAAAACTAACTCTAAAGTGCACGATCAGCGCGTGCACTTTAGAGTATACTTTATATGACAGTGAGAGAAGCGATGCCGGAGTGGCATGTTGTTATAAAACATTCATTAATTGGTAATCCCCATTCGAACAAAAGCCCATTTTTCACATTCGATCGAAAGTTTTACTGAATATAGCCAAATGGCGGATTTTGATTCATTGGGATTGAATTCAATAGTATTATATCGCCTGGCTTATTCGGCCAATGGGACAACGTTTTTAAGACAAGACACTAATGTTTTGGTTGAGAGGCTGATCTCCATTGGCGCAATCGATTAAGGAGTGTTGGATTACCGAAGAGTTAAGCAGCAGATGGGAGGGAGTCCCAGTTCTGGTAAAAACATGATTATGTTTTTGTTTCAGATCTTTCAACTCTATTGTATTTTGGCAAAATTTCTCCAACTATAATCAAAATAAAGAACACGCGCGGGAAAAATCTCAAGCATATTTAATAATTTGTAATAGATATTACATAATTATATCTAGGAATGGACATATATAATTAGTTCAATAGAACTAGGAATGGACCTCTATAATAGTTCAATAGAACTAGGAATGGACCTCTATAATAGTTCAATAGAACTAGGAATGGACCTCTATAATAGTTCAATAGAACTAGGAATGGACCTCTATAATAGTTCAATAGAACTAGGAATGGACCTCTATAATAGTTCAATAGAACTAGGAATAGGACGTCTATAATAGTTCAATAGAACTAGGAATGGACCTCTATAATAGTTCAATAGAACTAGGAATGGACCTCTATAATAGTTCAATAGAACTAGGAATGGACCTCTATAATAGTTCAATAGAACTAGGAATGGACCTCTATAATAGTTCAATAGAACAAGGAATGAACCTCTATAATAGTTCATTACAACTCAGAAAAGACGGATATTCATTTTTAAAAATCACTGCAATTCCGCCAAACCTTTCACAAATAAAAGTGCTCTTCCCTTTGTTTTATTCTTTGTCATATCGTTATATTTTCTCACGAAAAATCTAGCTATGAAATAAAATTTACTATACGCTCTTTATGTTATATCGAAAATCAATGTAACCTAATTATCTTTTAAAGGTACTTATGTTTGTTATTTTTAATATTTTATATTTAATTTATTATATAAACAAAGAAATTTAAACATTTAAATTATTTTCTTTTTAGGGAGCTTTTCGACCACACAGACATTTTTTATTAGTAAATTTTTTAGAGAGTGATTACGATACGGATACTTCGTGGAAAAATTTTAATTTTAAAACTTTAAAATTATTTTATACACAAATTTTAACAATTTAAAGTTTTAAAATTAAAATTTTTCCACGAAGTATCCGTATCGTAATCACTCTCTAAAAAATTTACTAGTTAAATAATTCCGTGGCCACTATGTTTAATATTTATGAGACATTTTTTATATTAGATAATTTATTTGACAATAAGCATCGTTAACAAAGCACCTACTAAGCAGGATACATTCTAGGAAAAATAAATATAATCATACATTATACTATAATTTGGTGAGCGAGACAACAATATTTTAAACGGTTAAAATCTGTTAAAAATTAAATAAGTAAAACTTGACGGTTATTAATTCAATGTATCTAAGTAATTTAAATTAATATTAATGTATTTTTAAAGACATAATTTAAGCCTGTATAGCTTTAAAAAGTGATGTAATTCATGTTGTTATGCAGGTTATAAATAAAATTCATTCATTCATTCAATTGGACTTCCTAATTAGAAGAACGAAGGCTACTGTCCATTCTGAGTTGTAATAAATTATTATACAGCAAATAACATTAATCGTTATAGTACTGGTTTTAGTAAATATAAAAAAATTATGTCTATGTATTTGAGGGTTTCATTGGGACCGCTAATGCTTATCACGAATGTTAATAATATCATACGCTGAAACTTGGCTTCGAAGTCTAAGTCAAGGAATCGTGTTGTCGATTACATATTGCAATGATGACTTCCTCAAACCCCGAATTTATTTATTGACTTCCTCAAACCCCGAATTTATTTATTGACTTCCTCAAACCCCGAATTTATTTATTGACTTCCTCAAACCCCGAATTTATTGACTTCCTCAAACCCCGAATTTATTGACTTCCTCAAACCCCGAATTTATTGACTTCCTCAAACCCCGAATTTATTGACTTCCTCAAACCCCGAATTTATTGACTTCCTCAAACCCCGAATTTATTGACTTCCTCAAACCCCGAATTTATTGACTTCCTCAAACCCCGAATTTATTGACTTCCTCAAACCCCGAATTTATTGACTTCCTCAAACCCCGAATTTATTGACTTCCTCAAACCCCGAATTTATTGACTTCCTCAAACCCCGAATTTATTGACTTCCTCAAACCCCGAATTTATTGACTTCCTCAAACCCCGAATTTATTGACTTCCTCAAACCCCGAATTTATTGACTTCCTCAAACCCCGAATTTATTGACTTCCTCAAACCCCGAATTTATTGACTTCCTCAAACCCCGAATTTATTAACAATTCTACTTATTTTAAAAAGTAGAAAGGAGAATACAAGTTGATAAAGTTTTGTAGGGTCGATGGTTTCGGACGTTTTTCATTAGCGTCTTTTGTTAGGATGATTTTTCTAAAGTATAAACAAAGCCAATTTAAATTAAAAAAATTCTATGCAATTTAAAAATTTAGTAATATACAATATAAAAATAAATAACTCTTTTAAGGAAAATTTATTTCTGTCTAAATCGCGCCTATATTATTGTGTCGAAGTAAACTATTCTGTCTCTTTTTACAACAGATGTCGACTACTTATAGAGTAATGTTACTAAAGTAAAATACGGTTTTGAATTTTAACTACTGCTGAAATACGCTCCGACTAATCAGAGGCCGACCAATCTCCTTGACCCAAAAAAAGTAGGGGAAGGGAAAAAATTGGCAGAGAGTTCTTATCTCAATACAAGTATGCTTTGGTTGCAAAGATATAAAGAGGGTTAGTATAGGACTTAACGTGATGAAATTCCCTTATGATTAAGAGTAGATAACCTTGGTTAGCTAAAACTTGTTCTGTTATATATTGAAGAAAAAAAAACAGTCTGGCGTCTGCTCTTATAGTGGCGACGATATTCGGATTTTCCATCCAACATTTGATTCTCCATAATGGATAATTCCGAAAGGGATGACAAAATCAAACAAGATATCGAAGTTCTAAGAAAAAACCTTTTCGATGGGTTAGCGAAAGATAAATTTGGTGAGTGATGAAATTAAAGGCTTCACGTTGATTATGTTGAACTCGTCTAAAATAATGACTTCTTAGTAGTACACGCGCAAAGCAAGTGTACTATGAGGCTGTAGTTTTACGATAGATTATTTACATCGACGTTGACTTCGTGCGTCCTCCTCTACCCTGAGCTTGCGCAATTGGGGCCACGCTTTTTTATATAATGGGGGTCATTCATCAAGGAGTTCTTTATCTAAATATAATAAATTCATCAAGGAGTTCTTTATCTAAATATAATAATTTCAGTATTACTGAGTAGCGTAATCGCAACTTTTACCGGCTACAACTTTAGCTTATGTGCTAGAATGACAGCGGTTTTAGAGCTAGACTGGGGGACTTTAGGCTTATAGTCGGGGGATTTTTTGGGCTATAGTCGGGGGATTTTTTGGGCTATAGTCGGGGGATTTTTCGGCCTATAGTCGGGGGATTTTTCGGCCTATAGTCGGGGGATTTTTCGGCCTATAGTCGGGGGATTTTTCGCCCTAGAGTCGGGGGTATTTTCGCCCTAGAGTCGGGGGTATTTTCGCCCTAGAGTCGGGGGTATTTTCGCCCTAGAGTCGGGGGTATTTTCGCCCTAGAGTCGGGGGTATTTTCGCCCTAGAGTCGGGGGTATTTTCGCCCTAGAGTCGGGGGTATTTTCGCCCTAGAGTCGGGGGTATTTTCGCCCTAGAGTCGGGGGTATTTTCGCCCTAGAGTCGGGGGTATTTTCGCCCTAGAGTCGGGGGTATTTTCGCCCTAGAGTCGGGGGTATTTTCGCCCTAGAGTCGGGGGTATTTTCGCCCTAGAGTCGGGGGTATTTTCGCCCTAGAGTCGGGGGTATTTTCGCCCTAGAGTCGGGGGTATTTTCGCCCTAGAGTCGGGGGTATTTTCGCCCTAGAGTCGGGGGTATTTTCGCCCTAGAGTCGGGGGTATTTTCGCCCTAGAGTCGGGGGTATTTTCGCCCTAGAGTCGGGGGTATTTTCGCCCTAGAGTCGGGGGTATTTTCGCCCTAGAGTCGGGGGTATTTTCGCCCTAGAGTCGGGGGTATTTTCGCCCTAGAGTCGGGGGTATTTTCGCCCTAGAGTCGGGGGTATTTTCGCCCTAGAGTCGGGGGTATTTTCGCCCTAGAGTCGGGGGTATTTTCGCCCTAGAGTCGGGGGTATTTTCGCCCTAGAGTCGGGGGTATTTTCGCCCTAGAGTCGGGGGTATTTTCGCCCTAGAGTCGGGGGTATTTTCGCCCTAGAGTCGGGGGTATTTTCGCCCTAGAGTCGGGGGTATTTTCGCCCTAGAGTCGGGGGTATTTTCGCCCTAGAGTCGGGGGTATTTTCGCCCTAGAGTCGGGGGTATTTTCGCCCTAGAGTCGGGGGTAGTTTCGCCCTAGAGTCGGGGGTAGTTTCGCCCTAGAGTCGGGGGTAGTTTCGCCCTAGAGTCGGGGGTAGTTTCGCCCTAGAGTCGGGGGTAGTTTCGCCCTAGAGTCGGGGGTAGTTTCGCCCTAGAGTCGGGGGTAGTTTCGCCCTAGAGTCGGGGGTAGTTTCGCCCTAGAGTCGGGGGTAGTTTCGCCCTAGAGTCGGGGGTAGTTTCGCCCTAGAGTCGGGGGTAGTTTCGCCCTAGAGTCGGGGGTAGTTTCGCCCTAGAGTCGGGGGTAGTTTCGCCCTAGAGTCGGGGGTAGTTTCGCCCTAGAGTCGGGGGTAGTTTCGCCCTAGAGTCGGGGGTAGTTTCGCCCTAGAGTCGGGGGTAGTTTCGCCCTAGAGTCGGGGGTAGTTTCGCCCTAGAGTCGGGGGTAGTTTCGCCCTAGAGTCGGGGGTAGTTTCGCCCTAGAGTCGGGGGTAGTTTCGCCCTAGAGTCGGGGGTAGTTTCGCCCTAGAGTCGGGGGTAGTTTCGCCCTAGAGTCGGGGGTATTTTCGCCCTAGAGTCGGGGGTATTTTCGCCCTAGAGTCGGGGGTATTTTCGCCCTAGAGTCGGGGGTATTTTCGCCCTAGAGTCGGGGGTATTTTCGCCCTAGAGTCGGGGGTATTTTCGCCCTAGAGTCGGGGGTATTTTCGCCCTAGAGTCGGGGGTATTTTCGCCCTAGAGTCGGGGGTATTTTCGCCCTAGAGTCGGGGGTATTTTCGCCCTAGAGTCGGGGGTATTTTCGCCCTAGAGTCGGGGGTATTTTCGCCCTAGAGTCGGGGGTATTTTCGCCCTAGAGTCGGGGGTATTTTCGCCCTAGAGTCGGGGGTATTTTCGCCCTAGAGTCGGGGGTATTTTCGCCCTAGAGTCGGGGGTATTTTCGCCCTAGAGTCGGGGGTATTTTCGCCCTAGAGTCGGGGGTATTTTCGCCCTAGAGTCGGGGGTATTTTCGCCCTAGAGTCGGGGGTATTTTCGCCCTAGAGTCGGGGGTATTTTCGCCCTAGAGTCGGGGGTATTTTCGCCCTAGAGTCGGGGGTATTTTCGCCCTAGAGTCGGGGGTATTTTCGCCCTAGAGTCGGGGGTATTTTCGCCCTAGAGTCGGGGGTATTTTCGCCCTAGAGTCGGGGGTATTTTCGCCCTAGAGTCGGGGGTATTTTCGCCCTAGAGTCGGGGGTATTTTCGCCCTAGAGTCGGGGGTATTTTCGCCCTAGAGTCGGGGGTATTTTCGCCCTAGAGTCGGGGGTATTTTCGCCCTAGAGTCGGGGGTATTTTCGCCCTAGAGTCGGGGGTATTTTCGCCCTAGAGTCGGGGGTATTTTCGCCCTAGAGTCGGGGGTATTTTCGCCCTAGAGTCGGGGGTATTTTCGCCCTAGAGTCGGGGGTATTTTCGCCCTAGAGTCGGGGGTATTTTCGCCCTAGAGTCGGGGGTATTTTCGCCCTAGAGTCGGGGGTATTTACGCCCTAGAGTCGGGGGTATTTTCGCCCTAGAGTCGGGGGTATTTTCGCCCTAGAGTCGGGGGTATTTACGCCCTAGAGTCGGGGGTATTTACGCCCTAGAGTCGGGGGTATTTACGCCCTAGAGTCGGGGGTATTTACGCCCTAGAGTCGGGGGTATTTACGCCCTAGAGTCGGGGGTATTTACGCCCTAGAGTCGGGGGTATTTACGCCCTAGAGTCGGGGGTATTTACGCCCTAGAGTCGGGGGTATTTACGCCCTAGAGTCGGGGGTATTTACGCCCTAGAGTCGGGGGTATTTACGCCCTAGAGTCGGGGGTATTTACGCCCTAGAGTCGGGGGTATTTACGCCCTAGAGTCGGGGGTATTTACGCCCTAGAGTCGGGGGTATTTACGCCCTAGAGTCGGGGGTATTTACGCCCTAGAGTCGGGGGTATTTACGCCCTAGAGTCGGGGGTATTTACGCCCTAGAGTCGGGGGTATTTACGCCCTAGAGTCGGGGGTATTTACGCCCTAGAGTCGGGGGTATTTACGCCCTAGAGTCGGGGGTATTTACGCCCTAGAGTCGGGGGTATTTACGCCCTAGAGTCGGGGGTATTTACGCCCTAGAGTCGGGGGTATTTACGCCCTAGAGTCGGGGGTATTTACGCCCTAGAGTCGGGGGTATTTACGCCCTAGAGTCGGGGGTATTTACGCCCTAGAGTCGGGGGTATTTACGCCCTAGAGTCGGGGGTATTTACGCCCTAGAGTCGGGGGTATTTACGCCCTAGAGTCGGGGGTATTTACGCCCTAGAGTCGGGGGTATTTACGCCCTAGAGTCGGGGGTATTTACGCCCTAGAGTCGGGGGTATTTACGCCCTAGAGTCGGGGGTATTTACGCCCTAGAGTCGGGGGTATTTACGCCCTAGAGTCGGGGGTATTTTCGCCCTAGAGTCGGGGGTATTTTCGCCCTAGAGTCGGGGGTATTTTCGCCCTAGAGTCGGGGGTATTTTCGCCCTAGAGTCGGGGGTATTTTCGCCCTAGAGTCGGGGGTATTTTCGCCCTAGAGTCGGGGGTATTTTCGCCCTAGAGTCGGGGGTATTTTCGCCCTAGAGTCGGGGGTATTTTCGCCCTAGAGTCGGGGGTATTTTCGCCCTAGAGTCGGGGGTATTTTCGCCCTAGAGTCGGGGGTATTTTCGCCCTAGAGTCGGGGGTATTTTCGCCCTAGAGTCGGGGGTATTTTCGCCCTAGAGTCGGGGGTATTTTCGCCCTAGAGTCGGGGGTATTTTCGCCCTAGAGTCGGGGGTATTTTCGCCCTAGAGTCGGGGGTATTTTCGCCCTAGAGTCGGGGGTATTTTCGCCCTAGAGTCGGGGGTATTTTCGCCCTAGAGTCGGGGGTATTTTCGCCCTAGAGTCGGGGGTATTTTCGCCCTAGAGTCGGGGGTATTTTCGCCCTAGAGTCGGGGGTATTTTCGCCCTAGAGTCGGGGGTATTTTCGCCCTAGAGTCGGGGGTATTTTCGCCCTAGAGTCGGGGGTATTTTCGCCCTAGAGTCGGGGGTATTTTCGCCCTAGAGTCGGGGGTATTTTCGCCCTAGAGTCGGGGGTATTTTCGCCCTAGAGTCGGGGGTATTTTCGCCCTAGAGTCGGGGGTATTTTCGCCCTAGAGTCGGGGGTATTTTCGCCCTAGAGTCGGGGGTATTTTCGCCCTAGAGTCGGGGGTATTTTCGCCCTAGAGTCGGGGGTATTTTCGCCCTAGAGTCGGGGGTATTTTCGCCCTAGAGTCGGGGGTATTTTCGCCCTAGAGTCGGGGGTATTTTCGCCCTAGAGTCGGGGGTATTTTCGCCCTAGAGTCGGGGGTATTTTCGCCCTAGAGTCGGGGGTATTTTCGCCCTAGAGTCGGGGGTATTTACGCCCTAGAGTCGGGGGTATTTACGCCCTAGAGTCGGGGGTATTTACGCCCTAGAGTCGGGGGTATTTTCGCCCTAGAGTCGGGGGTATTTACGCCCTAGAGTCGGGGGTATTTACGCCCTAGAGTCGGGGGTATTTACGCCCTAGAGTCGGGGGTATTTACGCCCTAGAGTCGGGGGTATTTACGCCCTAGAGTCGGGGGTATTTACGCCCTAGAGTCGGGGGTATTTACGCCCTAGAGTCGGGGGTATTTACGCCCTAGAGTCGGGGGTATTTACGCCCTAGAGTCGGGGGTATTTACGCCCTAGAGTCGGGGGTATTTACGCCCTAGAGTCGGGGGTATTTACGCCCTAGAGTCGGGGGTATTTACGCCCTAGAGTCGGGGGTATTTACGCCCTAGAGTCGGGGGTATTTACGCCCTAGAGTCGGGGGTATTTACGCCCTAGAGTCGGGGGTATTTACGCCCTAGAGTCGGGGGTATTTACGCCCTAGAGTCGGGGGTATTTACGCCCTAGAGTCGGGGGTATTTACGCCCTAGAGTCGGGGGTATTTACGCCCTAGAGTCGGGGGTATTTACGCCCTAGAGTCGGGGGTATTTACGCCCTAGAGTCGGGGGTATTTACGCCCTAGAGTCGGGGGTATTTACGCCCTAGAGTCGGGGGTATTTACGCCCTAGAGTCGGGGGTATTTACGCCCTAGAGTCGGGGGTATTTACGCCCTAGAGTCGGGGGTATTTACGCCCTAGAGTCGGGGGTATTTACGCCCTAGAGTCGGGGGTATTTACGCCCTAGAGTCGGGGGTATTTACGCCCTAGAGTCGGGGGTATTTACGCCCTAGAGTCGGGGGTATTTACGCCCTAGAGTCGGGGGTATTTACGCCCTAGAGTCGGGGGTATTTACGCCCTAGAGTCGGGGGTATTTACGCCCTAGAGTCGGGGGTATTTACGCCCTAGAGTCGGGGGTATTTACGCCCTAGAGTCGGGGGTATTTACGCCCTAGAGTCGGGGGTATTTACGCCCTAGAGTCGGGGGTATTTACGCCCTAGAGTCGGGGGTATTTACGCCCTAGAGTCGGGGGTATTTACGCCCTAGAGTCGGGGGTATTTACGCCCTAGAGTCGGGGGTATTTACGCCCTAGAGTCGGGGGTATTTACGCCCTAGAGTCGGGGGTATTTACGCCCTAGAGTCGGGGGTATTTACGCCCTAGAGTCGGGGGTATTTACGCCCTAGAGTCGGGGGTATTTACGCCCTAGAGTCGGGGGTATTTTTGGCCTAGAGTCGGGGGTATTTTTGGCCTAGAGTCGGGGGTATTTTTGGCCTAGAGTCGGGGGTATTTTTGGCCTAGAGTCGGGAGTATTTTTGGCCTAGAGTCGGGAGTATTTTTGGCCTAGAGTCGGGAGTATTTTTGGCCTAGAGTCGGGAGTATTTTTGGCCTAGAGTCGGGAGTATTTTTGGCCTAGAGTCGGGAGTATTTTTGGCCTAGAGTCGGGAGTATTTTTGGCCTAGAGTCGGGAGTATTTTTGGCCTAGAGTCGGGAGTATTTTTGGCCTAGAGTCGGGAGTATTTTTGGCCTAGAGTCGGGAGTATTTTTGGCCTAGAGTCGGGAGTATTTTTGGCCTAGAGTCGGGAGTATTTTTGGCCTAGAGTCGGGAGTATTTTTGGCCTAGAGTCGGGAGTATTTTTGGCCTAGAGTCGGGAGTATTTTTGGCCTAGAGTCGGGAGTATTTTTGGCCTAGAGTCGGGAGTATTTTTGGCCTATAGTCGGGAGTATTTTTGGCCTATAGTCGGGAGTATTTTTGGCCTATAGTCGGGAGTATTTTTGGCCTATAGTCGGGAGTATTTTTGGCCTATAGTCGGGAGTATTTTTGGCCTATAGTCGGGAGTATTTTTGGCCTATAGTCGGGGGTATTTTTCATAATATCATCTGGTATTAACCACCTGTGAGCCATTGTATTTTGACTCCTCCCTGATTTAAAAGGGATCTGGTAAATAAAACATTCATTCATTCGGGACTTTCAGGGTAGAGTGATAGGGCGACTCAAGATAGATTTATAATATTAGCTCAGGTGAGCTTATATTTAATACGTATATTATATTTCTTTAAAATATTTAGATGAATTTGAAGAAGCAGACTTATCGCGATTTCGCAATGACGATAGGTATTGCGAGCAGTTTCTTATACACCACGATGGAAACGTGGAAAAAGCCTTTCATTTGGTCAAAGAATCATTCAAATGGAGGAAAGAATTTGGCGTTTACCGTAAATTAATCAAAATTTATCTTCAAAGAAATAAGAATTTATCTACTTTGATAAAAGCATTCGTAACGGCAGTGAGCATTACAGTTCCAGATATCTTCATTAGAAGAAGAAAAAACGAGAGCGCTAATTTATTCTACTTTGGAGGAACTATAAATTAGTACTGACAGTTCTCGAATATAGACGTCAGTGCAGGGTGCCAGCCAAGATATTCAAATATTCAGGGTTGCCAGTTGATCGGTTCCGCTCCAATTTCGGCGGTTTTCAAAATATATTTGGGGAGAAAACGTTGGAAGGAACTGTATGTTTTGGGAAACTTTGGAGTTTAAAAACTCTATAATAAAGTGTTTGGTTAGTTTAATTTCTAGCATAACTTAAGACTTTTTTATGATAAACCTTCTTTTTAACCATCAAGTCGCCAGTTCCCACCAAATTTCGCGGTTTTATAAAATGATAAAATGAGATTGGCACACACTTTTTACCTATTCTAGCTTATTTTTCTTATATCTATGATTCTATAGTCCCTCCAAGATTCTAGCTCACACTTCAACTTCGCTAATCGTGATCTCTGCCATTTCCGAGCATATATATATATATTTATATTTTTTTGTTAAAGGGAGAATGAAGAGGAAAATCAAGTGAATTTTATAGATTCTTCTAATTATAAGACCTATCCGCTAAGTTAATTATTCAAGAAATATATCCCAATAATTTCAAAAATTAAAATAGTTCTCAACTTTACTGTTCTCCCCCTCGAACCAATCATGTACGTCCTGCCTACCAGCGAACAAAATGCTCGTGGCACGCGCTCTGTCGAGTGAAATTATAGCGCGAGATATAATAAATAATGCGCCCGATGTTACAAGCGTGGCGCGAGGCAGAGCATGCCACGAGCATTTTGTTCGCTTGAAGGCAGGGCGTTACACGATTGGTTGTAGGGGGTCAATTTGAAAGAGCAGTGAAATTTGGATCTAATTGGATTTTTTAAAACATTGGAATTGGTCTTACAATTAGTAGAAGAATTGATAAAAAAATCTCTTGATTTTCCTCCTCATTATTTAAGGGCTAACTTTCAACAAGCCTTTTTTTAGCGACGAAAAAAATTATATATTTTTTTAGTTTTGCTGCAGATTGGGATAAATAATACTGTGAAAAGTTTTTTTAGCGGAATATTTTGGGATTTTGGTTTTTGCTGCAAAAAACAGTTTGATGAAGAGTAGCCTTTACTCTCCGTAATTCATGTCGACGGAAATCATGACAACGTAAATTTGGGTGAAGGAATATTTCATAATTTGGAGTTTAATGTAAACTAAGATCAAAAGTGTCGTTGTATTTATACTCCAAATAAAAGTAGATAAATTCTGGCTAAAACCAGAAGTAGATGAAACCCTCCTTTCAAGTCTACTAATCTAATGTTTCATATAGCGCTCCTCTCTGTATGGGTTAAATTACCAATTTTACGAGATCGGAGGGGTCCTACTTCTTACCCCCCTGTCTACGGAAAATTGGAAATTCTCTCTCTCCACAAACGACGACGTTTTTTTGACGAACTCCAAGGCTGCTAGAGATATTCGCTCGACGAACTCCCGCTCCGAAAATATCTACCGTTAGGAGGCCTACGAATCGCGCTTTTTGAAACTAACCCATACAGAGAGGGGCAGACAAGACCAGGGAGTAATAGACTTCTAAGGAGGGTTTCATCGGCTTCTGCTAAAACTAATAAATTTATCGTTTAGATATTTATTTAAAATAATAAATTTATCGTTTAGATATTTATTTAAAATAATAAATTTATCGTTTAGATATTTATTTAAAATAATAAATTTATCGTTTAGATATTTATTTAAACTAATAAATTTCTCGTTTAGATATTTATTTAAACTAATAAATTTCTCGTTTAGATATTTATTTAAACTAATAAATTTCTCGTTTAGATATTTATTTAAACTAATAAATTTATCGTTTAGATATTTATTTAAACTAATAAATTTATCGTTTAGATATTTATTTAAACTAATAAATTTATCGTTTAGATATTTATTTAAACTAATAAATTTATCGTTTAGATATTTATTTAAACTAATAAATTTATCGTTTAGATATTTATTTAAACTAATAAATTTATCGTTTAGATATTTATTTAAACTAATAAATTTATCGTTTAGATATTTATTTAAACTAATAAATTTATCGTTTAGATATTTATTTAAACTAATAAATTTATCGTTTAGATATTTATTTAAACTAATAAATTTATCGTTTAGATATTTATTTAAACTAATAAATTTATCGTTTAGATATTTATTTAAACTAATAAATTTATCGTTTAGATATTTATTTAAACTAATAAATTTATCGTTTAGATATTTATTTAAACTAATAAATTTATCGTTTAGATATTTGTTTAAACTAATAAATTTATCGTTTAGATATTTATTTAAACTAATAAATTTGTCGTTTAGATATTTATTTAAACTGATAAATTTGTCGTTTAGATATTTATTTAAACTGATAAATTTGTCGTTTAGATATTTATTTAAAAGACATTTCAATGAAAATATATTTTTTAGGTATTACGGAAGAAAGCATAGACATAAATGTACGAATGATGGGAATAATGTATCGAAAACATCAGGATAAACAAGGAAACCCAATAGGTAAATATTTTGAGCCTCATTTAAATAGAAATTAGAAACATCGTGGGTGAATTAGGGGCGTTTTGAACAAGACCGAATTTCTGGATAGGCATTTGCGTTTAATAATGGTTGGAGACAATTTTTCTCTAGTAATTGTAAACCCCCTTACTGGGAGAGGAAATTTTGAGGAACTCCGGGTATTAGCAGAAGCCGATTAAACCCTCCTTTTAAGTCTATTACTCCCGGGTCTTGTCTACCACTCTCTGTATGGGTTAGTCTCAAAAATCCCGATTTGTACGCCTGCCTCGATCCCTCTCTTTAAAACGTTGGCGCACCTCTGTTTCATATCTTGAAAACATGATTAAATGAGACCAACTTTTACCTCAAATTCCATTTTGTGGAATCTTTCTAGTCAAGATAATGACGAGAAACTACAAGAAAAACTCGAAACTATCATCGGAGCATCGTCGGGCGGCCGTGTTTGTGTTGGAAAAATGTCTAAGGGACTCACCAACCGGGTATATTTCTATTCTAGCCGATTCCGAAGGTGCTGGAATCTCGAACTACGTATGGTTGTTTAATTATTACTATTACATTATTTATACACCCGTGACTATGTATTAGTAGGATATGACACTAGTATACCTTTATCGTCAAAAAGAGGTTGACCTTCATCCCTTAACGAAGTGATAAGAGATTAATGATGTGCAGAGTGTAACAACCTCTTCAGACGAGGCGTAAATAGCCGGTTGAATCAGATTTAACCGAGGTTTATTGAACTGAGAAGACTATGTTAACCTCGGCTTTTAATATATGGTCGTTTGAAATATTGAGTTTCCTACTTTAAGATAGATTTACCACTAATTGTGCGTATTTTATCCCGTGAGTGAGACGTTAGGCAGTTGTTCATATTTTTAATTAACAGCTCTGATGTGTTTTTGAACTGTAGTATTTTGTCTTTTGGTTTCGCCTACGTAAGATGAATCGCAATCATTGAATATTCACGTATACCAAAAATGTAGACACACTATACTAAACGTACATGTAGCACAGACTTAAAATGTATACATAAAATCATGGCGGATCATAGCCTTAACTTATAAAACCCATATAATTAGAGAAATAACAACTGGGCAACTTGAAGAAATATCTATCTAACCAAAACCATGGTTAAAAATAGCAGACCTTGCTGGTAATTTAATTTCATTACTGGTTTAGGGGCAGACACGAACTACACTTTTGGTTTTAAACGGAAGGACCTTGCTATTTTTAACCAAAAGGTTTTTGGTCAGATATTTCCTATGGTTAGACAATCAGCCTAACTAATACCGAGATGCATTGCTGTGAATTGGAAGGGCAATAACAATTTTTTTCAATGAATTTTAGTTATGAAGCTCTTAGATTTCTCCGCAATAGTAAATGTACGGTTTGGTCGAAAAGGTAACGATCAAATTTGAAACCCAGTTATTTGAAAACGAATTTAGAGATATTAAAAGATGATTGCGTGCAAAATCTTTAGCTAATTTAGTTACCTTTAATAAAATAAACTTTGTTTCTTGACCAATGCATTAACGACTTAAGTAACTAACTGCACAATTTCGTACGTTCTTTAAATTTTTCAACCTCACTATTGCCCCTATAAGTCAAATGTGAGAATTTAATACAAGAAAAGAACATTTGATGTAACGATCAACTCGTAATTGTAATGACAGGCTAATTTGCATAGATAAACCACCCGTTAGTAGAGAGAAATGAGATTTTTTCCAATACCTTTCTATATATGCTCAGTCTACGTATGCTTATAACAGCCGTTTATGTTTAGACGCTTCAGTATGACTAGTGAATAGACGATTAACTAATTTCTAATCAAATTATTTCTTGGCAGGATGTTTCATGGGCTTTGTTTTTAACGAAGACGATAATCAACTACTACCCCGCAATATTAGGTAAATATAAAAGCTCGGGAACATTGATGGGCATGCTTCACGAAGTTTAATACAGTGGAAGGCTAGCGAAGCACTTCGCGTGAAGCGCTTCGCAAGCATTTCACTGCACGAAACTCCGTAAAGCATGCTCATCAATGCTCGGGAATAATGGAACGAAATTTGACGGGCGTAAAATGGGAATTCAGGCTCTTAAAACCATGTTCACACACCCTTTTCCAAATTCTAGTAATATACTAATTTTATGGGGGCTTAAGTATGGATGACTTATACCATCTTGTTTTTCACAGGTCACGCGTATATTTGCAATATGCCTCTACTGTTTAATGGTGGGTGTTTTCTTTTATTTTTCTAATTTAACGAAATTATCCGTAATTTTTTCTCCACCATGTTAAAACCCTACGTAGCGATTTGGCCAATAGTTCTTCCATTAGTTCCAAAATATCTGCGAGACAAACTTGTGTTTGTCAACAAGGAAACTATCAAGCAATATATCGATGACCAGTTCGTGTCCATAAACATGGGAGGACAGGTAAGAGGAAGAGTGGGTGAACAGGGAAATAGAGTAATATTTCATCGAAAATATATTAAAAGGAATATAAGTTTCAGCCTTGCCAATACAATGACTAGGGGATTTGGTTTAAATCTAGCTTCTATTTCAAATAGATCTCCTAAGAGCCTAGTTCATATCCATTCTAAAATGGCGATACACAGCTAATACATAGAATAAATAACAATCAAAAGATAGAGTAGGAAAAAAATATAGTTTTAGTACATTTAAAACACGTTTATTAACAGCAAAATGCCAAAACAAAAATATTTCTTCACCCTTCCTTTAAAGTCAAACTCAGTCAAAAATTTAATTATCCACTTATAAAGAATGATTAAATTTTTACGTTATAATTGAATCTTACGCCGTTTAATAAGACCGTCAAATCGACCCCGCAAAAAGAAAATATTCTATTACAAACCTAAAACGGCTGTAATCGTCGCCCTCGCGTATTTCTTGTACCAAATTTGTCTAGTAACTAGCCCCGTTGACTTCGCTTTTGAAACATTCCCCTAACCCAAAAAGATTTTCGGTACCTCTATGTCAATTTTTGTTTTCAAAATAGGCTTAGTGAAATATTTTCAAGCGTTTAAAGGCTCCTGCCAAAATGAACTTGTCTCATTAAAATAATTGTAGTGAAAATCGCGGTACGCGTCGTGTAAAAAGTTAGCTTTTTGACGCTCGTATTCTTTCGCGCCCTAGTGTAAACTAAGCTTTAGGCATAGCTAAAAACGAATTCCTATGACTCAATCTCAATTCTCCAGCTTGAAAAAATAAGACCCCGTTTACCCTTCTACCTCGAATGAAGGGGAACCATCGCGTCGTGTTCCTGAATGGTACGAAAAATTCATTCTCTATGAGATGGGAAAAATATGTTCTTGAATCTGCTACCATTAGTCCAGTCATTAGAGACAATAGTTTTCGTGTAAAAGGTCGCGGATCATATCTAAAAAGTGTCTGCTAAAAACTTTCATTGATAAATAATCAACCGTTTTCTTGTAAAAGAGGATTAAAAACTCACGATTTTATTTTTTTTCGAAAGAAATTTAAATTTTTAGGAAAGGACAGTGACCAAAGAATCACGCGATTTTTGGATCCTGGCGGAATTGTAGATATGTAAGTTAAGCTCGTCAGTTTCCGCGCCAGCAAATCTTGATTTCCTTCATTTTTACGAAATCCTCCTTTTCTCGTAATTATTCATATATTTTTCGTATGGCGGCGCGACTGCAACATTTCATGGAGCTTTCAATTTGCAATATCTTTGTTTCGGAATTTTAAGGGTAGAAAACATATTTTAAAAGTACTTATATTTTTTATGCTCTATGATTGAGCAGGATGCTGAGTGTCATCCTTTACTAAAAAAAAAAAAAAGACTCCGAGAAACTATATAATTTGAAGCTCTTTTAACGATTTTCCGAAAAATGCTACTCTAATTCCTTTTGAACTGCGTGAGAAATCGGTGTCATCATAACTTCATTTACTCGAACAACGGAGTAATATTGAAACTAACGTTGTGTATGCCGTTGGAATTTTAGAAGTCATCAATTTAATGATTTCTAACCTATTAATATTTTTATTTTGCAGGATGCGACAGAATGGGTATACACACCAGGGGAGTGGTGTTGAAAACGTTTATGAACCATATTCAAACAATTTTAATAAAAAGACTGATTCCCATGGTTTCAGAATAAAAAAAACTTTGAGGGTAAACCATGAAGCATCAGTAATACCCTCTTCAGACGAGGCATAATTAACCGAGGTTTAATCAGATTTAACCGAGGTATATGTTAACCTCGGTTCTGTTTAAACCAGGGGCGGCGGAGAGTACTTATTTTGGTGGGGGGGGGGGGCATTTTTCGTTAAAGAAATTGGAAACATGTTCCCAAGACCAATATAACACGCTGACAATTGTGAGTGAAGAGTCACCTAGTTTATTACTATAAGAATATTTGCCGCGCAGTTTGAGCCAATTTTTTGTTTCATTCCGAAACAGAAAAGTTCAACCAGGGTTATTGTGGAGATGTTCGAAAGACAAGGGCGATTTTTCTTAGCGATAGCGTAGATGATAATATCTCAGTGACAAAGTAGATCGCAAGTTGAGAAAATAGACTGGTTTTTCTCACAATTCGTTGAATTTAATTATATTCTGAGAGTAATCAGATTATTGACTGAACAATTTTGGGGGGACACATACATTGGTTGTCCCCACCCGGTTTAATCGAGGGGCGACAATGTCCCACTGCCCTCACCCGTTCCGCCGCTACCGACTAATTACGCCTCGTCTGAAGAGGGTGTAACGTTATTAAAATTGTTTAAATATTTAAATCATCACTGCCTCTAAAGTAAAAGGATCCAGAACAAAATCGCCTAAAAATATTATGGAAAAGTATGTTTGATTAATTTTAGATATAATGAACCGCTAAAAAGGCAGAGGGTCTAAGAAACTTAATCTTAATGGAAGTGTACATCTGCTATTGATGGCTTGTATAAGTTATACTGTCTACGATTGGGTAGATTATTAGAATGAGTACGCATCATCGTTACACTCCGTCTCCATTGGTCGATTTTATTTGTGAATATAATTTCTCAGGAAACGCCTAAAAAAACGGAAATTTCGTTTTCAATACATTTTCTTTCGCATGCAACTTTTTACAATAGAAAAAATATTCGGCCTAAATATCTTAAGCCTTGGCACCTTAAAATTAACTTTAGTTATTGTCTAAAGGAGCTAATCGTAAAACAATTGTTTTCATTATTTCTATTTAATAGTTGAGCCCGTAATCATTTATAATTTTGAATTCAATAATTATTAATAACTCAACTACAAATCAACATGATATCAACGTGTACAGGCGCCTTGTTGACCTCGACAAAATATTAGGACTAATGATTAAGCTGGTCTGTGATCGGCAATGGAAAAATAAATTCGGGCGGTAAAAACGTAATAATAGAAATAGAACCTTTGACGCCAAAACGCAAATTTCGCAGAGAAATAGTAAAGCGTTTTCATTTATGCCAAGTGGAAACCGGACCTGAAGTTTGTTTACAGAGAACTGAAGACTGGGATATTAATAATAATATAATTTGTATAATTTATGAAACAAAAAATTGCCTCAATTTTGAGTGTTGCTTTATGAAATACTCCTTATTCTAGCATGTATAATGGTCTGATAACCTTTTTATCTTTATGTAATTCGAAGATATTTTTGTAACGAGTTTTTGAGAGTAAAAATATTTCAGTATATTTTATCTATGTACGTTCTATAAAAATACCGGTTTGTGTGTTCGTCAAAATTAATTAACAGAACATAAGATTAAAGGTACTAAAATAGCTCCAGAATTATTTCTTGTTGTTTTTTATTGGCCTTAAGATAATGCGATCATACAAGCATAGATTAACTAATATCTAGGACCATACGTGACATCAAAAGTCTATCACTTTATTTCATAAAAGTAAACAACGCCGCGTAACTTAATACTATCAGCAAAGGCCAGGTAAATGTATTAGCTCTTAACTTAAAACTGAGCAACCAGCCAAAAAAGCCATCACCCCTGTCTGGCTCCAGCAATTTGAACCATGTTTGGACTCTTCCTCGATATTTTGAGTCGGAAGAGAGGGATGGAACTTTGGCGGGCCGCGTTTGGTTTTAATGTCTTCCCTCCCAACTGAGACATTTCTCCAAAGAGTGGCGCTTCCGATTTCACTATTTACACCGACTCCGGCCGCTAGAATGTCTCGAATCAGAATCTGCCGGTGCATTTACCTAGACCTTTTTCTGATAGTATTAATTTACGTGGCGTTGTTTAATTTTTAGGAATAAAGTGATAGAATTTTGGTGACATAAATAGATGAATCGAAATTATAAGCGAGCTATTCCTCTAACACTTTCCTCTAATTGTTTTTCAGCGTCACCCTTACTCCTTGTAGACGCAAAAAGTATGAGTAGATTTGATGCTGTAGGGCAATTAGTTTAGAAATTTTTAGTTTGCATAGACAGAGATAGATGTAAACCTGGTCCTTGTATTACTTACATAACGAGCTTTAAAGCCATACCTCCGCCTATCAAAGGGGTGGGTATAGGCTCTTAAATTTTCCGTGGCGATAGTGTGATGTAGATAATAGCAGAGGTATATAATAACCCCCTTCGGGGGGAAGTATGAAAGCCCCTATACTACCAATGCTAAAAATCACGAACAACAAGAGCCCGCTGCTATCTAGGCCACTAGCTCGCGCTGGACTTCTCAATGTCGCTACTCTAGTAAATGGTCTTTGTATAAACAAGACGGCTCGATTTGTGTTTAGAACTTCCTGTCTCAAGAGTCAGGCTGTCTGTTAAAATGGAGTCGAAGGTTGACTTCAGCTCGCAAGTTCCGGAAGTGTGCGTAGGGAAAATTTAGTGAGGTTCAAAATGGTGTAACTATTTTTTGGGAGTAAAGCGGTGTGTCGATCCGCCGCGATTTACGCCGGGCACTTGTTGTTCGTCGATTTTGCCTACCTTTCATACTTCCCCCCGAAGGGGGTTATTATATACCTCTGATAATAGGGAAAAGAGGATATTTATATTTTAGGCTTTGGCTGTAAAAATGTAAAAATTCCTAAAACAAGTAAAAAAATTCCAAAAACCTATAAAAACCTACCAACCCTCTAAAAATACCCAAAACCTGTAAAATATATATATTAAACAGAAAATGTAAAACCTGTAAAAATACCAATTTCAAAGATATAAACTGTAATAAAAACGAATAAAAATATTTAAAACTAGGTGTGTGGGTGTGTGTTGTGTTCTTGGCCATCTTGTTATTAATATGCGGCTAGTAACTAAGGAAAACAGTACCCACATTTCCATTAAATAAACTATTCGTATGCGATATTTCCATTGGCTAATTTTGCGCAACATAGTGAGTGTGTTTTAGCCATCCGAATACGAATTCTCTTTGGTCTGGTAATCGAAGTTTTATCATCACATGTTTTAAGCATAAAATGGAAGCCGTGGGGGAGAATTAGGAAAATAAGAATTATATAGAACACAAGAGACAAGGTCATTGAAAAGAGACTGGTCTGTTTTTCTATCTTAAAACTACTTTCGCAATCTAGCGTTCGTAATAAGATAGTATATTTCCATACAATGAACGAATCAAGTCTAGATGAATTTAAGCAAAATATTGAAGTTTTGCGAAAATTGTTTTACGAAAGTTTAACGAAGGATAAATTGGGTGAGTGAAAAAGAATTATTTCATTTGTTTGCCAATTATTAAAAAAATAGTTATTATACATAATAAATGACGGGCTTCATATCTCCTGAAAAATACTAATTTAAATTTCGCGGGAGATGCAGACGAGGCTTAGGTTTTCATTGGGAAAAATGGAGTTAATTTTCCGCCGTTTAACAAATTGATTTTAGACTAAATAAAGGGCGAAACAATACGTTATTAGTCTCAAAATAAAGCTAGAAACTTAGTTCATATCTCACAAGAAATTCAAGGTTGTAGAACCTTTTGAAGAATTTTAAAATAAATTTCGAAAATCAATTCCCATAGAAATACGTTAGGATAAATCTCCCTTCACACGCGACACTACCATCGAAAATCGGTGTTAATGTTTGCAATACTAAATAACGCAGATTAATTATAGTCTAAATTTGAAGAAAAAATTATAAAATACATGATCATATCGACTAATTATTAAATGGAGAATCGCTGGGAGTGATGTCAAATCAATCGTTAATCTTAATCAAAAGAAAAAAAACAAAATCTTTTGTTCTGAATTTTGCCGAGGCCCGAGTGACATCGTCAATTGGGTAAAGTTTGAAAGTTAGAAAGTCTATTTATGGCGAAACAATTAAGAATTTATTCTTGATCCACGAAGTATACTTGCGAATTTTTGTAAAAAATAGCATAGATATCAAGTTGTTCTTACTAAACTTAATACTGCCTTCTACTGTTTTAGATGAGTTTGAAGAAACGGATTTGACTCGATTTCGTGAGGATGATAGATATTGCGAATCGTTCCTAAAACATCACGAAGGTGACGTCGATAAAGCTTTAAAAATGGCGAACGAAACTTTCAAATGGAGAAAAGAATTCGGAGTACACGGTAAAAGAATATTATTATTCGAATATAAGAATATTGAAAAGGTGACAGTGAAAATGTATTTTCATGGCAAATAATGTAGCTGCTAAAGTAGAATAATAAAACTTTGCAGTAAACATGTCAGTGTGAAATTCCGCTAAGCTGGGAAGACCGCGAAGGGACTAAAAGATGTTGAAACACTTAAAAAACTGGAGTCACATAGAAAATACATTATTTATCTCTCGTTTGCCCCTGAATGTGAACTCTGCGGTCTACATGGCTGCACGAGTGTTGAAACACTTCTACAATAGCTTCTCCGTTTTAAAAACCCTTAAAATGGCGAAAACAAAAATATTGCAAATCGAAAGCTGTGAGTGGTCTATTTAAACTAGGCGCGGCCGCACGAAATAAAATCAGAAATATTATGAGAATTGTGGCGCACTTAATGAAAGAGAATGAAATTAAGATTGTGCCCCAGGAAATTCAAGCGCTTTGCTGTAAACCACCTAGAATAGGTTATGCCTCTTTGGTTGCCTATAGCTTTGGTTGTGAAATATTATTAGAAATACTTTTCAGCTATACAGACCCTATAATATGGCCACTCCCCTTTTCTAGAAATCTAATTTCGAATCCTTCTTACGAGAAAACGATTGAATATTTTTGTGCGAATCTTTTAAATACACTTTTTCCAGCATATTTCGTGCGGTTTTTGCTGGGCGTCATCATTTAATGAATATTTAAATCGAGGATCGTGTTTTATTAGAACTCCAAATGTTTCTGGTAAATTTAATTTTAGTAGCACTGCATTTTACTCAGCGGGAGGAAGATAGAAGGGTGTGTCATTATAAGATCAGAAATTTTAGCTATCAAATTGGCCCCTAATCTCAATGATGATGCCTAATTTACGTTCTCCTTTCCTGACGTAACTCGACGTTACAGAAGCAAAAATTAACGCGAGAAGTAGAGTTAGCTAAAAACTTTCTTCAGAGGTTGCAGCTAGAGATCGCGAAGTTGAATAAAACGCGGAAACTGACCATCTATTTAAAGTGTTTCTAGATCGCGCCTTCAGACGGAGCGAAACCCTAGATTCTTGTCAATCTCTGAAATGTTTAATGGTTTTAAATCGATAAACTACTTATCAGGTCTTAAAGAAGATGGCATACCGATGGAAATACGAAAATCGGGAACGGCATACAAAGGTCATCATGATAAACAAGGAAATCAAATACGTAATTATTCCCACTCATTTTATACCATTATTTTAGACTAAAAACATATTTATAGGGAGAAGGCGCATGGTGTTAGAAAAAGAGCTCCTAAAGTTCCCTATTAATTAATCCAGGTTTCATCCCTAATTACTGCGGAAATTTGTAAGAGGGAATACAGTAATTCCCACACTAAGGGAGATGACACCGCAGAGAAAGATAGAAGGCTCTGACAATGGAAGTTCAGGCTCGCCTCCTACCCATTTTAATATTTTATTGTGAAGGAATATCTTACTTATTAACCTGAGGAAGAGCCCTACCTCTCCACGACTATCAAAACTTTAAAAATGTTTTATTGGTTCTCCTGAGCTGACGTTGGTGACTTGAGGTGTAAAAAACATATGGTCGAGTCCAGTTTTGCCTAACATAAATAAAGACCCGTATCATCTTTCCTACCCCTCGAATAGAAGGGATTAGTAGACTGACGCGCACTCACTAAAGCCAGACAAATATTCTTTAATTTATGAATTCATGGTGAAACTACTTGCTTGTATATATCATTCCAGCACGCCTTAAGACATTTTCGAAATGTAGTAGGTGCCGCTTGAAAGGTTTGAGAATAGCACCAATAGGCGACATCATTTAACGCCATAAAACAGTTTAAACTATGGCCCTGGTATGTGGAACACAATCATTCGAAGACGTGTTCAAATAAACAAGTTAGGCATTACGTTTTTGACTATCGGCGACACATGGCACTTTTATCTCTACCCTCTGCCAGCTATGCCATGTCAACAAGTCTACGAATAGCTTTCGATCTACAGCAGGGATCGTCAAACGGTCGATCTCGAATCGCAAAGGTTTTCCGATTTTACGCACAAAATTAATGTTTAGGAATAAGAACATCATTGCTTTCTCCTGTCACTACCTGAGTAAATGGGCTTCGGGCTAGAATAGGCGGCATAACCTATGAGTGACTCCACTTCGTTTTAGAATAGCCAAGTGGAAGTAAAGAAAAATAAAGTCAAATCGGCTACGAGAATAAAGAAATTAAAGTTTTATACTCGAGCTAAGAGTTGGAAAGCTAAGAGTCAGAAAGGACAATAGAATGTATAATTTTTTTGTAAGTCGATCTCAAGTGATATTTTAAATCTAAAACTCGATAGCCATGGCAAAAGATTGGTGATCAGCACCTAGGCTCCAGAACACTCAGTCAGTATTTGAGATGGAGAATTTTTGGTATATTGTTATATTTTTACATCGAGGACACTTTCGCATTTTCGACATTTCCCAGGAAGTAGAATACAGTGACCTACATTATTTTTTATAGTCATGGTAATTCTGAAAAATCACAAGCGAGACTCGGAAATGGCCCTCGAGCAAAAGCGAGCGTTGATATTCGGCATAGAAAAATGTCTAAGCGAATCTCCAACCCAAGCCTTTACTCTTCTAGAGGATTGCGAAGATGCGGGGATCGCTAGTTACGTAGGAAAATCCTAAATTTTTTTTACTTCAGTTAGTAATGTACTAGTTACCTTCTCTGAGAGAATCACAATATTAAGACGATTTTCGGCTTTGAAACTATCCTGGAAAGCTCCCCTGCCTTTAGAGTGAGGGGGTCTTTTTAACAAACGGTACATAACATGCATTCTCTCGAGATGAAAACAAGTACATAAATGGGTATGCGAAATAACACTTTGATTATTACAGGATGTACGAATAGCTTTTTTCCTTGCGAATACCTTAGCAAAATACTATCCCAATGCAGTAGGTAACTATGATATATAATATATTCTAATGATAAGAATAAATAAAGTAATTTTCCTTTTACAGAACTGATATCAATATTTTTCTTACAGGGCACGTTCTTATTTACAATATGCCTTCACTTTTTCAAAGTAAGATTTTTGGTTTTTTTTTTTTTTTTTTTTTTTTTGGGAGGGGGGGGGGCGGATATTGCTCATTGTACCTTATTATTTTCCCGATCAACTTAAATAGCGGTGTGGACAATAGTCAAACCACTGGTACCAAAACATTTACGTAGAAAAGTTGTCTTTGTCAATAAAGATACGGTCAAGCAGTTCGTCGATGACAAGTTCTTGCCAATACGGATGGGTGGGGAGGTAAGATGAATTAGTATGATCATGGTTTTTTAATACTAAGAATGTTTATACTCTTGATACTATGAGCGACCCAGAATCTATTCTGAACAGACAATGAAAAATTCGAGAAAGGTAGTAGGACATATAACAAGCTAATCTAACGGCACTATTCTAGATGCCCTTCCAAATAGATCGTGTCTGTGTGCGCGGATAAAATAGAAATAGTCTTTCTCATACTCGAGATAATCACGGGGAAAGACTACCTCATCGAAATGGATTTTTATTGGAAGGCTATATTATGCGTCTTTAAGAAAGTGTCAATACTGGCAGAGGCCCTCCTGCCCTCGACTTTTTGCGCTTTTATAAATTGTAGGTAATAGAAAAATTAATTTGGAAAAATATTGTGACAGTGTTAAGTTTGTGATTCCTACAGCTCAGGCAGACCCTACTCCTGAAAAACCGTTTACATTCCAACCCCAGCACTGACAACCGGTCCTCGACTATGAAAAACTAACCAAGTAATTCAGGGGCTAAATTTTGACAACTGAAATTGTTATTTAGGTGCAAGTCTTATTAATCAAATGCTTGACGTTCTTAACTTGAATCAAGTATTTAAAGTACTCGACTTGAGTTATTAGTCTAATACTTAAGGTACCCAATATGGAGTATCGGTTAAGTAATTTAGGTCTCCATGCCCAACTTGTATTTTTGCTATAACTACTTGGTCTCCGACCTCGATAATCGACGCAACAAAACTAACTAGCGGCTAAGCGTAGCAACGGAATATACGGCTCCGACACTTTGGTACCTTCAAATCAACATTTCAAGCTAATAATACAATATATGACATAGGATCTTTAGAGTTGTCCACCACAAATTTGCAATTAGATCTTTGCTAAAAAAAATTAAACTAGCTGGATTAACTACAATCCCTGTTCTATTCGAATTCTTTCCATAGCTTTATCTTTTCAGATCGCCACTTCGTTTAAACCTTCCTCTCATTCTAGTCTTAATTTTAAATCCCTAATCTGCTTTTCACAGAAAATGAAATTCGAAAAAAAAAAAAAAAAAAAAAAAAAATTGAAATATTCGAAAAGAAACTCTTTGACCTAAAATAATCAATTGGGTATAGTTATTAATTAAAAACAAAACCCCTTCTGATTTGTACTGAAAACCACTCTAGTTCACAGAAGGCAAAATATCAGAAAAAAATCTTAAAAAGACTTAATACACCTAATATAATTTCAAATTGATCGAAATAGAATTAGTAATTTAGAAATATCAAAAAGCATTCTTCCGCTTCTCACCTAAAATGAACAATTCATCATCAGAAAGATACACTGTGCTTATAATGATTAATTCGGATTAATTACTTATTTAATAAAATGTTTTTTGGTAAAAACCTCGTTTTCACAAAAGGCAAAATTTCAGAAAATTATTCTTTAAAACACTTAATACACTCAAAATAATATCAAATCTATCGAAATATTAAAACTGCGCTTACCTGCACATGTAATGAATTTAGTATAGCTGATTTAATTACTCAGTCATTGAAGATGGAAGAAACCGACCAAACATTTCTTCTTGCATACAAAACGCGAGACACGATATAGCACGCAACGTGAACGAAGACCGTTTCGATTGAAAGCGGTTTACTGTGCATAAAAAAAAACGATCTCTGCGTGAAATTCCAATGTAAAAATATTTAAAAAGAGATAAAATTTTCTGATTTTTTGGCTATTAAAAATCAGCGTATCTAAAACGCCGAGTAAAGATATAACCCCCTCATTGACGTTTACTAGCAACATTTGGACAAAACCCAATAAAAAACCCGAAGCATTTCCTTAGAGCAAGAATGAGTTCTTGGTATAAACCTTCTCAGTATAGCAAAGCCATGGTATGATTCAAACAAAAGACTAACTTTAAAAAATAAATGTACTCGAATTTTTGATCTCGATCTCGAGGGCTCACGCTTTAGCAACCTGTAATTTGCATATGCAAAGCTCAAACAAGGTGTGAGACATAATCTTGTTATTTTATAGGATGCAACAGAATATGTATACACACCCGGAGAATGGAATTGACGACGTTACGAAAAAACTGTACCTGTACCTTGAGAGCTAAAATACTTTTTTTTTGTCTTTTTTAAAGCTTCTAATATTAGTTTCACGTATTTAAACTTAAATGGCAAGCTTCGAGAAAATGTATAGTTTGAAATGGACTGATTTCAGTGTTCTGGAACATAATGTCAATGTTAATAAAAAGTGTTATTAATATTTAAAATAAACTATTAACGAGATTTCTATATAGTTATTAAAAAAATTTAAATAAACGTTCTAGAGCTCCGCATATTAATTTCTATAGTATAACTACAGGGTGGTTCAGATCCAAAAACTCAATAGCTTCCATGGAAGGATAAAATTAACTCTCTCGCGCTCGAGTTTGAATATAAAAATAAATTAGCTTAACAACGCCAGACGCACGCGCTCAATGTTAATTTTGTCCCTCCATAGAAACTATGGAGTTTTTTTTTTTTAATGATCTGAACCACCCTCTATAACATTCTAATTTCTTAGACTGGCTTCATATTTCTTTCAATGGTAATTTTAATTTCTGTCCCTTCACTAGTTTGAATTGCTTGCCTATATATCCACTCTTTTGAAGTGCGAAGCAAAACAAGGTTTTGTATAATTTGTTACAACTCGGAAAGGACGAAGATTAGTTATTATAACTCGAAATGGACCAATATTATTTATTACAACTGAAATTTAGCCAAACCTAAATTAATTTGCCCTTTCTACGAAACATTTTGGTTTAGTTTATTTTCCAGCCGTAAAATCCATTACTATTTAATGGAAATATGAAATATTGATTTTTAACGTAAACAATGCAAGCTACTTAGTAAACCTACAAGCTAACGTTGTGAAATATCTAGTCTGTAAACTGCTTCTGGAGGTTAGGTAAGTTGGCGGGAAAAACGAACCAGTGAGTTAAAGTATACTTTCAAAACTCAAAACCCGGTGCACGTCACGGTGAACAAAAAAAATATATATATAGATATTACTATCACAACTTTTCTACTCAACTTCAACGCTTGCAAAACTTAGTAATATTATAGACAGCCTCAAAAATGATCCCGCCAAACTCGGATTAAAATAGTAAAAAGTAAAAGTTCAACAACAACAGTTTGTTCAAAAGTAACCTAGTTAATAACAGAAGCCGATGAAACCCTCCTTTGAAGTCTACAACTCCAATGTTCCATATAGCGCTCCTCTCTGTAGTAGAAGGGGTCCTACTTCATCCCCCCTGTCTACGGAAAATTGGAAATTCTCTCTCTCCACAAACGACGACATTTTTGGACGAACTCCAAGGCTGCTAGAGATATTCCCTCGACGAACTCCCGCTCCGAAAACATCTACCGTTAGGAGGCGTACGAATCGCGCCTTTTGAGAATAACCCATACAGAGAGGGGTAGACAAGACCCGGGAGTAATAGATTTCAAAGGAGGGTGTCATCGGCTTCTGTTAATAATCGTTTATTTCAATCCAAAATTCGCGAAATAGAAAATAGTTTAGCCATTCATAATCCCAATACGAACGGAAATGTTTCATTCAGGCTGAGTCCTGTTAGTAAAAAAAAAAAAAAAAAAAAAAATCTTCCTAGTAAATTAGAACCGGACAATTTTCTTCTGTTCGCGATATTTCCCTTCGTTAATTGAGTACGAAATCGAAGGGGCGTCGTAAGTTATTTTTAAAAGGGTGGGCTGAACAAGTTCGTGAAGGCCAAATTATATGGGAATAAGTAACCCCAGGTCCGACGGTTGAGGGGGTTTGAGCCAACCCTGCTTCCGACGCTCCTGGGGTGAGAAATCATTAAAAACTTTCTTTAACGTGTGTAAAAATTTTAATACGAATTATAACTTGCCTGCTAATCAAAAATTAAATTTTTATCATGGTTTTATCTATAAGAGATAGGCCTAAACGGAGAGTACAATTTTCGAAAATGTACATATATATCGTCCCTGAAGGTTACAATGTCATTCTCTGGTGAGTCATGAGTCCAAACAGAAGCACAGAGAGAAAGGCTAGCAGTTCAGCTCTAGAACTAAACCGCTCTGAACTACATTCGCAAGCTCCTGGCAACCCGGCAATGAAGGGAAAGAGGGGTGGAATTTTCTTTCGCCCGTTTAATGAAATCTATCTATGTAAACGCCAGATAACAGGTCATTGAATGTAATCCGTTCAAGTTTCTATCGTTTTACATCTTAAAAATACATTTACGATTTAGCTTTCGTAATAAGATAGTCAAAAAGCGTATTTCTATGGAATGGATATATCTAAGCCAGCTGAATTTAAGCAAAGCATTGAAGTTTTGCGAAAAATGTTTTACGAAAGTTTAGCCGATGATAGATTGGGTGAGTTATGATAAAGATTTTGATTGCAGTGTTTCGCCAATTTTTTAACAATTCACCCTGATGGCGCACGTATCGCCTCCCCCTCCTAAACAATGACATTATATGGAAGTATTCAACCTTGCTTAGTGTAATAATATTTGTAGAGAAGGTTAATTTTACCCTGTAAATAAGGCTGTGGAGCTACAAATTATTTAATGGATGTTTGAATTCTCGCGCGTATACGTCTCGCACTTTTGCATACAGAGTTTTGATATATTAAGTATTTTTTTGAAAAAATATTTTTACAATTTATGGTTTTTAGTTATTATCCCCATTTTAGTTTCACAAAAACGTGTTTTTTTGTTATTACAGCGCTATGCTGAGGTCCGGCCCCGCCGGCACTGTCAACGCGAATTTCTAAAATACGATTTCCTAAGAAATATACAGCATGCCAAATCTATGACCACACCATGTTGGCTTCGTGTACCCATACATATAAAAATGTGCCCATCTCTACTAGATTTCCTAACTCTATTGCCCAAAAATGTTGGCTTTTCGTGTGTTTATCTTTTCTAGATTTTTTTCCATCCCTGCTAGATTTTCTTTTAAAATCCGAGCTTGCTAACTAGATTTTTATATTCAAATCGGTCGTGCTTTTAAATGAGCACGCTACCTACTCGAAAGGCACTTTAATTAAATCTCCTAACTCTAATAAACATGATATACATAATTTAAGTTTTAATTAACAACTTAACTTCGATCTTGGAAACAAATCGTCACGTACTCATGTTGCGTAACTACCGTGGTCCCACGGACCATATTTGTTTGAAACGTAAAACCAAGAATCCATTCAGGTTCCATAAGAATATGGGAGCATAGCTTTAGCCTCTGGTACCATCCTCCCAAACTTTGTAACAAAAGTTCGTCTGCAATTTTCGCAACATTTGTACGCTTAGATCTTTTTTCGGTCGGCTCCTTTTTTATCACCCAAAATATTATATCAAGGTCGTTAGTGGCGCGGGTTAATAATAGATGTCAGGAGCGATTTACTTGAAAAATCGATTCGAAATGGACGAACTTTTGCTACAAAGTTTGGGAGGATAGTTATTGAATCGCGGCCCTCCCATATTCTTATGGAACCTGAATGGATTCTTGGTAAAACGGTATCAAACTACGCTTTTGACTTTCTTTGATTCTATTACAAGACCTTCTATGGCTTCTTCTCTACAAATTAATATATTGTCAGAAATTCGGACTTGAATATAAATATATGATTTATATGAAATTGGGTTTCTAAATTAATAAGTACGGAAATACTTTTAGTCTAAATATATGATTGGCACAAAGGCTAAAGGTGAGTAAATATTAATAAATTTAAATTAATTAATTTGTATAATAAAAATTACACAAAAAAAAGACGTATAAATTCGGCCTATGGAAAGTTTAAATTTTGTAGTCATTCTATAGGGAGACAGCAAAGAGCTAAGGGGAAAGCCTGACGTCATGGAACCCCCTTATTGGGGAAGCGTTTGTAATGGCTAATACTGTAACTCCCTCTCTAAGGGGGATGACGCCGAGGTGAGAGATAGAAACCTCTGACGTATCAATGTCTCCCTTGCTGATTCCCTATAGTAGAATCCACCCTTGAACCGGTTATTTTTTACGCCACCCCTATATGTATGTAAAAAGTTTCCTTTTTCAAGGGTGAATTGTACTATTAAAACTTTCCATAGGCCGAATTTATGTCTTTTTTTTTGTATAATCTTTATTCATATTAATATCTAAAAGAATAACTTCCTAATTTCTTTGACTGTGGCTTTCTTATTTCTTTAACCGCTAATTTTTATTTCTGATCCTTCACGGCTTTAAATTTTTAATTTCTGTACCTTTACGGCTTTGTTCGACCATTGTTGGGTATAAACGCACTTTTTTAGAAGTGCGAAGCAAAGCTACGTTTTTGTATAATTTCGGTTTTTTTTTGTGGATTGCAATTATGGACTTAAATAAGTTAACCCTACTTCGGATTAATAAAAGGGGGTCTCGATCGTGATGCGAAATGAAAGAAATAAAAAAAAAAAAAAAAATAACGCTGCTTTAAAATAAATCGGAATCAGGGTTCTTTAACTCGGTTGGCACAGGAGGAGAGGCTAGAAATTTTTTCAGTTCTTCAGCTCCAAAATAGTCAAATTACCTAGATTATTTATCCTGCATAAATATTGATAAAAAATATTCAACCAATACTTATTTTCTACTTATTATACTTTTTGTATAATTTCGGTTTTTTTTTTTTTTGTGGATTGCAATTATGGACTTAAATAAGTTAACCCTACTTCGGATTAATAAAAGGGGGTCTCGATCGTGATGCGAAATGAAAGAAATAAAAAAAAAAAAAAAAAATAACGCTGCTTTAAAATAAATCGGAATCAGGGTTCTTTAACTCGGTTGGCACAGGAGGAGAAGCTAGAAATTTTTTCAGTTCTTCAGCTCCAAAATAGTCAAATTACCTAGATTATTTACCCTGCATAAATATTGATAAAAAATATTCAACCAATACTTATTTTCCATCTTGTATTAAAACCATTCGTAGAAAGCTATGCATTCGCTTTTCTTTTTTAAACAATAACGTAGTACGAGTGTGTTTTCCTCGCTTTGAACAGACAAACCAATGTTCCTTTACAGCACATGGTCGACACGTTTGTTTCCAAATTTGTAGCCATTTGGCACATTTTATCGCTTGTCGCCTGGGCTTTGGGAATGGAAAATATATCACACTTTCGTCGCTTTGCAGTTTGTTACTTCTGAACCCTGGATAAAAACAGTACTTATTCCTACCCATCATCTCTGTAAAATACTCAACCGAACTCGGTAATATCTGAAACTTACAGTTTTGGTTTAATTGTGATATTAAAATCCGCTTTTCCAAAAGGCACAGTTACCAAGATATTCGCGTGATTAAATTAACTATAAAATTCCTAGCAATTATCAATAAATGCGGTTACTATTAATATAGTTAACTTAAATACTTTATCCTACTTCTTTCGTGATACGAAACGAAATAAATGGTCCGCCAAAGTATACCAAACAAGAAAGAAATGCTTGTTTAAAAAAAAATTATCAGAATCAGGGTCCATTGCCCTGGCACAGAGGGAGACCGTAGAAAAACCTTTATTTCTTCAGCTCCAAACAGTCAAATACCCGAAATTATTTACCCTTCACATAAATTGATAAAAATATTCAACCCACACTTTACTTATTTACCGCCTTGTAGAATTCTACGAGCTCTCTTATTTTTTTTAAGCAATAATATCTAATTAAATAGAGTGTTTGCTGGTTGTTCAACTTCTGCCTATCTCTCTATTGCCTCTAATTAAACATTTTTACGATTGTTCAACCTTCTTTTGCAGCTCTTACGAAGCCACAAACCCTGATATCTTTTATCATTGCCTTGGAAAAGATATATTATAGACAGATGGAATCCAATCTAGTCGCCCAATGCTTTCTTATCAACGTTTTATTACAATTGTTCAACCTTCTTTTGCAGCACGTACGAACCCACAAACCCATCTATCTCTTATCATTGGCTTTCTTATTACATACTATAGATATAGTAGGAATTCAATCTAGTCTCTCAATGCAAGCTTAATTGTTTGAGCGAAGACGAATATTCAACATGAAAATATATTTGCCACGGTCTTTATTTCTCACGGCTTGTTTCTTTCCCCGCCTTTTTTTTTCATTAACTCTTCCACGGGACAAAAACTATTCAACATGAAAATATATTTGCCACGGTCTTTATTTCTCACAGTTTGTTTCCCTCCCCGCCTTTCGCTCTATTAACTCTTTTCCATGGGATAAACAGTGGTCGGACGAAAAAGACAATTTCAGCTATCATCGATAAAAAAAAAAGGCGTTGTTTTAATAATCGTTTTTGAGCTAAGAGTTGAAAAGTTTGGGTGGCTAGAAACAGAAATCATATCATTCGTAATATTTTCTACGTAATTTCGAAAATAATTTAATACCTATATTATTTGCGTTTAATTCCCAACTTTTGGCTAAATTTCAAAATAATTCAGAATAAATCTAAAAAATTTCCCAAAACTTTAATGTAAGCCATAATTCCGTGTGGCTCTATAATTCCGGGTGCCTCTAGCTAGATCTAAGTAATAATCAACAAGAGAATTCATTACCCATATGAGGCTAGCAGTCTAGCACCTCTGTAGATCCGCGCTTTTGAAATGGATTATGAATCTGATATTTGGATTGTGTGCGCGTACAAAGCCCGTTCAATCACTTCTGTATGTTTTTTACCATACGAGTTACTTTAAAGGGTCACTTATGAATTAAAATCCAGTTAGGCTGCTCAATTAGAAGGTAGCAGGGCTATTGTGACATATTACAACTCGGAATGGGCAGATAACCCATTGTGAGAAGCATATATACGGAAAACATTCAAGTTTTGAAGGTGCGTCGATATTCTTTGATCCCAAAATGCATATTAACTCAAAATTATAGGACTATATATCAAGGATATTTTAAGGAAATACAGGATAATATAGGACATGTATGAAAATATTGGATTTTATAGGAATTATTCCAAGATAATTTAATATCTACCCCTTCTGTGTTGTAATATCTAGCTCAAATAGCCCTCATTCTAGTTGGGTAGCCCAACTGGTTTTTCAATGCTGAAATAATAGGATCATATCGAAATTACAGGAATTATAGGTCGTTTTCAAATTATCAAAATTTAAAAGTTCAAAATGTAGATTTTTCGCGAAACAACCGGGAACTTAAGGAGAAGCCCTGAGCGTTTTTTTTTTCTTTCTCTGGGGCTTACTTTCGACACGTTTTTCTTGGTTTCTACGGCTATCAGAACTATTTCCTTACTTGATAATGAAACTAGAGAAAATTCTAATCAACTTTCCCGACTACCATTTTCAATTACGGTTATAGATAATTTTTAAATTAACTTTAAACTTCTCTAAATAGTGAAAAGATAGTCATTTAGACAGGATTTATTCGAAAATTAATAAAGATATTTTCGGGTGGTATTTTTTGTTTACTTCAGATGTGAGAAACGTAACTTCCCCGAGAGATATTTCATTTCAAAAATTAGCATTAACATTTAATTACCATTCAAAATAACCCTTATGTTTGTCGTTATCTTTGTTAATTAACAGAACTGTGTTTTGTCTAAAACACTAGCCTAAAAAAACCCTATTTTTTCTCAACAACTAGCATTCCCGTTTCATCCTTCACGAGTCTCTGGTAAATTTAGTGGAAAACGTGGATACGTTAAATGGTCATATCTCTGTTAATTAATATTGTATAAATGAAATCTCAAATTCGTATGATAAAGGATTATCTCATCTACTAACCTATTTATAACAAAAATATTAAATATTTAGGTTAACACTGAAAAAATAGTGTCAACATAGGGTTATTTTGAAGGGTAATTAAATGTCAATGCATATTTTTTAAATTAAGTGTCTCTCGGGGAAGTTACGTTATCATATCTCACATAGTAAACAAAAAAGACCGCCTGAAAAAAACTTTATTCGTTTTCGAATAAATCCTGCCTAAGTGACCCTATCTTTTCACTATTTAAAGTTAATTTAAAATGATCTATAACCATAATTTAAAATGTTACTCGGAATTGTCTCTAGTTTCATTATCAAGTAAGAAAATGGTTCTGATAGCCCTAGAAGCCAAGAAAAACGTGTCGTAAATATGGCCCAGAAAAATAAACGCTCAGGGCTTCCCCTAAGGGATACCCAATTACCTTATATTCTAGATCTTCGTAGTGTTCCTACACGCATAATTAAAAACCTACGAACTTAAAATACGCAAATGCTGTTCTTACAAAACTAAATCCCTTTTTTCACTGTTTTTAGGTGACTTTAAAGAAACGGACTTAACTAGGTTTCGTGAGGATGACCTATATTGCGAATCATTTCTAAAACATCACGATGGTGACATTACCAAAGCTATAAAAATGGTAATAGAGTCATTGAAATGGAGAAGAGAATTCGGAGTTTACGGTAAAATATATTACGTCAATTATGTTATAAGAGAACCTTACCCATTAATACTACTATTGGGATAGGCAATCCCAAACCCATTAATACTACTATTGGGATAGGCAATCCCAAACCCATTAATACTACTATTGGGATAGGCAATCCCAAACCCATTAATACTACTATTGGGATAGGCAATCCCAAACCCATTAATACTACTATTGGGATAGGCAATCCCAAACCCATTAATACTACTATTGGGATAGGCAATCCCAAACCCATTAATACTACTATTGGGATAGGCAACCCGATTTCCACTATTGGGATAGGCAACCCGATTTCCACTATTGGGATAGGCAACCCGATTTCCACTATTGGGATAGGCAACCCGATTTCCACTATTGGGATAGGCAACCCGATTTCCACTATTGGGATAGGCAACCCGATTTCCACTATTGGGATAGGCAACCCGATTTCCACTATTGGGATAGGCAACCCGATTTCCACTATTGCAGAAGCCGATCACATAGGAAGTTTACATCTCCGCTCCGCTTCAAACCCGTCTGTGACGGGTGATCTAGATTTTTAGGCTACAGCTCGCCACCTGTCGGGGATTCAGTTTGAGTTTTACCCCCATGTCGTTTGCACATAACGGGGGATAGACTGCCGTCATCATTATTCCCATGGAATCGATGGCGATAAAAACAGCCAAAGAAACGAGTGGCAGTCCCAAATGTCCTTTCGGGCTCACACTAGTTTAGAGTTTAATACTGGTTAACGAATACGAGGAGGGTACTCCCATTAGACCCGAGTACACCGATCAAATAGCCAAGCATATCATGCCTAAAACCACAGAGAGAAACCCCGCGTGACGCCGGAGTCCGCCCCGGAATAATTCCGGAGTCCGCCCTCGACTAGGGTTAGTCCCTAACCGCGGAATAGGTCTCGATTAAAAGAGATACGAGTCGTCGAATTGCGTTTCGGACCTCAGGGAGGTCCAGGTACCCATCAGGGATATCATCCCGAGGGGGCCTATTGGGAAAGAATTCCGCAGCTAACGGACATTCTAAAAGGAAGTGCATAGCGTCGGCAGAAGGCTCACCGCACGCGCACAGGGAATTGTCTAAGTGGTGAAAACGGTTAAGATACTGAGGGAACTGTCCATGACCACTCATGACCTGACTGGTCCAGTGATCAGTTACCCTAGCATCCTCTGTGGCCGAGCGTCTAAAAGCGTACACCGGCCTACCCTTTTCAGAGCAGTGCCAGCGGGATCGCCAACTCTCTAAGCAGATATTTTTAAGCCTAGATCTAAACGCTAATTTTGAAAGGTGCACCAGCTGAGTAATGGTGGGAAGGGCGGAAGCTTCTTTCGCAAGAAGATCCGCACGTTCGTTCCCTCGAATACCCTCATGAGCCCGAACCCACGAAAGGTTCACAAAGAACCCTTTGGACCTTAATCCACGTAAAATATTGCGTACGTCGGATACTAGTTTAAGTTGATTACTAGAACCAGTAATTGCTGCAATAGCAGCCCGACTATCCGTAAAAATATAAAATGGTGTTTGAACGTTACAACGGTCGAACCATAATAGGGCAGCAAAGATTGCCCATACTTCCGCGTGAAAAGCGGTCGCGGAATCACTGAGCCTTACTAGCTCATAGTTTACCTCAACCCCTCGAGAAAAGACTACAAACGCTGAGCCTACCGAATCGCTACCCTTCGAACCATCAGTAAAGGCCTCTAATTCGTACGTATGGGGTGTGCATTGTTCAAAATAAGTAATGTGCCTATATGCCGGGTGAGTATCCCACCTATCGACTAACTCTTCGAAAAGAGGAGGGTCAATTATTTCGTCGACAATTTTAATCGACATCCTACGGTTCGCCACCCTATAAAAAGAAGCCTCTGCAGCTATCGCTAGATCTAACGGGAGAACCCCAGCCATGACGCATAGAGCGTCATTTGAAACAGTACGGTATGCCGACGTGATTCGGAGAAGCGGGATGCGCTGGATGGAAGCGAGCTTCTTCCGCATAACGGAGTTCTCGCCCTGCTTCCACCAGGCACCACACGCATATACAATCACTCTCTCGATACACGCCTTGTATATAAGCTTCAAATCGGGTCCCTTAATGCCCCACGTATTACGGGCAACCCTGGATAGCTTAGCCGTGATACTAGCAGTTTTGATTTTTAATTCCCTCAGGTGCGGGATAAACGAGAGCCTATCATCTATGAAGACCCCCAAAATGGTCATTTCTTCAACATTACGAACCCCTTTACCCAGGAGCTTAAAAATAGGTTTTCTGGTCATGCGGGCCTTACACGCTATAGTAAGAGCGCACATTTTATTTGCGGCAAAGGTCAATTTATGCGCTGTCTGGAAGGAGCCCAAACGACTGCATAAATGTCGTCCGCGAATGCCTGAGCATGAGTACTATCCCCAAATGATAAGTCTAATGCTAAATCAGCTATCAAATTCCATAACATAGGGCCACTACACGACCCCTGCGGGCAACCCCTGACAACGGTCTTACTAATAAAGGTGGAAGGACTAGAATAGACCACCCTACGCTCACTGAAATAGTTCTGAAAGATCCTATAAAGGTTTCCTGGTAGATTTGTCTCTTTCAACCGTGACAAAATCGAAGGCCACCACACATTATCAAAAGCCCCCTGGATATCAATGGAAATAATAGCAACGTGATTCCCCAACTCACGTTTTTCCCTTATGATATCCAGGATTCTTAAAAGGGCGTCAGACGTGGACTTGCCATGCCTGAACCCATATTGCTCCTCCTTAAGGTGCCTATTACGATGAAGAAAATGGTAAACTCTACCAGTTAAAAGCTTATCATATACCTTCCCTACTACAGAAAGGAGACAAATCGGCCTATAAGCCTTAGGATCCTCAGGATCTTTACCCTTCTTTGACAAAAGCACTAACTTTGCAATTTTCCAAACCCTAGGGAAAATTAAGCCCTTAAGACACTCATTAAAAAGTAATAAAACTATCTTAGGGATAGCCTGAAAGATTTGCTTAAATATTTCGATGGTGATACCATCGAGCCCAGGCGCTTTTCTATTGGCGAAACTTCCAATGACGTCTTCCACTTCGCCGATCGTGAAGGGAACATCATCCGGACTATCGGGCGGGATAAGAATATCCTCCCTAGTCCGGGTGTGGTGCTCCGAATCGGTGAGAGTGGAATCGTCGGGGAAGAAATTACCCAATAATAAGTCTAAAGTATCGGTAAAGGAAGACGTCTGCGACCCATCTGACCTTCGAATGCTCCGCAACTCAGTAGGTCTAATAACCTTGTCTAATGCAATCTTGTAAGGTAAATTAAAAGGACTGTCCTTATTAGACGTTGAGCAGAATTCCTTCCAAGACTTCAAACGGGCCTCCTTAATGACCCGCTTATAACTGGCATGAAGTCTATTATACTCAACTTTTCGTGTAAGACGGAGGGCCTGATCACGAGTGCCTTGCATTCGACGGCGAAGGGCACGAACCTCCCGCCTAAGGGTAGCTATATCACTATTCCACCAGGGAACGGACTTATGCTTACGGGCTTTCTTGCGCTTTAGTTTAACAGAACACACCTCATCGATCCGTCCCATAAAATCGACCACCATATCCTCAAGAGGGGCATTAATGTCCCTATCTAAATTAAAATCTAGGAACCTCTCGACAATCCCATCCTTAAAATCGGCCCAATCGACGGACTTTGTAGCGTAGGGTTGATGGAATACCAAGTTGGGGCAATCCCGGGTCAATTCCCATGAAATATACCTGTGATCGCTGCACGAAACAACGTCTTTAACCACCCAGTTTGAAAACAATTCCGTCAGAGCGCTAGAAGCTATAGTTAGATCTATCCAACTCTCCCCATTGCTAGTACTAAAGGTTGAAATGGATGTCGGGTCATTTATGACCTGAAGATCCAAAGAATTAACGAAATCTAAAACTAAATCACCTCTGTCGTCACAACGGGGCGAACCCCACAGAGCATGTTTCGCATTAAAATCTCCGGCAATGAGAAAGTTGGATCTATCCAACCTACGAAGATCGGTAATCACACTATCCAAAATAGGAGTGATGTCCACCGAGGGAGGGGCATATAAAGATACAACCAGGTAGTCGAGGCCATAAAATCGCACGTTAGCAATTACGTACGTTTCCGTGGCAACGACTCCTAAAAAATCAATATCTTTATTTAGGCAGACGATGGCTGCCTTCCCTAAATTCTTAACATATACTGATCTCGCAGGAAGAGAAAATCCCGCAAGAATTCCTTCATAAAGGTAGGGCTCTTGTATAAAAACTAAGTCAACCGGACCTGATAGCAGCTCTTGTTGGAGCTGAGTAGTAGCAGCTATCGAGCCATTCAGGTTGATTTGTAAACACCGTAAAATTTTGAAATTGCCTTGGTTACCTGAAGACTGGTCAACCATAATTCGTGCGGGATTTCCTAAAACCTATATCCCTTAAATAAAGTGGGCAGTTGGGATCTAAAGCTCCATGATTCACCAAAAATTTCGTACCCTCTTTGGAATTGCTTTCGATACAATTCCTACACTGCAAATTTTCCCTATTAGAACAGTCCTTATACCTATGTTCTCCCGCGCAGAGCGTACAATATTGTACCTTCTCCAGACAACTAGCGGTGGTATGTCCTATAGCGCAACAACGATAACAATGGGGAATCCTATTATATTCTGTAATGGGACAAATACCCCAACCCAATCTAACCTTTCCGACACCAAGAATGACCTTATATTTTTGAGGATCAACCTCGAATACCCAATGAACGCTAAGCGACTTGCTTACGTAAAAGAACTTCTTTACAAGGTCCTTAGACTCGATTACGCCGTCCGCTTGTTTGACAAGCGCCGCAATTAAATCGCTTTCTTTTATATCTTCACTGACATCACGAATCATGACCTTGGGCCGAAGCTTTGACGTAAGCAGCACCTTAACAGTGTCTTTAATGACTCCCGTACTTTCGATCGCATCCTTAAGGGTGGAACGATCTTGGTCGTTGTCAAGTTCGATTACACAACCATTATTACGACAAGGACGAACACTCTTGACCGTAATACCTAACTTTCCAGGCTCGATATACTTCATAAGGGCATTATTGATGTCATCTGACGTGCTAGGGGTCCCATCAGCGGGATAAACTAACAACGCTGTGTCTTTATGCTTAAAGGTAGGAATAGGAGGTTGACGGTTTCTACCCTTCTTACCCCTAGAATTTCCTAAACCCTGCTTACCACTAACGGGTTTAACGATTTCCTTATTTATGGGGACCTTAACATTCCCCTTATCAGAGGGTGGATCCTGTACTTGCTTGACCTTCTTTTTGAGCTTAGAACGATTCTTACGGACTGCTGAGGCATACGTTTGAGACTGAGGAGTCTGCTCAAAATAAGGCTCGACAATCTCCACCTCAGAATCACGGCCTAAATTAACTATAGGGATTGAAGCTTGCGGCTTCAACGAAACCAAGGTTTCAATCTTGCCCTCTAAAAAAGAGATACGTTTCTCTTGTTGCTGAGATAGCCTAAAAAGCTTATCTAAAATTAAAGTTATACGATCTCTCATTGCCTTAGTAAGCTTAGTGTTACTAGATGCAAAGAGATCAGCCATCTCGGTTCGAGCAGTAGCAACGAGTTCGAGTCTTTCAGTCTCGGTTAAGGTACTAAGGTCAGATGTCGCTAGTGGACTTACATATGTTTTACGCTTTTTGTTTTGCGTTAGAGGGGTCAAAGATTCTTCCAAAAGGAGACTTCCGTTGTTGCTAGACTGAATTGACTCGGAGTCGCTAACACCACCCGCATCGATGGGGACTGAACTCTGAATTAAATTACAAACAGCTGTTTCGTGAGATAGACCGGGGTCTACTACTAAGTTGGGGTTTTTAATTTGATTATCCATGATAAATTAGAAATAATTCGCTAGGGTTACGGCCCACCCACCATGGAGCCCAACAAGGGGACCTTAAACATAAGGCCAGACCTATATCCCTAGTATACCCAGGCTCAGCCCACTAAGGGAAGAAGCCCAGTTGACCTATCCTAAGAGGAAAGAACACGTTACCAGGCACCCTTTGTCATACGCCCTGGTATCTACACAGACACCGATACAATTGGGCTATGACCCTAGGACTACCTAACAACACATCCCGCACCCTCGGGAAGCCGATTGATTCATGACGGTCATCATGAACCCCCTGTCTAACCAAATTAAGAGGCCAAAGAGACGTGTTAGATAAGCTAATCCCACAGGAAAACCTCACCCTCAATCCCCAGGACCCTCCTCACCCAGCATACAGGCCGCCATCCACGGCAAACGGATGGGTATTGTGAAAAAAAAAAAAAAAAATTAAAATAAAATAGTAAAAGTGTTTTAATTTAAAAGTTAAAACCAATAAAGTTAAAACTGAAGAATTAAAAGGGTTAAGAGCATATTTACATCCTAGCCGACCGTCAAGATCGTCTCGGGATAGCCAAGAGGGTCACCAAAGCCATGGACCAAACGGCGCCCCGGAAGAACCAAGACAGCCCGCTAAGGGAGGGTCCTACTAGTTATAGCAGAAATAGATGAACCGAAATTATCAACGAGTTATTCCTCTAACGCCACAGGCAAGTTCTCCGTTTCCCCTCACTTAGACAACAGTTGTAGCCACCTCCCCCTCGGAATTTCGCCTAGCCGAGAAACGTTGAAAGCGCCACCTGGCTTGGTTTGCAGCCGTCGCTACGTGGGCGATCAGTTTCCCAAGATCCTCCTCGGTATTTCCTTGAGGCCGAGGAAGCCCATTCCCCCAGTGCTTACCCTCCCCATTCACTCCAAATAAAATGCATTTCCCAATCTAAGCTCTCGTTGATAATTTCGGTTCATCTATTTCTGGTTATAGGTTATTGCCTAACCTTCAATACATATTAGGTATGCCTAACGTAGGTAAAATTAGGAACCCATAAAGAAGCCTCGTAACAAAGTGAACAATTGAGGCACAGACGCCCCCGTAGCACAAAAAAAAAACTCGATCAGACTGGAATCGCACACAACAGAGTCTGAGGAGGAGGGAAATTTTCGCATATTCGCGATCAAGGCTGGACAAAACCATTGATCGGGCCCCCCACGCCACGTCAAGGCTTGCGACACCCCGTACAGGCATCGTACAGGGGCTGTGGGGGGACCTGTCGGGGATGTCGCAAAATTCGGCACCGATTTCTAGGGTTGCCAGCTAGCGAGAGAAACGAGAACTAAATCGAGGCGTGTCTTAATTCTATAAGCCAATCATGCCCTAAATAAAATTTCACTCCCCCCTTAGAGGAAACGAGACTAGCTGAAGATAGACTGCGACGTTTTTAGTTTGGGCGGCGGCACGCCGAGTTTTTTACCAGGCGACGGCGTAAGCCATGAACTGCGGGGTTTATCGGCGTTTTTCGCGTCTCTCAGCTCTCCCATAAACGAGCATGCGCAGAATTTTCAATTTTACTTTTACTTTCGTGGTTTCCCTCGGAACTAAGGTCTCTCACCGTACCTGCACTTCGTGGCCAGTCAACAGCCGCTTACCCCTGTTGGCAGAGTCACGTTCAACTTTTTTAAGTCTTACGGAAGTTACGGAACATATTTAAAAGTTAAACTGCCCGTAATCGGCGGTGTCGGAGTCTACACCGGAAAACAAGTCACGTGCTCAAACTGCTAGTCATTGGCCGAGATATTTGTGGGCTGGCCTTATATGCCCCCTATGCAATTCCCCCTACTTTAGAATTTCACGAGAGAGGAAAAACGAAAAATGAAAATTATGAAGGGGTGCTGGAAATTTAAACCCCTTCACGCAAATCTTTCCGTCAAAGATGGTTACTATAGAAAGAATTACAGATGTAAACTTCCTAAGTGATCGGCTTCTGACTATTGGGATAGGCAACCCGATTTCCACTATTGGGATAGGCAACCCGATTTCCACTATTGGGATAGGCAACCCGATTTCCACTATTGGGATAGGTAACCCGATTTCCACTATTGGGATAGGCAACCCGATTTCCACTATTGGGATAGGCAACCCGATTTCCACTATTGGGATAGGCAACCCGATTTCCACTATTGGGATAGGCAACCCGATTTCCACTATTGGGATAGGCAACCCGATTTCCACTATTGGGATAGGCAACCCGATTTCCACTATTGGGATAGGCAACCCCATTTCCACTATTGGGATAGGCAACCCCATTTCCACTATTGGGATAGGCAACCCCATTTCCACTATTGGGATAGGCAACCCCATTTCCACTATTGGGATAGGCAACCCCATTTCCACTATTGGGATAGGCAAACCCATTACTACTACTGGGATAGGCGACAAGGTAATTGAGGTCCACGAGTTGAATAAGCAGCCGCATGCTTCTGGTATGCAATTAAAATAAACGGCCGACTACATGTAGTGCAAGTAATAAAAGTCCAATATTGGCTAACAATGACTTCATTTAATGACCATGGGATTTAGAGTTCAACTTATTTCATGACATATTTGAGGTTTCAGCCACCGCCGACTGATTAATTTATCCTAATCAAATCAGTGGATTGTCAAAGATGAATGCACGAGATAGCCAACTGATTCAATTGTATTTGTTTATATTGCGAATATTTGTTTATATCATGCGAAGATTTGTTATATCACGCGAAGATTTGTTTTTCACATATTTCGTTTGAAAATAAAGAAGGTTATTATTTTGGGTTTCTATTAACTGTGCTTAGGTCTTGCCACATAAGTAAAAGAATGTTAGTAAATCAAGGCACCCTATTGAACTTTCTAATTAGTAAGAGTAGTATAACTTAATTTTTACAAAATGACATCGACGGATAACAGCGATGGTTGTTCCAAAAGCGCGATCCCTCTACGAATCCAATACGAATGTAATACTTCTTTTCATCTATTATACTAAGTATAGGGTTAGGTTTGTCGGGGAAGTAGACTTTTGGTTTCCCAACTTGTTAACTTCAATTCTAGTCTTTCTAGATTGTAGATCTTACAAATGGTACGAATAGCTAGTATTATAAAACTTTACTTTTTCCCAACCTTGAAAAAAGGCAACATCTTCAATAGAAAAAGTTGCTTTTTAACGACTCTTTTTGCTGGTACCAAAGCTATTTCATAATACCAACTATTGCTTCATCCTGATCATTAACTGTGATGGAAATAAATAATCTCATGTATGAAAGTTTTAAAACCATAAACCCCTTTTCAGGTATTAACGAAGACGATGTACTTATGGAAATAAGAAAGTCAGGAACTATATACAAAAGTCATCATGATAAACAAGGAAATCCTATACGTAATTATTCTGGCTCATTTTAAAATCTATTTAAACGAAAAAATGTTTTAGGTATTTGAGGGAAAACGGCATTAGGGGAAAGAACACTTTACGCCATGGTAAATACCGTAATGTGGAAAGATTGAAACCTTTGTTAAGGCTCGCCTTCTCCATTATTAATATTTTATTGTGAAATTGCGACCTAGGCTCTTATAACACCGTATCGTAAACATAAAGTTGATTACAAGAACGCAACCGTTTATCTGCGGTTTTTTTAGTCGTTTCAAATACAGGGCGCTTCCTAGGTTTTTAGTACAAAAAAGTAGCCTACGCCTCCATGCGGGGTGTAGGCTACTACTTGACTGTAGCATGTGGAAAAGACGAAGCGAAAATGAGGATAAATTTCGTCTCCACAAGCTTGAAAATAAACTCGTTATTAGCTACAAAACAGTTAACAAGTCGCGAAGGACATGATAAGGGAGCTTATGAGTGTTCGGTTCTAGACTGTCAGTAATGAGAACTTGAAAACAATAAACAAGTCGTCGCGAACGAGATAAAGGAGCTTATGCGTGTCGGGTTCTTGACTGTCAGTAATGAAAAACGCAATTTGAATAAGCGTGGTTTTTCGAAAAGCATGATATTTTGAAAAAAGTGATTTTCCAAAAAACTAGGGAATTCATTATTGAGATTCTTTTCAATGAGATTCTTTTCAAGAGATATTCTCCGTGACCAACTGGTTTCTTTATGCAGCATTCGCACGCCATCCCAATCATAACGCATGTAGGGGTCATGTGTATACCAAAGATGGTTCGCTAATCCATCAGTAAAAGTTCAATCGAGTACACAATTCCTATGTTCTTTTATGCGAACTTTAAGTTGGCGTTTGGTCTCGCCCACATATGCCTTATCAGAGTTGCATTCAATCTTTTATCATGTTGTTTTATTATTACATGAATCTTTGGCATTTTATCTTGTCGCTAATGTCAAGTTTTCCCAGACAGTGACCTACTTGCTGATTTGAGTGCGCAAACCTGATTTTGAAACCTACCCTTTAATGTTAATTTCTTTCATTATTATAGTCATGTTTATTCTGAAAAGGCACAAACGAGACTCGGCATTGGCCCCTGAGCAGAAGCGAGGGTTAATATTTGCCATTGAAAAATGTCTTAACGAATCCCCAACCCAAACCCTTACTCTTCTAGCTGATTGCGAGAATGCGGGGATCGCTAACTACGTAAGAAAAATCGTATAAATTAGCACAACAAAGAAAGTATTTGTTTGCAATCATGAGAGAATGAAATATGGAGGCGATTTTGGGTTTCTTTTCCATTCCACAAAGTCCCAAAACCATCAACTACATTTTCGTTTTCCCTGGAAACTGGACTGAAAGGGGTTTGTACTATCGTTTCCTCAAATGGTACAAAAGATTACCTTCTCTCAAGAGCAAATTAAAGACATTCTTGTTCGAGGTGTCGGACTCTTGCCATTATTGTGTGTGGGATTTCAGGATTTTCGAGGGATTTTTGTGTTTCAAAGCTGTTTTTGGGACTCTTGGGCGTGATTCTAGGATTTCGATGTTAAATTATTATAGAGAAGGTTCGGAAAAATTTTGATTTTGGTCAAAGTGTAAGGTATTTTGGCAAGCGTTCGACCCCTTGTTATTGATATAGCGAAATAATATTTTTTTAAATTAAAATAGGATTTACGAATGGCTTTATTTCTGGCGAACACCTTAACAAAATACTATCCCTATGCATTTGGTAACTACGTAATAACATATGCTCTTGGCTAATGTTTAAATGTTAGAATATACAGTATTTTCCTTTTAAAGACCTGATATATTTTATTTATAACAGGGAACGTTCTTATTTACAATATGCCTTCACTTTTTCAAAGTAAGATTTTTGGTATTGCACATTATACCATTCACAATGGAGATCTATTTTAATAGATAAATATGAATAGCAGAACATGGAGATCAAAAGCATTCACTAATGGGAAGCAGTGGCAAAAGTATAAACTAACAAAACATTGTGCATGTCTGCCTATTTCCTATCCATAGCAGCCACACACGAGGTTTTGTTAGTTTTTTTTTTGCCAATGTTTGCCGATAGAGGAAGCTTAACAACGCCGGGTTGTCTTATTCATCCTTATCTATTAAGATAAGTATCCCTAATAGTAGTCCTGTTTAACGTGAATAGCGGTGTGGCAAATAGTCAAACACATGGTACCAAAACACTTGCGTGGAAAGGTTGTGTTTGTCAACAAAGATACAATCAAGAAGTTCGTCAATGACAAGTTCTTGCCAATACGCCTAGGTGGAAAGGTAAGATATGTACATGAGATTAATTAAATAGTATTGATTCAAACCAATAATTATCTATAAAAATCAAATGTACTACTAATTTTGATAGCTAATGACCTTTTGGTTGCGCATGTACTCCTTGAAGGGAATAAAAAATAATCATGTTTAAGAGGCCTAAGTGGTAGCAATTATACACTTCGACATTGTTTATCAATACAATATATCTCAGCTTACACCAACGATGGTCTAAGTCACCCTTTCACTAGATCGGTAGGGAAAACAGATGAGTATCAATTTTCACGCGTGCTCTTTGAACTTAGTGATCACTGCCGCCTTGCACACATTATTTAACTGTAGTCTTGTATTTCAGTGGTTCCCAATAAGGGGTCTGCGAAACCTGTTCAAGCGGTCCGCTGTGACCAGCTTGAAGCATACTTTAACTTCATATTTTAGTTGTCGAATCATGCTGTAAGACCGGGCCTGCTCCTTTAATTTATTCGAACTAAGCCAGAGAGATCATTTATTAGGGTTGGGACAGAACTGACTTTGAAAAGAGCAAGGGGTAGTAACAAATATGTTCCTAGCTACAAAACGTGATGTATGGCTTTGAGCAGATACAATTTTAAGAGTTAAAGCTAATGCATCTTTGAAGAGTTTGGCTTAAAAAACAGTAAACGCGAATTCCACTGGGCGCTCTCGAGCAAGAAAAATCATTCTAAGAGTGAGAGCGAGTGAGTAAGTGCAGCAAAGTGAGTTAAGTCTCTGTATTTTTCGAGAGAGCAACCGACTTATAGCACCTTTTCACTGATTTGATTGGGGTATGCAATCTTTTTATATTTTACGTTCCACTATTTGATGCACTATAGCAAGCGAGGGCAAGAGTAGTTAGATTTTCAGCGAGATTCAAAGCAAACTGAGAGTCTTTGGGTGAAATTTACTTTGTGCAGCGGATCTGCATTTCAGTCCCTTCGGTTACATGTGCAAGAAACTTTTTAACCTGATCTTCGTTAGTCTGATCAGCGCGGATAAAGAAATATGATTAAGAAATAAAAGAATAAATAAAGGGGCAATCAACTTCACAATTTTACATTCGCAAGCGCCGTTTCTGGCAGGGCCAGGGATGGAATTACGAGTAAATAGGAGTATTTGGAAAATGTTAATTATTTGTGATTTTGAATTTACTTTCGTTATAAAGTCTTTTTGCATCTCTAAGTTTTCTTTTTCGTTTTTTCATAATCATATTACTTTGTAACGTCTCCTACGCTGATGATCTGATCAGACTAACAAAGCATTTTCGCACTGAAAAAATAAACTCCATCATCTCCAAGGATATTTTCCATTAGTAAATTTTTTTAAAATATGTCACTACCATGGAGACTATTCAAGAAAACTCAACGTTAAAGACTATCTGTTTTCTTTATAGGATGGGACAGAATTTGTATACACGCCAGGAGAATGGATTTGAAGATTTTAAGAAAGAATTATATTTAAAATATACATGCAGTGCTACCTGTACCTCAATAGCTATATAATAAAACTGTCTTTTTAAAGCTTCTCATATTAGTTTCATATATTTTTACCAATTAGAGTGCATTTTAATATACTTGCGTTTCTGTCTGTATGTCTGTGTCTGTTTGCAACATAAGCGTACAATTTAGAACCCATTTCCACGCTTCCCGTGCAGCATTTAAAATATTAATTGCCTTCGTTTGTGGAGCTTGGTTAACTTCTTCATCAACATCCATCAGTGTCTAGTCTCCCTATAGTCTCCGAGAAAGGAATAAGCCAACCAACTGACCACATTGGTCGGCTCCCAAGATAACTTCCAAAAAATATATTTCCACCATGTGGAAATTTCCTCTACTGAACTTGGGATCAATTGACTAAATTGGTCAGGAATGACCTGCCATCGCTAATTCATTGACAAAACTTTCAAATAATTATTTTTCAACGCTGGCTTCCATAGCAAAATTTACTACTTTTGGTCGTTTTTGTGTAATCTATATCATCCCGGCAACCAAATTACTGTCACCCTCATTATTATCTTCTAGATTGGTTTCCAGATCGCGAGGAAAAATGAATAAGTCATCGTGAAAGTTTCTATTATTATTAGATAGATTAAAGAATGTTATGTCTAAAAACTCAAGTAGCAAAAAAGGAGGAGTTATTTGACCCAATCTTGTTATTTTTCCTTAAGCCATGGGCACTACAACCCATTATAATTTGCTAAAAGGGAAAGGAAAGACAGAACGTTATTGATGATTGTTATTACTTAATGACGTTTCAAAACGTTTATAAGCCACTCCTATAGTTCAAAGTTGAATGCTGCCACCCTATGACCAGGGCTCCCACCAAAAAAAAAAAAAATTAGGAAATAGGGATTTTTCAGGCTAGAAATAGGGTGAAATAGGAACCAAAATTTTTAAAATAGGTAGCAAATAGAACCAATTTAAGAAGAAATTAGATCTTTAATTTTCACAAAATATTTTTTAAAGTAGGTTTTTTTTTTGTAAAAGCATTTTAGCAAATCTGACTTTAATTTTATCACATTTTTTCGTGATATTATATCATACTCGCTGTCAGTTTTTCGACTTAGCATAAAATTTGGGTTCAATATTATAGGACGACGGTACTTTTAACATAATTTACTAGAAATCTGGTGATTTACAGACCAGAAATCACGATTTTATGGTGATTTACAGACCAAAAATCATTATTTTATGGTGGTTTAAGGACCTCAAAAAAGTAGGGGGTTTTAGGTATTTTAGGGACCTGGTGGGAGCCCTGCATGACCCATAAAAATTCTCAGTGTAATGTCCATCCTTTCTTGCTGGCACGTAGCAATTAAAATGAAGTGTAAATATGCATGCAAACAAACCTTGCATGGTCGAGGCACATAAAACTTTTCCAACTAGTAAAAAAAAAAAAAGGTTTTACTCCTTTGCTTTAATAGTGTTGGTAAAAAGGTAAAAGTATGGAGTGTATTTAATCAAAAAATTGTTTAAATTTGGATCATTTATTAAAAACAGAAAACAAATATAAAAGGCTCATGTTCAAGTGGAGGTTTTCAGTGGCGGCGCCTGGAGTATGGCAAAGCTAACTAAGAAATTGAGGATTGGTTGCCAAAAATTTAAATACGGGACCTAATGTACACAAACCCCCCAAAAAAAAAATCCTTTTTTAAAGAGTTTCGGAAATATTGCAATTTAAGAATGATGAATTCGTTTTCTTCCTAATTTTATTTTTAGTCAAATGTCAATTAAATACTCTATTTCACTTCAAATTGTCAGTGTCTTCTTACCATTTAAATTTTAGTAACTGGTTTGGGCCTCAATTCCAATATTTAGTTAAATAGGGGCCTCCAAGCAGTAAGCCCACCACTTAAATAAGTGAAGCGCCACCAATGGCGTTTTTCCAGAAGGAGGTTTAATGGAACCAACAGCAAAAGATTTCGATTCTTGGAAATAGTCTTGACAATGTCATTAGATGCCACCAACCAAGTTGACTGGCTAAAGTATTCTGCTTGTCATGTTAAAATTTCTTAAAGGAAGTATAAAGTCCTAGCTTGACATTCCTGTCACTACGTGTCACTACGTATAACAAAATTTCTTTAAAATTGACGCCATTTACATTGGGAAAAGTGTACTGTGATGAGACAAAAGCCCAACTTTTTGAAGGGTCTAATTCTTAAATCATGGGCTCCATTAACAATTTGCCATAAAGTATATCTCATTTTGCCAACTACCCTTAAACAGAAGTATACAATACATAATTGGTTCAAATACCATGTATTAGATTCGTATAAGTAAAGACAAAACTTATACGAACTGTTCAAAATTCCAGCCTCAAGCGCTGATAGAATCGTGAATTCGTCTTAAACACATCCACTGATACTTCATCACAGCTAAGTTACTATTTCAGGTGCTTCTTGCATTACTGTCTTCTAAAAATGAAATAAATATACTTGTCTCTTTTAAAATTTGAAACACTCCAAAACAATTTAAGAATGAACAAAATATAAAGAAAAATAACCGATTTGATTAGCTATTGCTCAGCCATACATATATACATCTTTTAAAATGAGGATCTCGAAGAGCCTGCTTTAGGCCTTTAATATAACACTTAAAAATCATTAAAAATGAATTAGAATGTTCTAAGATTTATTGACAACTTTTGACTTATCTCTGACTAGTTTCATTACCCCCTAACTAATATGCGTCAAAAATTACTTTCACACCCTTTTTTTAGAAATCAAAGAGCATACAGTAAAACCGCGTTATAACGAATAATCGCTTATAACGAAATTTTTTGAATTCCTTCCATATCGTCTGCAAAACCATTTCCTAGCATCTAAAGCCAATTACACCACTTTGCTCTTCCACTGTGCGCATGCCTGCGCTCGACACGCTTACTATTGGCGAAAAAAAAAAAAAAAAAAAAATCGCTCGGTGAGGCGCGCGCCTCACCCCATGCAGGTTTTTTTCCCTGCCATTTTCACCAACCGAAAGTTCGCCCTATGCCGCTATAGCGCCGTAAGTAATGGCTAAATGGTGTATTTAGGATATTGCGAAAGGTTTATTTTCCCCAGGAATTTTGTAATGACTGTTGATTTTAAAAACAAGTATCTTTGATCTATTGGCCTTAAAAGAGGGCATACAGGATTTAAATTAATTGTTGATTATAAACTAAACCAAACAAAACTATAATTTTGAAATAGGTAATCGTAAAAAAAAAAAAAAAAAAAAAAAAAAAAAAAAAAAAATTAAGCTTGAAATTGATTTCCATAAACCCTAGCTTACTCAGTCAAAACATATTAACCCGAAATGACAAAAATAAAAGCTAAAATTTATAATTTTAAATATTGCATGAGCAAAAGTTCATGGGACTGTGTGTCACAACATCTGAATTACTTCTAGATTCCCCCAAAACCTCTCATTTCCCCTCTTTTAAACTTATTGGGACCCAACTGTAGGTGAATCTAGGGCAAAACCAGTCCAGATCAGTTGCAAGTTTCTAGTATACTCTTTAAAGAAATTAATCTCTTGTCAATGAAATCTTAATATAAAAGCCTCATTTTCAATCAATATTTTTTTGGCCAAAAAAGAAACTTTTCCGAAGTAACTATAGAAATTTACCTTAGTTATGACGAAAAAGCCTTGGATAGTTTTAAACCAAAAACCGCAAATTAAATAATTACCTCAAGAATTCCCTGAGAGTCCTCTTCCACCTCAACTGGATGTTCAGGAGCACCAGGCATTCCCTCAGTAGTTGTCTCATCTCCTTCCTGAGTTTCTTTTTCTTCATGAACTTCCTCGGGAAACTCTAAGGCCTGCGACGTTTCTCCTTCTAACGTTTCTCCAGTGTTTTTTGTTCGTTTTCTTTGCAAATGTCTCAAGCGATTTAGTTCGCGTTCCCTAAGTACATAGTCTGGGTCTCTGCGCATCAGGGCAATTTTTGCCCGTTCTAACATACGATACTCTGTGTCTTGTCTCTTCAAATATATCCAAGTGTGCTCTTTGAATTTGTATTCAGGTTTGCTGCGTCTTTTGGACTGCGCCTCCCTTTCCCGAGCTCTAACTTCTGGATTTTGACGCCTGCGTGCTTGATTTTGTCGTTGTCTGGCGCGCACTATAGGGTCTTGTCGAAGTTTGGCGGTCGCCTCTCTCTTTTTCTTTCTCTTGGCCTCAATGTAATCTTTATCACTGTCATTGTCACTTTCATCATAATTCGATTCCGCTTTACTGGCAAATTCTGAAGATAAACAAATTAAAAGTAATTATTGCTTTGATGCGAAATTCTTAATTGCATCACATTAATTCTCAAAAAAAAAAAAAAAAAAAAAAATATATCAGCACATTGTAACAGATTCGAAATTTAGTAGAGAGGGGAATGCCCAGGGGTGAACTAAGCAGATTTCTCCGGGGGGGGGGGGGGGGCAGTGGCGTAGGCGCCCCAACCCACTTATAGCCTTAAAGTGTCCTAACAAAAAATGGTAGGAACTAGAATAACTCATATTTTAAGGTAATAATTATAATAATAGCTTTATTCAAAGATAATATAACTATCAGACACAGCTGGATTACATAGGGGTCCAAATAAAATAAAATAATTTAAAAAATTTACACTACAATAAAACATAGAGAGAATGCTTTTAAGTTTTTTTGAGAAAAGATAGAAATTACACTAGAAGTGGCTAATTGTCCACGTTTTGAAACATTATTAATGAGTATTATCAATAACTTAACCATAACCTCTTTCGATCCCAGAGTCCTCGACCTGCCATTACTTCAAATTATCGTTGGTCGTAATGGCCAAGGATTAGCAAAACATAGCTAGATTGAGAAAAATTATGCGTAAATGTTTTGGCCACTTAAAGGGAGAATGCAACCTGATAACAAGTGATTTTTCATCTATTCTTATCGTTTAAATAGGCCTAATCCACCGATAAAAAGTTTACACTACAAATATTAAACTAGAAATAAATTTAAAACTTACCCGGAAATAGGCTTAGCAGGATTCATGGAGATCCTCAATTGCATCCATGTAAGGTCTAGCGACCAATGAGCAAAGGCCCGTCGTTCACGCGAGATCTCCACGAGACTTACAATCGCGTTCGACTGGTCGATAGACCTTACACGCGAGGAAATGGGGTCCTCGATGAATCCCGCTAAGCCTATTTTCAGGGTAAGTTTTAAATTTATTTCTAATTTAATATTTGTTCGCAAATATTTTCAGTAGTGAATTAGGCCTTTTAAACTATAAGGAAACGATAAAAAAATCACTTGTTGTTAGGTTGCATTCTCCCTTTAAGTCCTTAGGCATTTCATTGTTTAATCTGTATAAAAATAAATAGTTTCTCGCGCGTTATCAGCATTAAAACCACTTCTAACCAAAGGAATTAAGGCAACACAAATTTTGCCAAACATCTCGATCATCATGGATGCCAACAATCATTCATGGAACAAAAATTTAAGCCCGAATTTCTATACTTCCTCTCCTTTATGCATTTAGATTTCTTTAAAGTTAAAGGTAGACCATTGCAAAGAGTGATTCCTCTTGTTTTTAGACTGTTAGATTCAAACATTGATTTAGTACGGGTTAAAACAAAATTATAAGGAGAATTACGTGTACCATGGCTGTGATTGAGTGTTTCTGACATATAACTAGGAATATATATATTATTATATATATTAAATATTATGATTAAATTATTATCATATGAATGAGGGCCCTTCAAGCTCAAGTCATTCTCGCCCTGAACTCCAATCGTACTAGCAGCACTTAGCTCCCCCAACCAATATAAGCACTTTTTTCTTATTGCATCTATTAAATGTTATGGTCAGACCTAGTAAACTTGAACATTTCTAACTTTAAACACTTTTCCTTCCATAAAGTTTGGGTGGCCCAAATCCTATAGATCGGATATTACCAAAAATGGAGTTGATTGGAAATGTGTCTAAAGGAAAATGTTTTCAACTGCCGAAGTAATCATATCTCTAGTTTTGTGCAAACCTAAGTTTTGAAGTATTTGTAAAAAGGTTCTGAGTTGCCAGATCGTACCTTGATAAGAACATAAGTCCTCATCAGCCAAAATTTACTAGTGCCTTTTCTTTTGACTTGAATTGATCATTCCCCTTCTAAAAATAGACTTTGGGCTTGCTTTTCCAAAAAGGAGAATAATACATAGGTACAGATCGAGTAAATAAGTTTAGACTAGACATTATCTCATGAAATAAAATTTATTATGAAGCAACATTTTGCTTCGGGCACCATCCTAGCTAGAGCAATGATGTAACAGACAAATATGGGCCCTTCGAGAGAGCGAACCTAATGGAAAACGCTACTAGCCCTTACCAAAAAAAGTTAGCAATAACACAATCCCATCCAACTCCAGGATTAAAAATAATAAAATTTTCACTCCCTCCCGAATACCGTTCATACCCAACTCCAACTCTGAGGGGTTGGCGTTCTCCTAAAGCCTTTGCAGTCCTCTATTGCCTAGGGTTCTGTGCTTGCATAAAAGTTTACTATTTCATATGGTGGTGAAAAAAAAAAAAAAAAAAAAAAAAAAAAAAACATTAAAGAAATGGCGGCTCTTCCCTGATGCACGGCAAATGCGACTTATCAAAAACAGGAGCCAATGGGACCTACATACACTTATAAATCCCTCCTTTCTGCCCCCCTCCCCCCACCTGTCCGTGCGCAGGGTGGGGGTAGTGTTCCATCCTTGTCGTGGTGAGGGGGCCCGAGTTCTAGGATCCGTCCTAGTTCCGCGAATTGGAACACGGCCGTCTCGCCCACACCCGGCCGGCTCGCGGGGGTCGTTTTACGGCCTCAGGCAGCTCCCTCTGCCATTGAGCCGGTCTTGTTGGGTAACGGTTACATAATAGGGGCCGTATGGCACTGCTGTGTGGGTTCTGGTCGCCAAGCCGTTTCTCCACCTTCTGCTGCCTTAGTCCCTCGGCACGTGTGTGCGGGAGCACTGGTCTGGTTAACTTCGGTTCTCGCTCTTTGGCCTTGCTTCCCGTTCCGGGCAAATGATGCAGCCGCACGGATTGCCGGGGTGTTGTGTACTTCGTTTACGGTGCACCCCCTTAACAATCAAACTGATGCCTCCTTTCTGCGTGAACGATGGGCCTTTGCTCATTGGTCGCAAGACCTTACATGGACGCAATTGAGGATCTCCATGAATCCCGCTAAGCCTCTTTTCCGGGTATGTTTTAAATTTATTTCTAGTTTAATATTTGTATTGTAAACTTTTTATCGGTGGATTAGGCCTATTTAAACGATAAGGAATCGATGAAAAAAAATCACTTATTAGGTTGCATTCTCCCTTTAAGTGGTCAAAAAATTTACGCATAACTTTTCTCAATTTTGCTAATCCTTGGCCATTACGACCAACTATAATTTGAAGTAATGGCAGGTTGAAGACTCGGGGATCAAAAGAGATTATGGTTACGTTATTGATAGTCCTCATTAATAATGTTTCAAAACGTAGACAATTATCCACTTCTAGTGTAATAATCTTTTCTCGATAAAGGGCATTTAAGAAAGCCCTAGCAATATTTCTCAACAAACTTAAGTGCATTCCATCTTTGCTTTACGTAGTCCAATATTTATACTTTAATCCCAATAATCATCATACTGTGCTCTTAAATTATTTGGAACAAAATTTCACAAATAAATTTATCATGTCATCTTTGAGCCTTATATTGCAATATAGATAAATGGTTAAATCAAAACATCCCATTTTAAACGTTATACTGTTGGTTAAAACAGTGTAATGTTTCAGGTAATTGTATTTAAAGCTAATTTTTAAAATAATAAAAAAGTAAATTTAACAGAAATTTTACAGTAAAATTAACAGAATTTTTATGGTAAAATTAACAGAATTTTTACAGTAAAATTAACAGAAATTTTACAGTAAAATTAACAGAAATTTTATAGTAAAATTAACAGAAAGTTTGTGGTTAATCATAATAACCAATTTAGCAGATTAACTATAATGGCAAGCCTTTTTTAGAGTTAAGTTGTGTTGGAGGAACACGGGCTTAATTGATATCGAGTCAACTATCTATTCAACCTACCTTCAATATCTTGATCTATAATCTCATCTCCAGACACTCCGCTAGATGGATTGTCTCTTTCTTCATTTTCATAGGTTCCACTGTCCCTGCGCTTTGATTGGGGATCTTGCCGTCTCAAAGCTTGCAGTTTCTTTTCCTTTTCTCTGAACGATGGATCTTGCCGTTTTAAAGCAACCATTTTCTTTTCCTTTTCTCTGTATTTAGTACGGTCAAATTAAAATTTTGGACTAAACTCGGAAACAACTTATATAACAAGTAAATCTCAACAGTTTTGGAGTCCATCGTGCAGAACTGGGGAAAAAAAAATGCTTTCAAATTGCTGTTCAGGAAATTAGTCTAAAATTGGTCACCAATTTAATTTGCCCATTTTCAGTTTTCCTACTTTACTTCAAATGGATTTAACGCAGAAATGGTTTGAAAATATTGTCAGCGCTACTGAGCTTGGATGGACAATAGGTCTTCACATAAAATGTATAAAGTTTGAACACTATAGCTGCCTCTTGCATAAACAATAGAGGGCTCCTGGATATGATACCCCTAAAAAGCGGACTTAATAAGATACTGGGGAATAACCTGGAACAAACCGCAGCACGTGTATTTTTTACACGAATATGTATTTTTCACTCATGCCAGTGTTCGTACAAAATTTTGAAAATGAATTTCCCTGACCTTTCCAGACTACTTTTGTTAAATTTCCTTGTGCAAGTTTTTTTTTTTTTACAATAAAGGGGTATTTAAAATCAAAAATATTGCTAAAAATATAAAAAAATTGGACTGAAAACAAGATTGAGAGCAAACATGTTTTCATGAGCTATACAACAGTCCGCAATAGTTTTGGTGTCAAAAGTATTTTACATAAATTTCCATGATTTTCTCAAATAATTATGATTTTACTGTGTAGTGGAAGTAAATTTATTTACCTTTAATTGTCAGACATTCTAGGCCTATTCCAGATATTCTTCCGTTACTCTCCCCAACCATATTTATGCTTAAACAAAAAACCTAGGTTAAAATGCATTGTGAGTTGGTGACCTTAGTTCTCGCAGTTTGTTTTTGTTATCATTGCATATATTTTTCATGCTTATTTTCTTCCCCCGGCGCATGCGCCATTACACGACTCCTTAGATAAAAAGAAGCTGCACCGTTGGAAGAGGAAGAGTGATTATTGAGACGCGAAAGGGTATCCTTAATACTGGTATACAATAATTTAGGATCAAATTAATAAAAGTTTTCTATCAAGTTATTAGTTTTTTGTTACAGTAATAAAGCTTTTTAATTATTTAGCTAAATGGTGAGTAGTTATGATATCACCACGTCATAGCCTCGCTGGTGAATTTACCCTTTCTAGTTCGTCCTCCTCTCCATTTACACGCATTTTAAATGAGCCATCGGGATGCCAGCCTGGTTAACATCTCCACTTCCCTGAGGTTTTTTTTGTCTGAAAATCATTTCCCTGATTCTTCCAGGTTTTACCTGTTTTCAATGTTTGTACTAACCCTACAAGCTGTTTGCTCAATGATTGGCTAAAATATTGCGCATGCGAAGCGGTAATCCAACCTGTACCACTTTAAAAGGAAAGTAGTGAAAAGATTTCCCTCATGAGGGCTTTTGAAACTAAACCAGTTCATATCCAGGAGCTCTATAATATTTATCCAAGGTTGGCTATCTAGAAAAATAGCATACATGATGGTCAGTCAATACACAGAAGGTGGCGCTGACGCTATTCAAACACTATATGTTCACCAAATCACGGGGTTGATATGCAATCAAGACCTCATCCCTGTAGATAAGAACCTGGGGATATAGCATTATGCTCTTGGTACCATCCTTGCAGCCAAAATTCGTCCACTATTCGCTCATTTAAACACATTTTATTTTTCTCCTGAGGCTAACGATGCAACATCAATTTATAATAGCTTTATTTTCACATATTCCTATTAGTTTGAATACTGGTTTACAATTGCAATGCTGGTTTACAATTACAATAAATTATAGATGGTTGTTTAATATATATCTTTTCCGATTGAATTTAAAATTCTTGAAACACTGCTAGTTTTTAACGTAGACATCCAAATTATGCGAGGATGGGTTTAGAATATCTTTTCCCCCAGGTTCTTAGGTTACTAAATGAGTTCTTGATGCAATCCATTCTATACATTGTAAGTATATACTGCAATGTTTATTGAAAAATGAGGGAATACCAAAAATAGATAGCAAATGGTGCCATTTTCATTAACCTTTACAGAAATTTTAAAACTATACAATATCCCATCTAGACGCCAAAATTAAGAATTTACTGATATAATTCTTTCCAATGTCAAAACTATTTAGACTGAGCTTATATCGAGGATCTTGCCGTCTGAGACGCGTCGCTTCTCGTTCTCTTGCACGATATTCAGGATTCTGTCGTTTGAGGGCCTGAGCTCGCTTTTCTCTCAACCTGTATTCGGGGTCACTTCTTTTTCGAGCAAGTGCCAGTCTTTCCTTTTCTCGATAGGAGGGATCTTGCCGTTTAAGCGCTTGAAATTCTCTATGCCTTCTCAATTTTTCTTCTTTACTGACTCCATAACTTGGCGACTGACCACCTAAAATTTTAACGTCAGTGTTTTAATCCCTGCCGGGTTCTGCAACAACTTTTTTATTTCCAAAATTCTGCGCAAATGGTGAGTGTTGTTTCTATTGTTGACAAATAAATTTAGTTCTGACACTCTTTGTTCTCACACATTTTGCAGCGGTGAAGCAAGGGTTTTTGTTTAGGGGTAGGTTAACAGGTCGTCCAAAGGCTAGTGAATGGGAGGGTCCCCAATTTTAAAAAAAAATGTTAAATTCGAGATATACATATGTTTTGAATTTATAGAATTGATAAATTTGATTTGATTTTATAGTGTAATCCAAGAGCAGTTATTCCTAATTCTGTCCTCAGACAAATATTATACCAAAATTTTTCTCCTGTTGATTAAGCAAAACGTTTCTTTAAGTCTTCCCACATTGTTTCCCAAAAGATTTTCTACAAGTCTTTCAGCTCCTCCATAGAGCAGGAGACAGAAGAAAATTTTTATAATACAGAGCCCCTCCTGGACTAAACCCGACATTTCAAATATTATCACTCACTATCAGTACCAGTCAAGGGCGTGTTCAGGTGCTATCTGAAGTGGGCAATGAGGAGTGCAATGCAGGGAGGGTTAATCCAGCACTTGGCGAGACAACCCCACACAAAATAGAATCCTTTCAGAATCACTCCACAGTGCCCTTAATTTGTCCCTTTTTAATTGATATTACCCAAGACAGTAGTGTATTGGTATTTCCTGCACTAAAGCCTGAAAGCACAAACTAACATAACCTTGAACCACGTGTAAGACAGCGTTGCCAACCATACGATAACTATAGTATTTGAATGATATTTCAAGCTCAAGTACAATGTACGATAGTGGGTCGACTATCGTATGCAAAAATACGATAATTTAAAATTTTAAAAAAATCATACATGAAACGTATGATAATTTGAAAACCGGTCAAGTCAAGACTATAAATAAATATGGCATAGCATAAAGAACACGGTTGATATAATTGTTATATACCTTCTCGCCGGCAAGGTAAGTCAGTCTAGATCTAGAGACTAGAGGCAAAACACCTCATGAGCAGTGATGGGATAAATAACTGCATGTTTTGGTTTTTTAAAACTCCAGCTGGCCGATTTTATTTTATTTTTTTTCTATTTAATAGACGAGCTAGGACTGAGACAGACTTACAGCTCCAGCTTGTATTGTTCCATGCACATAAAACGCTTAGAAATCCGTAAATAGTTTGCTTTTGTCAAGCACTTTTACGCGTACGATAATTTTAGAAAAATACAATAGTTTCGAGCCCTTGGCGTGACAATCAATTGTTCTAAGGTTGGCAACGCTGGTGTAAAAGACTTAAGTCAGTCAAACTAAAGACAGAATGGCCAAGGCATCAACATGAAGACAAAGTTTTTTATGTAATATATAATGTTTCTTTCTAATATAGGATCCACACTGTTTCTAAATTAAGGGTATTTCACATTGAAGTTTTGATAGTTATGCCATTGTTCAATTTTTCTTATAATCGTGTTAAACCTAGGTCATCATCAATCTAAACCGTGGTAAATATTAATTTAAATGGATCCTATTTTTCATTGATACTTTAATTTGTACTAAATCAATTATTCTCCGTTTCCACATTTTCCCATGGCTTTTCTGACAATTAGTATCCTACGATTATTCTTCCAAAATATTTCAAAGAAATTGAAAAAATCTAAGCACTATTTTTCCCTCTACTAGACACAGTCAAAACAGCCAAGGAAACTTGAATAAGCGCCATTCTTAGCTAGATGTACAAATTTCGAAATTTATGAAATTTTATGAAGAATTATGAAAAGTTATTTTTCAATCGTTTCTACTACTAAATGCTTGATTAAAGCTTACACAATTTTTCTCCTTCTGCAAGATTCAATTATATAGGCAAGGGAACTTGCATACGCGTTGTCAAAATCCCTTCTTAGGTAGATTCTTGATTGAGTCTTGTAGTTAGCAAGGTCAAGACCCATTCTAAACTAGATGTGCAAACTTAATAAGTTTTAAAAATAGCTATCAAGCGCTACTTTGAATCACATATTTTTTTCCCCGTCTAAAACAAAAATAAGAGTGATGAGTGGTGATACTGTTTTCCCCGCTAAGCCTAGTCCCACCCTTAGAGCGAAATCCACCAAGACCAATTCCGTCATAAATAGGAGGATCTATTTCTGAACTGTTCGTGGTAATCAAAACTCAAAACTCCAAGATATCATTCTGGGATTAGGCCAGGCAATGAGTTTTTAGCCATGATATATGAATTCATTGACGGCTTTCCACAATGATTTAAACAATTTGCATAACTCGATTACATTCACTATTGAAGTTAACCACAAAATCATACTTTTCGACTTATATTTATCAAAAAGATTTGAAGAAAGATGACCTTTTCACTACAGCATAAACCAACTGATTAAATAACATTTTTAAACTTTAATTTGAACCATCCAAAACATGTGAAAACTTCTGTCATAAGCTAGGCTTAAAATACTTTATTGAATCCATGTCTGATAAGAAAATTTAGGTTAAATTAAAAATTACGTTAATTGCATTGGAATCTATAAAAATTCTTATCGAAACCAATAATAATTAGAGGCGTTGAATGAAGGATAGGTAAATAAATAAATAAAATCTGCACTATTCCTATACAACATTTTTTTCCCGTATACACAAGCAATAAATGTTTCTGGTGCTATTTCTTTTGTATTTCACTATCACTTTCAGCATCATTCAAAATATTGTAAGCTCTCATATGGAAAACCCACAACCAAACTTGCACCCATTCATTGCTTACTACAGATGGATTTTAAATGAGCCTCAGAAACACAAAAGCTATTGCGTGATTAGTGATACTGTCTCATTCCACAGCTACAGTATATACAATTCAGTCAAATTTGATTTCAAATTCGAAAAATATTATTCCTAATTTGCAAAAAAATATTTATCTTTGTGATGGTTGCGCTAGCCAGTACAAAAACAAATTCAATTTCTTTAATATTTGTCATCACCAAAAGATTTCAATATGGATTGAGAAAGGCATTTTTCGCCACATCACACGGAAAAGGCCCTTGTGATGGTATAGGTGGCACAGTTAAGAGATTAACAGCTAAAACTAGCCTTGAACGACCAATATCTGGGCAAATTTCAAACTCCAGGGAAATGTTTGACTCTTCTGCGTTTCTTCTTTCGAAAACGTAACATTTTTCTGTCTCCAATGATGAAATTACTGAAAAAGCTACTTTCCTGGAAGAAAGATTTTCCAATTAAAAGGTACCCGTCGTTTCCAAAAAGCTGCACCCCTCTCCTTAATGGCAGAAATGAAGACTTACAAAATTTGAATGATGCTGAAAGTGATATTGCTTGTGTATACGGGAAAAAAATGTTATATTGGATTAGTGCAGAAGTTTTCAAAAACAATGTAGAGACTATTTGATTTTATTTACGTATCCTTCCACTAATTATTACTGGCCACAAATTAAAGACGAATTTTGGGTTATATACCGGAAAACATCCTTTGTGAAAAAGAAAATTTTGATGTTGCACTAACATCTAAGTCCAAATATTTGTTAAAAGGTGAAAGTTGAGTTGGAACTCAAAAAACACAAAACTGATTGATTTTTAATTAAGAACATTATAAAAAATTAAATAAACTTTTCGGGGTTAAACCTAAATATAAATATCTCGAGAACTAAAAATAATACTTTGGGATTTCATAATTTTCGAGAAAATCACAGGTGGAGAATTAGAAAAAAATGGTTAAATTCAATTTAAATTATTAATCTAAAGCAAAGGTCAAAAGTCAACCTGTTTAATCCCTAATATGGGCTACATAGAAAAACCAATTTAAAACACTGTTGACACAGACGAATAGTATTCTTCATGAGCTTTAAAATTAAATTTAAATGATGAAAATTGGTCAAGAATTACCAAAGTTATGCCATGGTCAGTTTTCGGGGTGAAGGCCATTTCGGAAAATGGTCATATTCAGTATCTCTGAAACTACCGGGTCAATTGCAAAAATAATGGTAAATTCGTTTTCTACGATGTTAAAAACCCCTTCACCAAATCGATGGGGTCGGGTTGACAAGCTGTGACCATTTGTCATGGAATCACCCATACTTTAGAAATGTCCATTACACTGATTTTACTAAAAGCATTCAAATTGTTAGATTTTGAATTTTGGTGCGAGATCTATTATTAAATTAAATAAAACTAACGATCAACTGAAGAAGGACTCTGGCTCGTAAAGTCTCGTTCATAAAGTTTTAGTTCAATACCATGTCGTTTTCTCTGTATAAATAGTTTAATTCCATCATTTTTTTCAAAAATGGACCAAAATTTAAAATGCTTTTGGCCCATTTTTCATGAATTCAGGTTATTGTATTTGGTCGAATTGTTGGAATTTTCCAATTGACCAAATTCGAAGATTTTTCCTGATTACCAAACTGATTTCTTTTGCTTGTAATTAAATTCGTGAGCTGGGAAAGAGATAAATTTTACAAGGCGCGAATCGAGTCAGGTTCCATGTCTACCTTAAACCTCTAAAACCTGTTTGTATCAAGGCCAAATATCTTCCTATTAAAATTTTAATACAAAATAAGAGTAAAAAACCTACTGCTTTTGCTGGTGGATTTTGTTGTCTTTCCTTTCTTAGCAAGCCCTTTCTTTGCCTGAGCTGTTTTTGCAGCTTTTCCTTTCCCTTTTACTTTCCCTTTCTTCCTTGATGATGTTGTATAATCTTCATCGGAGCTCCAATCGTCTCCGCTACTATCCGAAACCTCATCAGTGTCTATTTCCTCTTCATTATTATCTGAAACAAGCAGAATGGGTAAAGATTTTCAGCAGGCTCACTATATTTTATCTCTTTGAAGAGTGCAGCCAAAGGTAAAGCGTTGATATGGTCACACTCTGAAGGAGCGAGTGGCGCGATTGCATGAATCCTTTTGACTTCAAACTAGATTTAAATGGTTATTGGCCATTGAATTTCTTCGAAACTTATAGTTCTGAAACATGTTTTTATTATTTTGAGGGGTGAACATTTGGAGATTTGTTTCAAATGACCTGGTCTTAAGCTAAAAAGATTAAGACATTTGGAAAACAAGTTTCCAAGTCTTTCTGCTTTGCACATTTTGATGCGATAATTAATACAATACAAAAAAAAAAAAAAAAATTAAATGGTGCTGCTGATCTGCTGAATGGCAAGCGATTTATTAAAAAAAAAAAAAAAAAAACTTATTTAAATTTAAATTTACGTTTAGCACCTTGAAATATTTAAAATTTACTTTATTTGATATGTTTTTGCTATTGGTTAGGATGATTTATTACCCCAAATCAATTTTAAAACGATTCTCTTGCCACTTCATTACCCTTTTGATATAATTTTTAATTATATTCAATAAGATTAGGGACTCCAAAAGTATCCTACTAGGCACAGCTTTCTGGAAGTAATTACAACCATGAACATCTGAGGAAATAAGGATTTCAAGGAATTTATAGTTTAACCATTAATATATAAAGTACCAATAGGGTTTTAATAATATAAACTTTATAAGCAGTGCCGCATAAACGGGGCTCAAAGGGGTACTTGTCCCAAAGAGCAAGGCAGTTTAAGGTGTTTTCAAAGAATAATAATCATACCAGCATTTTGTGATTCATCATCGGTGCTTGGAGGTCTTTTTAAATCTTTTTTTGGCATTTTGACTGCGGGTAATTACCTGAAATTACAAAGTACCTTGAATGATTTCCACTTAAAATCAATGGCATCTTTTAAATAAGACTGTTCTGATCCCAATAAATTCTTTCCATTAAGGGTTCGTACAAGGTTTGGAAAATGAATTGCAGACTTTGTTAAAGTTCCATCTGTAAATTTTTATGTTAAAGGATAAAGGGGCCTTTAAAAGCAAAAATTGGAAGTGAAAGTGAAAGTAATGGGTATGGGTCATTATTCATTTGCAGTGATTCTTTTACACCCAAAACTCAAAAGACAGGACCAGAATGAAATCCTGTTATCCTTCCCAGTTGGATTATGGCCTTTGATAACCCATTTTTTGGTCCAATGACTGCAAACAAACCCCTAACCAAATATGGTTTCACTTTGCATAAATACTAAATTTTTTGCTCTTACTAGCTACTTGGTAAATTTAAAATTACGTTAGGTACCGTAAGTTCGAAGTAGCTGCAATCAACTGACAAGTGTACCGTTTGTAATTGCTATCCTTCTCTCACATTTAAGAGCACATGGCGGCATCTCCAGCCACCGAACTTTTGATAAAAATCGGATTTGAAAATTTAAAATTTCTATGTTAAAAATCGTGCTGCTGATATCTTACCTATATACCAAGCTTCGGCGCAAGCCATCAGTTACATTTATAATCACCGTTTACCATGGATTACATGCATTAATTTAAAATTAACCTCTTCGATTTCAACAGGGGTGGAAAGAACCAGCCAGTTTCAACCACCGAGAAAAGGCTATAGTTAGATTATTTTCTTTGTTTTGATTTAATAAAGGGAAATCTTTTCGAAATTATGAATTCAAATCCTATTCAGTCAAGTCCCCAATTTTTTATTTTTTCCTTTTTTTTTTTGTTAATTTTTATTAACAAATTTCTCTATCTTGGTGTTTGTTTTAAAAACAAAATATGAATGAGGGCTTCTATTCGTATTAAAAATATGACAACATATTCAGGGTTCATACATTTAGAATGCCAATATTTCCATGTTTTTCCAGTGAATTTTCTGATATTTCTAGATGCAAAACAAGTTTTGAAAAACAATAAAAACTATGGATTTAGCTTGTTGATGTCTTTCCTACTTAGTGTCATTGCCAATGCCAAGAAGTTGATGCTCATAAGTACTAAAACTTCAAAAAATTCCCTGATCTCACTGATTTGTGACAAATATTTCGAATTCCCCTGATTTTTCGTCAACATTCAAATACTCTCATATTTACAGGTAGGCCAGATTTCAAGGGAAATGAAAGGGCTATCTGGAATCCTAATTTTGGTGGTGATGTTACCATTTTGGATAACATTCAAAGGAAACTAGGCCTCAATTTATTTTCCTTTTAATTTACCCATGAGCCAAGAAACGATGAATCCAGGACATGACTCTAGAGTCTACTAAAAGAAATATCATCACTGTGCCGTGATGACGCGTTTTTTGGGTCAATTTTGTAGAGGCAAATCTATGGCGTTTTGGGAGCAAAATGACGTCATATGACGTCACACACTGCACGAAGGCTGTTTGTTTGGCTGACTGAGAATTTTATTCCTTCAAACAGAGAAGAGTCGTGCCCTGGATTTATCGTTTCTTCGTCCATGATTTACCTCACATTGAACACACTAAGGAACCAGGAAGAGATTGTAAAGTGACCCTGACCCAGTGTGTAGGGGATCCCGACTTGGCCATTTTCAAGTTGGGTTTTACCAAAAGAGTACCAAAGAGAAATGTCACATATGATTCAACCCAGAGTGTTGGGGAGCTTAGCGACAAAGATTTGACAGAATATCAGAGTGCTGAATGACGAGTTTAGTTCATTAGAAGTTTATTAAGGATAAATTGTAATGTTTCTATTCTATATTAAATTTTCATAAGGACAATAACAAAAAAGTATATATTTTAAATATATATATATATTCATTTTTTTTTTACTAAAAACAAAAAGGTTGTAAAAACACTTAAAATTATTGATTTGAAAAATATTTAATAAAACCCCAAACCTGAACTATCCCGATTTTTCGAGTTTTTTTTTTCTATACCCATCCACGACCCCAACTAAAAATCGCAACACATATGATCAATAGTACCAAGAATAGATTTAACACAAGAATATGGAAGAGCTATACCTTTGTCCTCGCGCTCTTCTCAAGCGGATGGAGCCTACGGAGGTCTTACGCCGCGCCTCATGTGACGTGCACAGGAAGCGATTGGCGGTTTTCTACGATAAGTGCGGGGGGGGAGGATATCAGGCTGCGGGGATAGGCGCTGCCGGTAGAGCTAGCTCTCTGTCGCGGGCCTCGAAAGCTTGTGATGGTGTGAAAATAAAAACGCATATAACGTCAAATCTAGTAAGCTCCTCCCATTCGAAAGTAGCGTTACACCAGAGGTATAGCGTACGGTTCAATATTCTTGTGTTAAATCTATTCTTGATAGTACCATGCTGGGTTTTTCCACTTATACAACATACTTATCTATATTTACTGCATATGTATATAATTTTACAGTCACCGGATCAATCTGTAACCAGGGTAAAGGGGTTTCTATCTTACTATCTAATCTATTTTCCCCTGGATTACTTATTTTCCTTTAGGAGGAATTGGGAGGAGATCCCTTTAAGGATATTTTCTAGATATTATAATTGCGTTATAATTAACGAATGACGAGATGATTAATTGTTTAAGTAAATAATAACCAGTTTATTATAAGCGTTTACTCAGTCTTTTATTTCTAAAAGTTATAACATTTTTCTTTGAGAACGCAGATCTTATCTCATTGAGATCTCTTTTTATATATAAAAAAAAGGAGGTTGGAGCTTTGCAACAGGGAGGTTTCTATGGAAGGAGTCGCCACCTAATTGGCAAAATGACCCGTTGCAATCTTTTTTCAATGTCTCAAATTTTGGTTAAGCGTGGTAATAGTAGAATTACCTATAAGTTCTCCTTTTTCTGTACAACTGAAGTTAAGTGGAATTCTCTCCTGGATTTAATTTTTTCCATCCCAAGTTTCTCGCCTTAAGTTGAAACTACGTGAGTATATGGGTTTTTGAGTGCTTTAGACAAACACATTCTCAATATTATCCATATTTCACTAGACTTTGCTTAGTAATTTATTTGATTAAATTTAATACTAGTTTAATTGCTTGTCATTTACTTCATTACCATTTTCTTGTACACCCTAAACTTGGAGATAACAAGAGCTGTAAGAAGGTCCTTTGATCTAGCTCTTTCAATTCCAATTAATGGAAAGACAATATATATCCCGTTGTTTGCAAGGCTATCGAATTTTCAGTTTGTCCTGTTTTTTCCAAATTATTTTATATTTTGTGGAATCCAACACGCTAGTGTATTTCTTTTAGGGTCAGGCCCATTTAAATCACAGTAAAAGCGAGGGGTTTGTAGGCCGAGTGAATTCTTAAGAACGACGTTCGCTTGGTTCACTCTTCTCATTTGAAGGGACTGAGAAACAGTATTTAGTTTTACTTTAGGCTACAGTTACAGCAACTAGATCGTGGGAAATGAAACAACGTCATTTGAGTGATTCGGTGCTTCGCATGTGCCTCTTTTAGCAAGAAGGTCCATGAAATGTATTTTACCAATGGTGGTACTGTAAGGTTCTATAACAGAAGTTGAAATTTAATCGGTAGCGAGTTAGATTCAATTAAATTCTAAAATGCAAAGTGTGAAACTGATTTCTATTGTTCTATGATTAACAATTTAATTTTCTATCTATTAAAAAAAAATGAAAATTCAATAATTCAAAGCAAACTGCACGGTTTTTTATATTTCCGATTCGCGGAAAATTTTACGTACTTCAGAAAATTTTCAAGGAAATATTTCTGGAAAATTAACATTTTTTTTACTGTTGGTTTTAACCACTGATCTTTTCATTTTTAGAAAAATCTGCTGTTTTTTCAAACACTTTTTTTTTCTTCTCAATTCTCCTAATTCTAAATAGCCCAAAGCCACCGTTACATGGTAGTGTATTGATTTACGCTGATTTCATCAACATGGTACAATTTACTCAGTATATACAGGTAATCTTTATCTGTTCCACTCTAGAAACTCAAAGAGTTGTTATTCTTACTTAGCTACCAAATTATGGAAAAGTCTGGAGTTTTTTTTTCAATAGCTCCAGCAGCCATTTTGTGTATACACGCATATATAATAGCAGTGGCTTATCCACGCACATATTAGCAGTGGATTCACCACCTTTTCATTATTGTAATTTTGGTTTCCAGCAACAAATTTTTACTGCATTAGAGATCAACGAACGCAATGGTATAATATTTATTTGATTATTGCTTAAAGGATCTATTCTTCAATATGTCGGTTTTGGTCTAAGGACCTAACTATAACTATTTGGTAGACATTCAAACATCCGTGTCATAACAGACAAAAAAATAGAATCTCCTGTCTCTGTTCATGCTTTCCTAAATTTCCCTTTTTTTGTGTCCTCTTACACTCCAGTATTTGCTAGCCTTAATTCATATGACCTTTCCTCCCCCAGAGAGGCGGGGTCAGTTAATTCAGATGGTATGGTAAAATTAAAAACAAAAAACAGTTTTAGGATCTTGAACAAAACATACAATACGATAATATTAAGTCATTATGAATGCGGTGTAAAGAAGATAAAACACATAACTCGTGTAGACTTTCATCCATAAAGAACTAGGGTACCCTCATGTCCTATAATTTATATGATGTTACCCATGAACAAAAAAAATATTACTTACTTTTGTCATATGTACCATTTACACATGGTGATGTCGGAACTAGAGGCAAGGTGACGTGATTAACATAGGCAACGATTTACCAACACATTTGCTCTTCTATTCAGAGCATTTTCACCTTGCACTTTAAGACCATTAAGAAAACTCCTGTAGTTAAAAACAACTCGGGTAGCAGTGAGTAAAATTTTTTTTGAAATTTTAAAATGCTTGTAGTAAACTGTCATGAGCGCCAATAATTCGTCCCTATTTCTTCCAAGGTAGGTACTCTCCGAGTCAGTGACGCGAGCTTCGAAAATCAAATTATTCTAATCGTCTGCTACCATCTAGATTCTAGGAGCAGGAACAGAAATAAGCAATAGAAACTGGACAATGTCCGATTTGCCCATGAAACCAATTTATGATGCGGAGACGACCTCTAATTTATAACAAATATCAGTGTTTTTCCTAGGGCTTCTCCGCCTACTCTCGGAGCAACCTTAACGTACATTAATTAACTTATACTCAATGCTAAAATCATTTTTTTATCAAGCGCGTGCTTTTAAAAAAACAGCTAAAAAATTAAAACTTATTTTATCATTGAGTATACATATTAATGTACGTTAAGGGGTCATCCGTACATGATTCTGAAACGGCGCCCCGTACCCGTACGACAAAACGTTATAGAACATTTTCGTCTTAAAATGATCCATAGAACCCACTGTAGCTCGGTCCTATCAACATTTTCGAAACACCCTGTACATCAGGATTTATGAGGCGCCAAAGCGGCCAAAATTAAAATAAAAAAAAAAATCTTATACGAAATAAAAAAAAAAATATTTTTTATAAAAAATTTATTTTTCTGTATAAAAAATATTTTTCTGTATAAAAAATATTTTTCTGTATAAAAAATATTTTTCTGTATAAAAAATATTTTTCTGTATAAAAAATATTTTTCTGTATAAAAAATATTTTTCTGTATAAAAAATATTTTTCTGTATAAAAAATATTTTTCTGTATAAAAAATATTTTTCTGTATAAAAAATATTTTTCTGTATAAAAAATATTTTTCTGTATAAAAAATATTTTTCTGTATAAAAAATATTTTTCTGTATAAAAATATTTTTCTGTATAAAAAATATTTTTCTGTATAAAAAATATTTTTCTGTATAAAAAATATTTTTCTGTATAAAAAATATTTTTCTGTATAAAAAATATTTTTCTGTATAAAAAATATTTTTCTGTATAAAAAATATTTTTCTGTATAAAAAATATTTTTCTGTATAAAAAATATTTTTCTGTATAAAAAATATTTTTCTGTATAAAAAAAAATATTTTTATAATAAAAATATTTTTATAATAAAAAATATTTTTATAATAAAAATATTTTTATAATAAAAAATATTTTTATAATAAAAATATTTTTATAATAAAAACATTTTTATAATAAAAAATATTTTTATAATAAAAAATATTTTTATAATAAAAAATATTTTTATAATAAAAAATATTTTTATAATAAAAATATTTTCTGTACAAAAAATATTTTTCTGTATAAAAAATATTTCAATAAAAAAAATATTTTTCTGTATAAAAAATATTTCAATAAAAAAAATGTTTCAGAAAAATAAAAATGTTAAGCCTTGGCAAAAGCAAAAATAGGCCTTTTGGAGGGGGATAGTTGCTCCATGGACTAATTATAGTATACTATAATTCGTCCATGGTTGCTCTGACTGACACCTAGATGACTCTACTTCCTTATTTTAGATAAAGGCGGTCAGTTCAAATCCATTTAGTTTTTGGTGCATGAGCTTCTTTAACAATTTTAAAACCAATTTGAAATTATTTTTTTTTTTTTAATTTGGGGAATGAGCATAGATTAGTGATGAAAATCAACTAATTTCGTGGTCAACATAAAAATAGACAAATAAGAACTTACCTTTTTTAAACGTAATCACATTTAAGAATATTAATTTAGTTATTACGAGTATCGGTTTGATATTATCGTTTCAAACCGATTAAAAAATGCTAGTGTGACCGTAGCTAAAGATGAAGCTACGATAAATCGATTTATAAAGATAAAGTGTGAACAAACGACGCTTAAAACGATTCCTAGCAATATGAATATCGCCATGAATCGCTTTAAGCCTCACATGAGCTACGGTCACACTAGCATTTCTTAATCGATTTGAAACGGTAAAATCAAACCGATATTTAAATCGCCAGGAATCGTTTTAAGCTTCACGTGTTCACACATTATCTTTATAAATCGATTTATCCTAGCTTCATCTATCGCTTGTTGAAACCGAATCGGTATGAAACTGGTTCCCGAAGCGGTTTCGAGAAATCGAATCAAATCGATTCGAGAAAAGACGGTTTCCTGGTTCACACGACTTAAGAGAAACGTTTTGAAACGGTTTAAAACAATTTAAAGGCCTAGTATGAACGCAGCTCATTTGACCTTTCAAAAACGATTTGAGAAGTCTAGTGTGAAGGCTGACTATAATGAGCAGAATATATTATTAACAATTTGAATTGACCGCCGATAAGATAAATAAAACTAGCTTGAAGCTAGTAATGCCATCTAGGTATTCACGCAACAACCCTATAAATATATTTTCTCCGCAACCGAGGCTTATTTGAAGTAGGATATATTTTTCTGTTTGGATATTTTTTTATTTGAAGTTACTAAAACATATTTTTTATAATGAAAAATATTTTTATAATGAAAAATATTTTTTATAATGAAAAATATTTTTTATAATGAAAAATATTTTTTATAATGAAAAATATTTTTTATAATGAAAAATATTTTTTATAATGAAAAATATTTTTTATAATGAAAAATATTTTTTATAATGAAAAATATTTTTTATAATGAAAAATTTTTTTTATAATGAAAAATTTTTTTATAATGAAAAATTTTTTTATAATGAAATTTTTTTTTTATAATGAATTTTTTTTTTTATAATGAAAAATATTTTTTATAATGAAAAATATTTTTTATAATGAAAAATATACAATATGACAATGTAAAAATGGTTTTACTAAAAGCGAAGATGAGTATAATAAAACGTATTATAATTAAAGGGTTTATGGTGGAATTGGTGGGTAACCACATCCACGACCAAGACCTTGTTGAAGGCACCCATCTAATAGTGCGCGATGATTGTATTCTTTGCGGTAAACTAAATACGCTTGGGGTATATCTTTAAAATATAAAACTATAAAGAAGTACTAAAAGCATTAGAAAATGTAGTTCAAGGTTGAAAACGTTTACATAAAAATGTTGATCAAGGAAGCAAATTTTTAACTAAAGTATTTAAAACTACTTAAAATAACTAAAATAATACTCCCTATCCTAGTGTTGTACAAATGAAATGCCGTATTGCAGAAATGTATAAACAAACAATGAAGGATAAAAGGTTCAAGTACAAAAATTTTAATTATGATATTGTACAATTCTATTACAATGCTCGGTTTAATGTGCCAACAAACGTTCCTTACCTGGCTTCTCTGCAAATGGCGAGAGTGCAAAAAAGTCATATCTTTCCTCCAAAATGTAATACAAAGATAACCCTTACGGAAAAATTAAAATGTTAGTCTGATCTGAAGAGGTCTTCAAGAACACTACAGTAGTCTTGGGGAAGTCTTTAAGCCTTCACCAAGACTTATTGACATAATGGAAGACTTCCCCAAGACCTCTTAAGACTACATAAGACACCCAAAAGACTTCCCCAAGACCTCTTAAGACTAACTTTATTTGATAAGGGAAGCTGCAAAAATGTTATTGCAAGCGAATAAAAATAGTTTGTTTTATAAAATCGGTTCATTATTTATACAATTGGTAATGAAAGATTAAAATTTAAAAGTGAAGACAATCCTTTTTATAATGAAAATGCTGAGATTGTTTGCTCGAAAAACGTTATATATTTCCCATCAATGGTAGCGTTTTGACATATTTTCCAATCACTAGTGGCTCAACAGATCTTACTCGCGAAAATTTCGTCAATGGTAATTTAGGGTTAAACGCAGTCATGTCAATAGCCCCCTTTCTGACAGATTTTTTTTTTTTTTAATAGAATCTCATTTTAAGAAGAACGAAAAATCAAGTATTTCTATAAGCTGTAACAAACTGGACGGTACCGAAGCCTAAAAATGTGCCCCTAGAATTGCTACTTTTTTGACCAGTCCATATGGATCATTTTGTAGCTCAATTCGTTCTCAATAGCTCTAACGAACAGCTCAGAATACTGTCCAACAGTGTGTAGGTATAATAGTGCTTTCCTATGTTAGCGATTCTCAAAACAGCGTTATTATGAGACAAAAAAAACTTTATTATTTGGTGATGTAGGTTTTGAAAGAAATCTCTGCATATGACTTTTATTATTATTATTTTTTTTAATGTCTAGCCTTGTAGGCAACCACAGAAGCCAAGCCTATTCTGGGTATTTTCCACGATAGTTAAAACAATTATAATACAAAAAAAAAAAAAAAAAAAAAAAAAAATTAACAATCATAAAACTTAATAATTAAAGTTGGACTAAAGTTATTTTAAATTAAAGCAACTGGCGGCTCTTGAGAAGTCCCTATGAAAGTCTCTTCCTTGATGCACGCCAAATATGCCAATGGGACCCACATACACTTATAAATCCCTCCGTTATGCCTTTGATAAGGTAAATTAATTGTGTAGCAGAAAAGCGGACATTAAGAAATACTCTAGAGCCACCAGGTGCTTGAAAGGGTGACTGCAGCTAAATCTAAAAAGCTGAGTTTTAGTGCAGAAATAATCATTATTTAAATGTATATATTTTTACTACATTTGAAATATGTTTTCTACCCTAAAAATTACAAAACAAAACTACTATACTGCGAATCGAAAGCTCTGTGAAAAAAAAAAAAAAAAAAAAAAAAAAAAAACAGAAATATCACAACATTTTACACAAGCTTTAGTAAAAATCAATGTAAAGATAGTTACAATTGACCCGAAATAATTATTACTTTGACAATAAAACGCTCCAGTGTGTTGCTTTTTCTTCCTTCATTGACTGTATGCGAAATGTCCCCACCTCCCCGAGAGTCGACGTGGGTGTAAAACAATAGTACGATAATTAACAATCTAGAATATCATAATCACATGACTCAATGTTTTTGGCGGGAATTTTACTGATGGGGATGGATGCCACAGTACTGCATATACCTAAAACCATTAACAAAATTATAGTTCTCTCATAACAAATACAAGAAAATTACCACTTTCTACATAATTTTATATAATCAAGCTGAACTTTCCTGTTAATTTCACTATCATTGGACATGTGGCAAATCTATTTTGGTGGCCTCTGATAGCTTGCCCCTTTTAATGCAATTTTATGAACTTCTGGATTGTGACGGCTAGTAGTTTTTCCACTTTCTGGTTCTTGCTAATTGGATTTCTTTTCCTTAATTTACGCTTTCCACTTTTTATTTGAATTATTCTCACACATTTATCGAATTTCTGGCATTTTGTATTCAGTTAGCTCCAGTTTCTAGATTATGTCGCCTCTTAGCTCTTAATATAGCTTCTCTAGCTCGAGTTTCTGGATTCTGCCGCCTTATTATTCTTAATGTGGCTTCTCTAGCTCGAGTTTCTGGATCCTGCCGCCTTATTATTCTTAATCTGGCTTCTCTAGCTCGAGTTTCTGGATTCTGCCGCCTCATTATTCTTAATTTGGCTTCTCTAGCTCGTGCTTCTGGATTCTGCCGCCTCATAACTCTTAATGTAGTTTCTCTAGCTCGAAATATAGGATTTTTTCGCTGCAAAGCGCGCAATCTGGCTTCTCTAGCCCGGACTTCGGGATTCTTCCTTCTGGTTGCTATTAGTTTGTTTTCCTCTTCACATAATTTTGGACCTTTCTGTTTTCTATAATCTGCTTTGCAAATTGGAGTTTCACAACCTAAAAATAAGAAAATTCGTAGTATATTATTATAATATTAGAGCCACTTACACAATTTCTTGAGTAAAAAAAATATTTTAAAAGTCAACTAGTGATGGGTAAACTATTTTTTCGAAATTTTCACTGACTCTTGGCATAATTTCTAACTACCTTTTCTGAATTTTGTTATAATGTTTTACATGTTTTACTACAAGAAAAATAAAATACACTGTGACACAACACTCTAGGTAAAAACAAAGTTTCTCTATGGGTGAAACTGGTCCAAAAAGCCTAGTCCAGTACCAGAGATTGTAACATAAGTTACAACCCTTACCAAAAAAAGTTAGTCTTAAGAGGTCTTTGGGAAGTCTTTAGTGGTCTTATGTAGTCTTGAGAGTTTTGGAGAAGTCATTCATTATAGTTACGTTCACACTTGACCCTTTCGAACCGCTTTCATACCGTTTCTATTCAAATTGACTTTACAAGATATTAATTATTTTTCTTGATCAACGATCTACACAGGTGATCCCAAAATTTTATAAATTGACCTTTCCAAAACAGTTTCAAAGTCTAGTGCGAAAGCGACTTTTGTCAAGAAGTCTTGGAGAAGTCTTAAAGACTTCCCTAACAATTTTGTAGTGTTCTTGAGGACCTCTTCAGATCAGACTAACTTTTTTCAGTAAAGGATCGAAATTTGTACACACAAAGCGGCCTTTGATAAGCTAGTGCAACAAGTCAGAAACTGTTGCAGACAATTTTTCAGATTTTCGCAAAAATAATTTTCTCGATAATAGACTTGTTAAATCAAGTGTGTCATCAATTTCACCCAAAACCTTGGGATAAAAACGGGTCACATAGAATATTTTGCTCGCTGGAAGGCAATAGGCCTTACACGATTGGTGGGAGGGGGTCAATTTTAAAGAACAGTGAAATCTGGATCTATTTTGATTTTTAAAATCATTGGGACATATTTCCTGACTGATTAATTTCATAGCTAGGTCTTACAATTAGCATAAGAATCACTCTACACTCTCCCTTTAAGGAGAAGCCGATTAAACCCACCTTTGAAGTCTATTACTCTAATCAGAGGTATATAATAACCCCCTTCGGGGGGAAGTGTGAAAGGTAGGCAAAATCGACGAACAACAAGTGCCCGGCGTAAATCGCGGCGGATCGACACACCGCTTTAATCCCAAAAAATAGTTACACCATTTTGAACCTCACTAAATTTTCCCTACGCACACTTCCGGAACTTGCGAGCTGAAGTCAACCTTCGACTCCATTTTAACAGACAGCCTGACTCCTGAGACAGGAAGTTCTAAACACAAATCGAGCCGTCTTGTTTATACAAAGACCATTTACTAGAGTAGCGACACTGAGAAGTCCAGCGCGAGCTAGTGGCCTAGATAGTCAGCAGCGGGCTCTTGTTGTTCGTGATTTTTAGCATTGGTAGTATTGGGGCTTTCATACTTCCCCCCGAAGGGGGTTATTATATACCTCTGCTCTAATGTTCCATACAGTGTGATGGGTATAAATTTCCCCGTTTTACTAGCTTGAAGGGAAACTACTTCATACCCAATTGGAAATTTCCTATCTCTTTTCTGGGGAGGGGGTGCTGCACGTAATTTATTTCTAAACAATCTTACATGTAAGAAGGATCCTGAGCTTTAGCGTACCCAATTCTTTGAGTATAAACATAGCTACCCAACCGCTTCAGCTTTTTCCTTTTTTGTAAACATCTCTTGAGCTTAGGTGCCCGCAGCTGGGGATACCTGAAAACCACCTGTCATTTCTTTATCCATTGAATTGTATTCACGGAATCGAATGGCCAAAGAGACTTCATAGGAGAGTTTCATATAGACTTCTGCTTTAAGGGATAGTGTTAGTAGAAAAGCTAAATAAAGATATATTCTAGATTTGTAAATGAGTTCTGATCTAAGTTTAAATCCTACTACCACCTTGATATTTTAATATACATGTAGTATATGAAGATCCTGCATTTGGGTGAATTCGACTTGAGGAAAAATGGCCTAATTTTAAATTTCAACTATTATTTTTCTACAAATATATAAGAGTGAGAAACTGATGTTTACCAAGTTTCAGACTCCAAAAAAAATTATTTCTCAAGTTATAATTTTTTTGCATAAATTTGGATTTTAAATTTTCAAATTGGGTTTTACTCTAATATCTTGAGAATTAATAGACTTAAATTAATAAAAATTCATATTATAGACGAAAAAGCGGTGCTGAATACGAATTTGAAGACTAAAACACTGGGAAAAAATTACAGAACGAGATATTTTCAATTTTTGGGGGTCTCATAGTTGCCAAATTTGAGACTTGAGCGTCATCTTCAAAAATTCTGAAAATTCTATATTTTTGGCCCAACAGGCTATCTACTTTGAATTATAAACGGGATCAATGAAAAACCAATTTTAAAGTGCAAATTTTTTTTTTTTTTATTTTTCAAAATTGTAGGATTTTATTTATTTTGAATTTCTTAAAAAAATTTCACGTCATTCAAACCTTTTTGGTTTGAACTGGTACTGCTTCCCATTTGATGTTTCTGAGCAATCATCTCTAAACTCGTAATTAAGACATAGAAAAGGGCCTCAATCCTAATTTGAAGCCTAAAACCCTGGTTAAGAAATACTAACACATAATTTTGGGAAGGGGGTGGGGTCTCATAAGGGACAAATTTGAGACTTGAGCACCAGCTTCAAAAATTGTGAAAATTTATTATTTTTGGTCCAAATTTTCGAAGATGGTGCTCAAGTCTCAAATTTGGCCCCTATGAGACCCCACTCCCTTTCCCAAATTTATTTATCTGTCTTAGTATTTCTTAACCAGGGTTTTAGGCGTCAAATTAGGATTGAGGCCCTTTCCTGTGCCTTAATTACGAATTAAGTAGATTGCACAGAAACATCAAATGGGAAGTAGTACCAGTTCAAAAAACTGTTTGAACGACATGAAATTTTTTTTTTTAAGAAATTCAAATTAAATAAAATTGTACTATTATAAAAAATAAAAATAAAATATTTTGCACTTTAATATTGTTTCTCATTGATCCCGTTTATAATTCAAAGTAGATAGCCTGTTGGGCCATATATATTAAATTTTCAGAATTTTTGAAGGTCATGCTCAAGTCTCAAATTTGGCACCTATGAGACCCCCAAAAATTGAAATTATCTCGTTCTGTAATTTTTCCCAGTGTTTTAGTCTTCAAATTCGTATTCAGCATCGCTTTTTCGTCTATAATATGAATTTTTATTAATTTAAGTCTGTAAATTCTAAAGATATTAGAGAAAACCCAATTTGGAAATTTAAAATCCAAAGTTATGCAAAAAAATTATAACTTGAGAAATAAATTTTTTTGGAGTCTGAAACTTGGTAAATATCAGTTTCTTACTCTTATATATCCGTAGAAAAATAATGGTTAAAATTTAAAATTAGGCTCTTCGAATTCACATGGAATGACAAATTTAGTTTTTTGTAATTAGGGGTTTAAAGGGAAGGTAATTCGATCTGGTACATCAGCATACTATTACGGTTAGCAAACACTGGGGAAAGCTTATTTTGATGGATAGATCAGTACTAGATGGCACCAGCATTTCAATAAAAAGTTCTATGAACTTTGGAATAACACCCCCTTACCCATATAGGTGGCAAGGCCTTTTAAGTAGACAGGTAAGCCAACTCTATTTGGGCCTTGTAAAATGGAACTCAAGCCATGCTTGTGAAATTAATCACAAGAAACTGACAAAATTAGCGCAGCTGTTTTTATATGCGCGTAATGTCGGTTTTACTTTAAATTTCAATGTGCTCCCATAGAATGAAATAGAATCAGACTTTCTCAACCAGGAAAATCAACTTATTTGGACCTTGTTAAAAATACCTTTGGCCTAATATTCATTGTTGTGTCTACATATGTAGAATGAGGACAAATATACGCGTATAGATGGCGCCATGATGCTCTCCCGAGTTGAGGAGGAAGAAGGTAGAAGTAAAGGGGGCATTCTTAGCTGGGGCGCCATGGAGAGCAGTCCAACCCTCTAATGAGTATTATTATGATGTATTCTAGGTTACTTAATAAATAATGGTCTTAGATAACTAGTTAATAGATGTGTTAATTAATCCAACAAACATACACAACAAATGGCGACGGAGACGGGATAACAAAAACAAAGTACAGGTTTACAAAATTCGACCAGCAAAGAATCCACAAGGAAGAAAAAGGCTTAACTCCAAAGGCTTATGGACAGCGATTGAATCTACACGCGCTCAAAGACGAATCATCTACTAAGAAACATCTGCGAGTACAAAGTAAAACAAATTATCATTCATTACGAAATTTTAAGTGAAGAAGCAGCCCACGAGAAGAAAAAGGCTTAGCAGCTAGAAACACCTTAAGGACTTGCCAGAACCGATTCATTAGTTTTGAGACTTAACTCGATTTCAATGAGCATTATACATTTAAAAAGGTAAACTAACTATTACAGTTTCAAGATATTAAGCAAAGAAGCAAGCCACGAGGAGAAAAAGGTTTAAGTTACAATAGCCTTTTAGTAATCAGGTTTCAACGATCTTCGATTCGGAGACATTTCAACGATCTTCGATTCGGAGACATTTCAACGATCTTCGATTCGGAGACATTTCAACGATCTTCGATTCGGAGGCATTTCAACGATCTTCGATTCAGAGACATTTCAACGATCTTCGATTCAGAGACATTTCAACGATCTTCGATTACGAAGCAGCTCAACGATCTTCGATTACGAAGCAGCTCAACGTTCTTCGCTAACAAGACATTTCAACTGACAAAAATGTCAGACACTAGACCACGAGGGGCCCAGGTGCCACACTTTGACAGTCAAACTGAGACCTGGGCGCAATTCTCCCTTCGGCTGAAATCGTTTTTCATAGTCAATGAGGTAAAGGATGAAAAGAAGGCTCCATATTTATTCACTATATTAGGAGCAAACGAACTGTCATTGTTAACTAACCTGTTCCTTCCCGAGGATGTCTCTACAATAGCATTCAACACACTCATCCTCAAATTGGATGCACATTTCAATCCCACACCTTGTAAATTTGTAGAGAGGTTCAAATTTGCGTCACGTCGGCGAGCTAAGGCCGAATCTGTCGCGACCTATATGTCAGAGCTACGGCAATTAACCAGACACTGCAAATTTACCGGCTCGAATTTGGAAGAACGTTTACTAGAACAACTTGTTCTTGGCATTAACGATTCCCACATGCAGAACAAGATTTTCGAGGAATGTGCGAAGGATGACAAAATAGCACTGGACGTTATATTAAAGACTATTCAAGGTATGGAAACAGCAACGCGCAATACACAAGCGGTCCAGTCACAACCAAATATAGGCTCTAGCGACATACCGACGGACGGTATTCACGCGGTCACCCAATCCCGAATGCAAACTGGCTATAGGCAAAACGGAAATAACCAGTCAAATGACCATAATACACGGAATGGCTCATCTTTCGGCCAATCTGCAACAGACCGATTCAAGCCTCAGTCGATCCAGTGCTATAGATGCTCCAAAGTCGGTCACAAGGCCAATATATGTCAACACATCGACAGTACATGCCACAATTGCCAAAAGAAGGGACACCTTGCAGTGGCATGCAGGACCTCCGGTCCAACGCATTACAATCCACAGAAAAATGGCCACAACCTATCTTCCACAAAACCTAGGAGTAACTATATTCAGGAACCAACATCGAACGAACCTTTAGGGGAATACAATTATTCGGTATACAATATTGGTGATGTTTCGGAAAATCAAGTATCTCCCTTTACGGACGACGACTACAAAATTCCACCAGCCGAAACTGTCGCGTTCAGGATTAACCAAACTGTAATACCTTTTGATTTAGACAGTGGATCAGGTTATTCAATGATAACACAGAAATGGTTTGATCAATTACGACGTAAAACAGACTTAATGCCTTTCACGCGAGCACCACTCCAGGCGTATACCGGCCAGAAATTACAAATCGTGGGTCAAGCTAAAGTTAATGTGGAATACAAGCACAAGAGTGCAAATCTCCCCGTGCTCGTTGTTCAAGGACCAGGCCCAAACCTCTGCGCCGACAATGGCTATACTCTACTCTTGATATTACACCATCTATTCATTCACAAGTGAACCAACTCTCTCACCTTCCGGCAGATCAAGTAGACGAGCAACTACAGAAAATTCTCGATGATAATGCAGAACTTTTTACACCGGGTTTGGGGAAATTAAAAGACGTTAAAGTACACTTACATCTGAAACCAAACGCAACACCGAAATACTGTAAAGCGAGAACAGTTCCATACGCGTTAAAGGACGCGGTCGAGGAGGAACTTTTACGCATGGTAGATGTTGGAATACTCGAACCGATATCATTTTCAGAATTCGCCTCTCCCATCGTCCCGGTACAAAAGATCCAGAAACTCGATACAGCAACAGTGGGTAAATCAACACCTTTGAAACCATCAATTAGAATCTGCGGAGATTTCAAAACAACGGTGAATCCAAACCTTGATACGGAAATCTACCCTCTCCCACGAGCGGAGGAAATATTCGCCAAATTGGCTAACTGCAAATATTTTACGAGAATAGATCTGAAAGAAGCCTATAATCAACTCGAGTTAGACGAATCCTCCCAGTTATTTACTGTCATTAACACTTCAAAGGGTCTTTTCAAGTACAAGCGTCTCCCACAGGGAATATCTTCGTCTTCCGCTATTTTTCAGAGACATATGGAGTCCCTGTTTCAAGATCACGCAAATGTATCACCATTTCAGGACGATATTCTTATCGGAGGAAGAACCAAAGCCGAACATCTTACGAGAGTGGAAGCGGTTTTAACTACCTTGCGAGCTCACGGTTTAAAGCTCCGCCTGGAGAAATGTAAATTTTTACAAACTCAGGTGGAATTCCTGGGCCACCTCTTGGATGCGGATGGGTTACACCCGCAGGCAAGTAAAATGTCCGCCATCATGGATGCCCCAGAACCCAGCAACATCGAACAACTCCGATCGTTTCTAGGCTTGTTGAACTATTGTACCCGATTCCTTCCTAACATTGCCACAGCGCTTGCCCCATTACACGAACTTTTACACAAAGATGTTAAGTGGCATTGGTTAAATTCACAGAAGCAGGCTTTCGCCACCGCCAAACAATCCATCAAATCATCTAATCTTCTAGTTCATTATAATAGCGAAAAGACAGTTCATCTAGCCACTGATGCTTCGCCAGTTGGTCTGGGAGCAGTTATCTCGCATGTCTCAGCTACTGGTATAGAACAACCGATTGCATTCGCATCCCGTAGCCTCACAAGCGCAGAACGAAACTACTCTCAGCTAGAGAAAGAGGCCTTAGGCATTATTTTTGGAGTCACCAAGTTCCGGGACTACCTATACGGCAAGAAATTCGTCCTCCAAACGGACCATCAGCCTCTCGTCACTTTATTAGGAGCAGGGCGACAAATCCCACCAATGGCTGCTGCCCGAATTCAGCGTTGGGCTTTACTTCTATCAGCGTATAACTATGACCTTCAATTTAGAAAAGGTTCTTTGAATGGCAACGCGGATGCACTTAGCCGACTTCCCTGGCAAACAACAGTTTCACGAACTCCTATCCCAATGGAATACGTTCTCCTCCTATCAGAAATAGACTGCGGCCCTTTAAACGTCAAGAAACTTGAAAAGGCAACAGTTCAGGACCCAGTATTACAAGAGGTGGTAAAATACATGCAGAACGGATGGTCAACTCGGACAATTTCGACAAATATTGAACCATATTATCGACTACGGGAGGAATTATCAAATATACACTCTATTCTATTACGCGGCAACAGAGTAATAATTCCAGAGCAATGCCAAACCGAAATTCTAGCGGAGCTTCACAGCACACATCAGGGCATAGTTGCCATGAAGAATCTAGCTAGATCTAAAGTATGGTGGCCAGGCATAGACTCCGCCATAGAAGAAAAGGTGAAACTTTGCAATACATGTCAGAATGCAGCACCCATGCCAAAAGCAAATTATCAAACATGGAATACCCCAAATAAGCCTTGGCAGAGGGTTCATATGGACTTCGCAGGCCCGATCGAGGGGAAATACATTTTGGTAATCATCGACGCATACAGCAAATGGATGGAGTTAGAAATTACGGCCAGCACATCCACGGAAGCGGTTATCAGAGCACTCCGCCAACAGATCGCCCGATACGGAATAATGCCGACACTGGTAACAGATAATGGGACATGTTTTACGAGCGCGGCATTTCAAGAATTTACTTTCCAAAATGGCATTAACCATCTCAGAACAGCGCCATATCACCCTGCCAGCAATGGACAAGCAGAGAGGACGGTGAGAACGGTGAAAGACACCCTTAAAAAAATAACTGGAGCGGCAGACGAGGCAATCACATTTCTAAATGAGGGTTTATTAACCTCCTCTGACGGCACTCTGGAAACACGTATCGCAAGGATCTTACTGAATTATAGAAGAAATCCACTCGCCTCTGGCAAATCCCCGGCCGAAATGATGCTGGGGCGGAAAATCATCTCTCGCCTCGATCTATTTCATCCAAAGAATAATCAACCCTCCACGACCAGAAAATTAAAACAAAAGTCAAATAGGGTATTTGAAATTCTAGATCTAGTCCATGCCAAAAATTTTGGAAGAGGAGAGAAGTGGATAAAAGGGACCATCACTAAAAAGATTGGCCTAACGATGTTTGAAATCACCACCCCATTTGGAGTGATTCGACGACATACAAACCTAATACGCCAAAGATCACCACCACCACCCGAAGACAATTTCCAGGCAGATCAACCAATCATGAATTATCCAAAATGGACACCGAACCAGTCAAGAATCCCAGCACCAACCTTTCACGACCTAGCTGAATCACAGCCTATGGAACCATTAGTAGTCAACCCATAGTACCAGAACCATTAGCACCAGCGGCCAAAGAGTATCCTCCATTAACAGTAACAGAATCTCCGAACAGTAGTAATCAACCAAACACTATCCAGCTACGACTCAATATCCTACCACCTGAGGACAAATCACCAACAGAAACTCCCCCCGCAGTACCAATACCGAAAACACGAACAGTCCCTATACGTAATAGACGACAACCTCAACGATATTGTCACGAGTGAAGTCATTAAACAATTTTAAAATGATTAAATAATTTAATAATTTTAAACGGACAAATTTAAACAATTTTAAACGGACGAATTTAAATAAAAAAAAAAAAAAAAAAAAAAAAAAAAAAAAAGAGAGAGAAAATATTGTTGTGTCTACATATGTAGAATGAGGACAAATATACGCGTATAGATGGCGCCATGATGCTCTCCCGAGTTGAGGAGGAAGAAGGTAGAAGTAAAGGGGGCACTCTTAGCTGGGGCGCCATGGAGAGCAGTCCAACCCTCTAATGAGTATTATTATGATGTATTCTAGGTTACTTAATAAATAATGGTCTTAGATAACTAGTTAATAGATGTGTTAATTAATCCAACGAACTTACACAACATTCATGAATTCAGATTATTTCATTTATATATTTAGTCGAGTTCCGTTTGAATTTTCCAATTAAAACCATTTTTACACAAATTAGATTTTTTGCTAGGGGGTAGGACATACCAAAAAAAAAAAAAAAAAAAAAATAAAAAAATAAAAAAAAAAAAAAAAAAAAAAAGAGTACGAGATTTTGAGATCTTTGGCCAAAGGCAAACCAAGGATTTTATCCTTGGTTAGTCTAAAAAAAGAACAATAGACTCGCTCACTCTCTCTAGGCCTAGCATTAGGTTGGTCCACTAATGGGACATTGTCAACTTCACAGGCATATTAATTGGGACAATCCATGGTGAAGATCCTATCGACAGGGCATGCTTAATTGTTGAAGAGGAAACTTTCTCTCACGCTCTTTACAAAGGTTTGAGCATCTTGGTACGCACCAAATGGAGACCTGTTTTTCAATGTACCGGTGAAGGAATTTCTTCTCTTCAGCACTTAAATGGGGCGTCAAGTCTTAAACAGTCCATGGGGCAGTATAATGGAATACAAGAAGAAATGATCGGATTTATCTGACACCCTCTTAATTAAAAAAACTCTCTCTACCTAGACCAATTTTTCCATTTATTTCAGAACAAACAATATCCAAGTTCCTGTGTATAATTTGTCCATGTTCTCACTAAGCTAGTCCTGTAACGCAACCCAGATTTTGCATGGTCATATCAAAACGCTCTTCGAATTTAATTTCCATCACACTCAGTTCAGCCCTGATTTTATGCACCTAATTTCTGCGTGTTCATTCATGGATGGTCCCAATTAAAATACCTTAGATGCATTTGGGTATATATTAGAGCAGCAAAGGGTCTAGAAAAATGGTGGAATTGGAATAATGCTCGTCTGAGTTTTTTTAAAGAACTAGTATTTTCATTGATTGGCAATTATTACCTCTTCCGCTGGCGCCAACGTTAAAATCTCCCAATCTGAATACATTCGCTTCATCCAGCTTTGGTGAACTACTATTTTCATTATATGGTCTCCAATCCCCAACTATTAGGCTGCTTGCTGGCTTAAAATTGTGCGGTTCGCTTTCGTTCCCTTCATCCGTCTTTAAAGAATAAATTCTAGCATTTGATTTCCATTTGTCATTGCTGGTGCTCGTAGAAGAGTTAAAACCTTGCGGTTTCTTTGAGGAATTTGTATTCTCATCATCAGAGCTCCAATCGTCACCGCTACTGTCAGAATTATCTTCCCGATTTCGAGCTACAAAAATTACAAGTAATAATGTTCAGATCACTTAAAGGACCCCAAAGGTGTTACAAAGCAACACGTGTAATAATTCAATACACAAATAGTTAAGATATGCGGAGCACCCCTGCAATATTTAGAACATCAAATTTTTAATATACCTTAAACTTCGATTTAAACTCTAAAATCAAGTTATGGCGAAGACGTGTGGATTTTAAAACCAAACACCATTCAAAATTTAGAATTTATCAATAACTTACACTCGCTTAATGTTAAATTGATTTTTACTCAGGACACACATACTTAAAGGGAGAATGAAAGGGTGAAACAACCTATTTTTATCGATTAAGAATGATAAAATAATGATTTAAAAACATAATAAAACTCACCAAACATATTTCGTTAATTTTTAATTAATTTCCAGAGCTGCAAAACTTTAAGATGCGAAGCTTTGGTCAATTTAGTCGGCGAGTGCAACCTGTGTTTTTTTTTTCAAAGTATGACACTGATCTGCGATTATGCCACTCAGAACGCATCTTGTTTTCCTCTAATATTTTAAAATACATACAGAAATACGTACAGAAATTTTTCCACAATATCAGGCAGCTTTTGATAGGTAAAACAACTTTTATCTCATTTAAACAGATTAAAAAATTTTAAGATCGCTAAGTCAACTTTTTTTACAGCTTAATAGACAATTGACGTTTCAGTACAGACAAAAGTTAAAGAACACAAATTAAATGATTTAAAATAACTTGGTAAGCCGAGAAATAATTTTTTAAGAAAAAAATCATTCATTTATTCATGGAAAATAATGATATAATGACTTTATTACTATCATAGCCTTTAACCCACATTCTTTTGTAATATTTGTTGTCTGTCAAAAATAAAGAGCTTGCTTTGCATAGCGATGGTTAAAAAGTGTGCTAGTTTTCTCATTGAACGGCACAATTACTAGTGGATAAGAAAGAATAATTACTAATTTCCAATAATTACTTAAATCCAACTGGAAAATTAATCATCGAAGCCTATCGCTAGGTATTGAAGTAAAAATAGTCAACTGGCTCATTCCATCTCAAATCATCAAACCCATGCTGGTCGAAAATTACGGATTTTCATGCAACTTTTTTCTAGGGTCCATTGCCATCTGGAATGAAGACTCTGGAAGTTTAGCGACTTTGAATTGGAAATTTTTAAATTTATGATTTTTTAAAGTTTTTGGCCCATTTTCCAATCTTTGCTTACTTGGCTCACATTTAGTTATATATCTTGCCCGGTATTATTTTTAACCCTAGCTAAAAACGTGTCCCGGGTCTGAATTTGAAATCTGTTTAGCTCTATACACTCAAGTTTTTGAGTTAAGCGCTAATTAGGGGGGTGGCAATTAACAATTAATGCTGAAAAAAGTCCACCTCCAATTTTAGTGAATTTTTTAGGGAATCACCTACGTATACATATAGAATAAACCCCAAAATTTGGTTTCACAGAAACCACTATTTCTTTCGAAAAAAAAAAAAAATATATTTTTGGGAGTGAAGTTTGGTATTTCAATGCTAACTTCCTATACAGGGTGGCTCTTAACAAAAACACAATAGCTTCTATGGAGGGATAAAAATAACATTGAGGGCGTGATAATCGAATTGATTTTTTCAAAAGTCGAATAAAATGAAATAGCATAAAACGCACGCGCTCAGTGTTAATATTATCCTTACATATAATATTGAGTTTTTTGATAAGAACCACCCTGTATAGGAAATTAACATTGAAATACCAAAATTCACTCCTAAAAATATAATTTTTTTTTTTTTTTCCGACAGAAATAGTGGTTTCTGTGAAACAAAATTTTGGGGTTTATTCTATATGTATAAGTAGGTGATTCCCTAAAAATTTTACTAAAATTGGAGGTGGACCTTTTTCGGAATTAATTGTTAATTGCCACCCCGCTAATTAGCTCTTAACCCAAAAACTTGAGTGTATAGAGCTAAACGGATTTCAAATTCAGGCCCGGGACACGTTTTTAGCTAGGGTAAACCAATTTCAGATGTTTAAAAATAATATCGGCCAAGATATATAACTAAATATGAGCCAAGTAAGCAAAGATTGGAAAATGGGCCAAAAACTTTAAAAAATCATAACTTTAAATATTTTCAATTTAAAGTCGCTAAACTTCCGGAGTCTTCATTACTTATGGTAATTTACCCTAGAAAAAGGTTTAATGAAAATCCGTAATTTTCGAACAGAATGGGTTTGATGATTTGAGATGGAATGGCCCAACTTTTAAAGTGAGTATTTATTGATGTCCATTAATAATGTCATTTTAACATTGTTTACAAATATTTTCCTGATTTAAGAAGTTAGATGTTTAGGCATCACTTATGATGTATTCCATCGGTCAAATAAGGTACGCGTACAAGGATCGCAAAAGTGTTTACCCTTACCAAAAAAGTTAGTCTTAAGAGGTCTTGGGGAAGTCTTTTGGGTGTCTTATTTAGTCTTAAGAGGTCTTGAGGAAGTCTTCCATTATGTCAAGAAGTCTTGGGCAAGTCTGAAAGACTTGCCCAAGACTTTTGTAGTGTTCTTGAAGACCTCTTCAGATCATGCTAACTTTTTTCCGTAAGGGTAGTTCCCTTCAGCTGACAGATCAGTGGCATACTTTGAAAAACACAGGTCGCACTCGCCGAGTAAACTGACCAAGGCTTAGCATCTTAAATTGTGTAACTTTGGAAATTCATTATAAATTAATGAAATATTTTTGGTGAGTTTTTTATGTTTAGTCTCATTATTTTATCATTCTTAATCAATAAAAAATAGGTTGTATCGCCCTCTTATTCTCCCTTTAAGCAAATTAGACAAACAAAATCGGACAAACGTAAATGACATACATTGAGGGATCTGTCAAATTTTTCTGTGGTAAAATTGACGATTTTAACGAAGGTATGAGGAGTATAAATCACACTTTAGCAACAATAAAAAATTAATTTAGCTACTAGAAAAAAGTAGCCGACATTTGAGTTTCAGCACAATAAAGAGTCTTGAATTCCCTCGCTAATTGTTGAGGTAAATAAAATTATTCCTAATAATAGTAAAAGATTAACTTTTATTATTGTAAAATTTGAAATTCATAAAACCCTTAAACAAGATAGATACTAAGTGTATCGTTATTGTTCTGTCTCAGTGTTAAGTAATCAGTAAGATAATCAATAATCTTTAAGACCTATAATTTTGTGCAACATCTTTATTCCCTTGTCTGACAGTCTCCTGTGTCTCTGTTGCCCAGAAGTGCGCTTTACAGTTTTCTCGTGTTACAGTGTCGCCCTCTAGTAACCTTATAGAGGCGGGCGTTTCAAAGGAATGATAATGATACACTATGTTAATGAAATTATCTCTCCTCATATTAAAAAATTACATTTTGAAACCAAAATTTTTGCTGAAAACTAAATGTGCAAATGTCTTTAGTGTATACTTCTCTAGGGTAGGTGAAGTTTTAGCTGATAATATATTGTTGAACCAAAAAATAACCCTCAAGTTGGAATACCAGAAGAGAAGCCAATAGGAAATTAACTTTTCGTCACGCCAGTCAATGAATATAATAAATAATTTAACTACTGGCCATGACAAGATAAGTGATCGAAGCAATTGCCTTTTACACTATTTTCTATTCCAGACTTTTACAGAAATTAGAAAAATGTGGCGTAAGAGGTATCCCAATAAAACTGTTTAGAAGCTATTGTTCACTCGTAAATCAATCATACTTGAGTTGGTTCTCCCGCTCTGGCCTATTCCAGATAGAGAGAGTGGATAAATCCAACAGGGCAGATTGCGACTACTCAAAACTTTATAAAAACAGTTAAATTTTTTTTTAATATAAATTCATTAACTAGTGCTTCATTTATCAGTTCTTGTGGTAGTAATAGGGTTTAGTGGTTGTTATCTAATTTACTTGGCGATGGTGCATCCCTAAATAATTGTTATATGCATTTTTCTATCAAAAACGGTTGCTACATACATCATTTATCTTTCAAATTGATAATTTAATGTGAATTGTTAAAGGATTCATCCCAAAAAACGTCATCGTTTCTAAAATTATTACAATTATATTTTGGTTAATCCATGTGAATTCGACTTGAGGAAAAAGTGCCTAATTTTAAATTTCAACCATTATTTTTCTTCGGATATATAAGCCTAAGAAACTGATATTTACCAAGTTTCAGATTCCAAAAAAAAAATTATTTCTGAAGTTATAATTTTTTTTGCATAAATTTTAATTTTAAATTGGGTTTTATCTTCAGAATTAATAGAATTAAATTAATAAAAATTTCTATTATATACGAATTTGAAGACTAAAATACAGGGAAAATTACAGAACAAGATAATTTCAATTTTTGAGGGTCTCATAGGGGCCAAATTTGAGACTTGAGCGTGACCTTAAAAAATTCTGAAAATATAATGTTTTTAGCCCAACAGGCTATCTACTTTGAATTATAAACGGGATCAATGAGAAACAATTTTAAAGTGCCAAAAAATTTTTTTTTTTTATTTTTCAAAATTGTTGGATTTTATTTATTTTTAATTTCTTAAAAACAATTTCTTTACGTCACCAAGAATAGATTCAACACAAGAATATCGAACCGTACGCTATACCTCTGGTATAACGCTAGTTTCGAAAGGGAGGAGCTTACTAGATTTGACGTTATATGCGTTATGATTTTCACCCTATCACGAGCTTTCGAGGTCCGCGACAGAGAGCTAGCTCTACCGGCAGCGCCTATCCCCGCAGCCTGATATCCTCCCTCCCGCACTTATCATAGAAAACAGCCAACCGGTTCCTGTGCACGTGACATGAGACGCGGCGTAACACCTCCGTAGGCTCCATCCGCTTGAGACTAGCGCGCGGTCAAAGGTATAGCTCTTCCATATTCTTGTGTTGAATCTATTCTTGACGTCACTCAAACATTTTTTTTTGAACTGGTACTGCTTCCCTTTGATGTTTTAGGGCAATCTGGGATCCAATATTCATCTTCTCTTTTTGGCCAGACGTATGATGCCACAAATCCATGGGGATGTAAAAATCTGATTAGTGCTTTGTGCTTTTCATCCGAAACTTCAATTAAAACACCAAAATACAGCCTTGCATCATAAATGCAGGCAGCATATTTGCCAGGTGATAATGTTGCCAGTTATGTTTCTTTGGGTCAACTAAAATATGCTAGATAAACTCTTATTTAGCGCATCATAGTAATACAGATTTGAAAAACACTTTTTTGGATAATCCAGTCTCATTGATCCCATTTATAATTTGAAGTAGATATACTGTTGGGCCAAAAATATTAAGTTTTCAGAATTTTCTCAAATTTGGCCCTTATGAGACCTCACTCCCCTTCCCAAATTTATTTATCTTTCTCAACTAGTATTTGTTAAACAGAGTTTTAGGTGTCAAATTAGGATTGAGGCCCTTTTCTATGGCTTACTTACCAATTAAGTAGATTGCCCAGAAACATCAATACCAGTTCAAAAAAATGTTTGAATGACGTGAAATATTTTTATTTACTTATTTTTTTTTTTTCTTTTTTCTTAAGAAATTCAAAATAAACTAAATCCTACAATTTTAAAAATTAAAAAAAAATTTGCAATTAAGCCTATTGATTCTGAAAATATTAGATAAAACCCAATTTGAAAATTTAAAATCCAAATTTATGCAAAAAACTTTAAAAAATTATAACTTGAGAAATAATTTTTTTTGGAACCTGAAACTTGGTAAATATCAGTTTCTTACGCTTATAAAATAATGATTGAAATTTAAAATCAGGCCCTTTTTCCTCAAGTCGAATTCACATGGATTGACCCATTCTGTTTAGTAAACTCTTGTTCTAAGATCAAGCTGTTATTAGTTTTTTAAAAAATTAACTGACATTATTATAATTTTAACTCTCATAAAATCCGAAAAATGTTTATATACCAAATTCCGGGTTATGACGTCACTTTATGGGTAGGGTTATAACGTCACTTGTTTACTTTAGGGGCAGGGTTATAACGTCACTTGTTTACTTTAGGGGGTTATGACGCCATTTAATTTTTTCTTTAGGGGTAGTAGTTTAACTAATGACGCAAATAGGGGTACAATACTTAAGTACGTGCGCTGCGTTATAAAGAGGGGTAAGGGATTAAAGATCTAATTGGAAATGTTTCTGCTAAGGGAACCACTATCCAGCTTAGTCTACACACGACAGATCTATGCACAATGTTTGGTGAATCAAAAGCTTGACCCCAAGATCCAAGATCCCGATGATGGGTGACATTCTGAATAAATTTGCTTTTGATGTGAAAGATTTTCTACAGTTAAAGGGCATGCCATTGTGGGTAGCCCGAGCATATATAGAATTGTACATCTATTTTTTTTTTTTTTTTTTTTTTTTTTTTTTGGAGGGAATTCAGGCTGATAAGCTAAAAACAAATCCTCATAAGGTTTAATCAATATAGTTTTGCATCATCAGGGTTTCAAGTAACCCAACTTAACATCTCAGAGGGCATATTGTTAATGTATATTTCAAAAAGGAGAGGGCTTAAGGCACTTCACTGAGGAACCACACTAACTGACTCACTAAGAGCACCTGAAAGTGAATCCTTCTCCAAGATAGACCGAGAGCCAGTGTAGTTTACCATCGATTCCATAATATTTTAATTTAGAGAGTACACTAGAGTGAGGAACACTGTCAAAGACCTTAGATAAGTCCAATCTGTAAGTGTATCAATTGCCAGACGCTTGTCAAAGGCCCCCAGCCAAGTGCGGAGTGGTACCCTTTAGAAAAATGGGATGATCAGGATTCATGTACATACTTCCAAACGCTTTGGTATATTTATGTAAGATTTAAGATATTGTTACAGTACTTTGCAACAGCTGCGTATTACATACATCCAGATGCTTTGGGCCCCATGAAATTGTATTGAAATATGATAGTTTACACGCCTGTTTGTGGTCATTATGAGATGAATTGGAAATGATTGAACATGTTTGATTTGCTTTTTAAGAGCGCCCCTTGGTAATCCGTATCAGCAATTGTTACCTTAACATTTTTTTTCGATGTTGCTCTAGAGAACGCCACGTATTGTTGACTTTGGGCGAAAACGGTTCATGTAAAAATATTCCCACCCTTTCCAGTGTTTGACCCTGAAATGTGTTATTTGTTGAAGCATAAGCGAACGAACTGGGTTGTGGCGTCTTTTTAACACAAAGGGCATGTTGGAATCGGATGGAGCTATATTTATCCGAGGAATAAAACGGTTTCTCCTATAAGAATGTTTGTTTTCATTTCCTTTAATAAGAACTCTGGTTCCATTACATAACCCTTTTGAGGTGTTTAGGTTCCTTAGAAGCGTAATAAAGCACCAACTTTGAGTTAGGTTAGGTATTTTTCCGAACAACCCCACTTCGATAACCCAAAATCGTCTCCAATAACACAAAATCCATATGCCGAACTTTTAGCGTGGAAGTGTTAAGCCCCCACTCTTCGCGGTCCTTAACATGGCGAGATATCTTTGTTATTTATTAATCTACTATTTTGCTGAGCTCCCCTAGCGTGGAAGTGTTAAGCCCCACTCCTGGCGGTCCTTAACATGGCGAGATATCTTTGTTATTTATTAATGTATTATTTTGCTGAGCTCCCCCAACAGGGGAGCCGCCGTGATCTAAAAAGGTATACTTTGTGTGGCGCCGCAATAAACCTGTAGAGAGAGGCGGCTAACGCGGGAACCAAGAAAACCAAAAATCGATAAAAATATAGATGTGACATATGCAGCGAAAAGCCGACATCCGGGGCAATTGAGTTAACATGGCGCCCTGGGCCCTATTTTTAGGTTTTTTACTTAATTCTAATTATAATTTACGAAGAGATACGAAGCTCAATTTAATTTTTGCCCGTAGACGGCGTGTTTCTCTAAGAGTACTAAAATTACCGAACGCGTGGCGGCCCGAAGGGACCCTGCACAAAATTTTGAAAAGAGCGAAAAACGCAGGGACGCAAAAGGACGAAACGTACGGCTCTGGGCTCTATTTTTAGGTTTTTCACTTAATTCTAATTATAATTTACGAAGAGATACGAAGATCAATTTAATTTTTACCCTTAGACTCCGTGTTTCTCTAAGAGTACTAAAATTACCGAACGCGTGGTTGCCCGAAGGGACCCTGCACAAAATTTTGAAAAGAGCGAAAAACGCGGGAATGGCGCCCTGGGCCCTATTTTTAGGTTTTTCACTTAATTCTAATTATAATTTACGAAGAGATACGAAGCCCAATTTAATTTTTACCCGTAGACGGCGTGTTTCTCTAAGAGCACTAAAATTACCGAACGCGTGGCGGCTCGAAGGGACCCTGAACAAAATTTTGAAAAGAGCGAAAAACGCAGCGAAGCAAAAGGACGAAACGTACGTACGTGCAGTCGCTTATATATATAGATTAAGAACCCCTAATTAATCCCTGCCTCTCTTGAATCAAGTTGTTGCTGAAGCAGATACGGTCTTAATTTAAATCGCCTCAAATACTGATTCCAGCTTATTTAAAATATAAGTATACCTTCATTATTCTGATCTAGAATCTCCTCTCCAGACGCTCCACTACAGGTATTTTCCCATTCTTCATTTTCATAAGTTGAATCTTTACAGAGCATTCTTAAGGCCCCACATTCTCTGAGTTGGAATTGGGGATCTTGCCGTCTTAAAGCTCTCAATTTATTTTCCTTTTCCCTGTACAGTGGGTCTTGCCGTTTCAAAGCTCGCAATTTATTTTCCTTTTCCCTGTACAGGGGATCTTGACGTTTCAAAGCCATCATTTTCTTTTCCTTTTCTCTGTATTAATAAAGTCAAATTAAAATTTATAGCTAAAAATGGGAAACAACAAGTAAATCTCAATAGTTTTGAAGTCTATGGTGCAGATTTTCAGTTATTAGGCTTTTGGGTCTTGTTGATAAATGTTGCTTAATTCCAGTGGAATAATTGTTTGCCATTTTTTATTTATTGCATAAATCAAAAGGGGATAGAAAGTAAAAAGGGCGCTACTGGACTTTGAGTCTAGAACCTGTAATATTGAGAACTACTGATCTCCCCTCTGAAGCCGGAATATTTCCCAGCCCCCCCTTATTGGCGCAAGATCTTTTTGTGCCATAGCACTAAAATATGAGTGAAGAGGCCGAAAAATATTTCTAATGCCAACCAAGAAGTACAGCGTCAAGAAGTAGTTTCTCTAGTGAATATATTTTAATAATCTACAGTTTTAAAGAAATAAATATAATAATCTTAATAACATTAACTATAATTGTAATATTTTTGTCCCAAAAATAAATATCCTTATGGGAAATCCACTTGGACCATGAATGAAAAAAGCTAGAATAGCCACCAGGGCAATCATCTTCATGTTTTCTAAAGTATATTATACTGGCCATTCGTATTAATAATTAAGTTTTCAAAGTAACTTTAGCCTCCATATGATTTAATATGTTTTTCCTTAGACCAGATTGATCAATCACACAATTATCACAATTCCTAATCACATCCACGTTTAACTAAGCCTATGCAAAATGCTTTTCTTTAAACTAGCAGACGATATTAACCCTACAATCGGAGAACTACTTACGGGAGAGGAAAAAAAAAAAAAAAAAAGATATTGTAGTGAGTGATTGGCCAAAATATAGGGAGGAATGGGGGTAAGTATTTTGTTCTCCTTACTTCAGGATCTCTGCAGCTAAAGGCTTGTAGTTTAGGGAGAGGCGCCCTTTTTACTTTCTATCCCCTTTTGCATAAATGATTTGATGGCGTTAGCGCCACCTACTGAGCATATATTGACTATAAGTCTTCACGTTTGAATACCTGCTGGCTTTCAAACAATATATGTACACCAAATGAAAGGATAATATATATATAATGAACACTTAAAGATGAATAACAAAAACTGCCATTCATAAGCGTCCTCTAACAACAAAAGTTTCTACTTATGCCACTGTTTGCTTTTAGAAGATGCTTATTTTTTGTTATTCATCTTTATCTATTAAGAAAGGTATCCATTCTCTATATCCCATCTAGACTCCAAAAATTATAAGAATATTTGTTATAATTCTCTCCCGTGTACAAATCTATTTCGATTAAGCTTATATTGAGGCTCTTGCCGTCTGAGACGCGCTGTTTCTCTTTCTCTGGCACGAAATTCAGGATCCTGTCGTTTGAGAGCCCGAGCTCTATTTTCTCTCAACCTGTATTCAGGGACTCTTCTTTTACGAGCGAGTGCGAGTCTTTCCTTTTCTCGATAGGAGGGATCTTGCCGTTTTAGCGCTTGAACTTCGCGGTGCCTTCTCATTTGTTCTTCTTTACTGACTCTACAACTTGAAGCTTGACCACCTATGAATATCATCATGAATAATTTAATCTCTACTGGGTCCTGTGAAAACTTTTTATTTTCAATATTTTGCTCAAATTTGCATCAATTACGAGTGTTGTATTTATGAAATTCAGTTAAAAATTTCAATTATTTTCCATAATTAGCACCAGAAGCGGATTACATAGGAAGGTTACATCTGTAATGCTTTCTATAGTAACGATCTTTGACCGAAAGATTTGCGTGAAGGGGTTTAAATTTCCAGCACCCCTTCAAAATTTTCATTTTTCGTTTTTCCTCGCTCGTGAAATTCTAAGCACGGGGAATTGCATAGGGGGCCAGCCTACAAATATCTCGGCCAATGACTAGTAGTTTGAGCACATGACTTCGTTTCCGGTGTAGACTCTGACGCCGCCGATTATGCACAGTTTAACTTTTCAATATGATCCGTAAGAGACTTAAGAGTTGAGCGTGACTCTGCCAGCAGGGGTAAGCGGCTGTCGACTGGCCACGCAGTGCAGGTATGGTGAGAGATCTTAGGTCCGAGGGGAACCACGAAAGTAAAAGTGAAAGTTCTGCCCAGGCTCGTTTACGAGAGAGATGAGAGACGCGACACGGCAGTCGGCGGCTGACCACGGGACAGTTCATGGCTTACGCCGTCGCCTGGGAAAAAAACTGGGCGTGCCGCCGCTGAAACTAAAAAAACACGGTCACGCCGCCACTGGGTTTTTTTCGCGGCGTCAGAGTCTATCTTAAGCTAGAGTATTGTTTCCTCTAAAGGGAGGGGGGTGAAATTTTAGTTACGGCGTGATTGGCTTATAGAATTAAGACGCGCCTTGATATAGTTCTCGTTTCTCTCGCTAGCCGGCAACCCTAGAAATCAGTGTCGATTTTTGCAATATCCCCGATAGGTGGCGAGTTGTAGCCTAAAAATCTAGATTACCCGTCGAAGAAGGGTTTGAAGCGGAGCAAAGATGTAAACTTCTATGTGATCCGCTTCTGTTATGACTCTAGAGCTATCTGCAAGCATGTTCCATTTCATGATCTCAATCCACTTCCAAGCAATTTTGGCATGTTCTATTTCGCAAAATTGAGTGCTGGAAGATCCCTCGAAACCAATATGACAATTTGTGCAGATTTATGGATGAGAGGGTGTTCCATTAACGTTTCATTATATTTTAGTTGACAAAATTGTAAAAATGCTGAAATTTTCAGTTTGGAATGAATGTTTGTTATATTCCATGTCTCTCAAATGGGGCGAGAACAATGACGCCAAAACCTGATTTAGAGAAAATCTCAAGCAGTCAAATGGAAAACACTTAGTTGTCACGCTTTTTGTTTGAATCCTCTTTATAATCTGAAGTTATATATTTAACAGCATTGAGCGTTTTAGTCTGTTCCCTTATTAAGTAATAAAAAACTGTATTAATTATACAGGACCCCTTACCGAAAAAAGTTAGTCTTATCTGAAAAGGTCCTCAAGAACGCTACAAAAGTCTTGGGGAACTCTTTAAGACCTCCCCAAGACTTTTTGACGTAATGGAAGACTTCCCCAAGACCTCTTAAGACTACATAAGACACCCGAAAGATTTCCCCAAGACCTCTTAAGACTAACTTTTTTTGGTAAGGGACCCCTGTGACTCTGTTAGATTAAATCGAACTGAGATGTATGAAGTAACTACAACTTGACTACCAAGGATAAATATAATATCTAGAAAAGATAAAATTATATCGCAAATTCTTAAAGGTCGAGGGGTGGCAGCTAGCATTCAACTTCGAATTATTAGAATGACTTGTAAACATTTTGAAACGTCATTTAGTGGCGTCGATCTTCAATAATGTTCCCTGAACCTCAAATTATAATGGCTCGTAGTGCCAAGGCTTGATGAAAAAAATAATCAAAATACCTAGATTGAGCCAAATAACGTGTCAATTTTTAGTGACTTAGGTTTTTAGACGTTTTATTCTTTAATAAATAGTTTACTTGAGCGATAATGCCTTATTTTCTCTTGATTGAAAAACCAACTCAAGGCAAAAAAATTAACACCCCGTAAATTTTGACAAATTTCTCAAGACTAGCAACTGATCAAGGAAAACTGTTAATAGCGTGACGCTTGACGATTTTATCACGTATCAACAAAAGTACCTGCACTTTTTCTAAAATCATCCTAAAATTGGCTATATGAGTATATAAGAATTCCCAGCGTAATTTGTATCCATTCCTGATATTATTAAGGTTGGTGGTGCTTGGCAAAATGTAGAGAATATCCCTTCAGTGGAATCAACTTTTATTATTATTATTATTTAATAACACACTTTTCTCACCTTCATACATCTCACAAATAATAAAAGAATTAATAACAACGGTTTTTATAGTGCACAGTATCAAAATTGATATCCTGATTATGGCCAGTAAATAAGGTAAAACTATAGACGGTACACTATCTTTAACTATTATTGTGCACAATAAAGCCATTGTTATTAACTCGCGTTTTAATTTGTAGATTTTAATCTGCTTTTTTATTTAGTGTAATTTTTTTAACAAATTAACAAAGCAAAATAGTTACATAAGCATGGAACCCTTACCGAAAAAAGTTAGTCTATGTGAAGAGCAGGGCTCCCACCAAAATCTAAAAAAAATATAGGGAAATAGGGGATTTTTCAGGTTAGAAATAGAGTGAAATAGGAACCAAAATTTTTAAAATAGGGAGCAAATAGTAACCAATTTAAGAAGAAATGAGATCTTTAATTTTCACAAAATGAATTTTAAAGTAGGTTTTTTGTAAAAACATTTTATCACAAATCTAACTTTAAATTCTCACATTTTTTTCGTGATAATTATATCACGCCGACTTAATCAGTTTTGAAAGCGGGAAATTTAAATGGGTAAATTTGACATGTCGAAAAATTTGGATTCAATATTATAGGCCGACGGAATTTTGAACCAAATTTACTAGAAATATGGTGATTTAGGGACCAAAAATCACGATTTTATGGTGGTTTAGGGACCTCAAAAAAAAGTAGGTGGTTTTAGGTGTTTTAGGGATCTGGTGGGAGCCCTGGAAGAGATCCTCAAGAACACTAAAAAGGTCTTGGGGAAGTCTTTAAGACTTCCCCAAGACTTATTGACATAATGGAAGACTTCCCCAAGACCTCTTAAGACTACATAAGACACTCGAAGGACTTCACCAAGACCTCTTAAGACCTCTTAAGACTAACTTTTTTTTTGGTAAAGGAAGTGTGGATTGAAGTGTTAGTAAAGGGATTTGGAGTACAATGTTTTTCGCATAGATTATAACCACCTCTTTACTTGACAGAAACTGTTTAGTTTTCAACAAAATTCCACGTTTAGGTATATAAAAGTTAAGTTCAAACATTCATAAAAACTGAATGTGAAAAAAACATACACCAAACGCTTTTTCACGAATTCCTAGAATTGATCTGACCCCGATATTAGTTGTAAAATTGTTACCTACCACGCAGTATTTCACATCCTAGATCTAGATTTTCTCATTTCTTTACGTCTAATTCTAATTTTTTATAGTGTTTTTGGTATCTGTCAGTGGCGTATCTAGGGTGGAGCAGAGTTCGTACGGGGAGCCTGAACAGGTAAGTCAGGGGGGATCCCCCGGTTTTCAGCCCTGACCCGACTTGGGTCTGGTTTTTCCAAGAAAACTGGGTTTTAAAAACCTATAGAGTACGAAAGAGGATCCAACCCAGAGTGTTGGTGAACTTACTGACAATGATTTGAAAGAATAAGTCACAGACACCGAATGAAGACAGAAGAGTTTTTCTCATCTCGGATTTTTTGTAAACTAGGAGTTAGTCTTAAGTATGAAGTTATAACTGTACTGATCTACTCTCTATTAAATTATTTTCATAAAGACAATCCCAATAAAGTGTTTCTCCATACTTTCAATGTTTTAAATAGTTTTTTAATTAAAAAAAGGAATGTAAAAATATTTAAAACTATTGATTTGAAAAATATTTTATAAAACCTCTTCCTGACCCGGTTTTTAGCTTTTTTTTCTCCCCATCCCGACCCCGACCAAAATCGCAGCTAGTACGATCCCTAGGGGGAGGGGGCGGTCCACCGTGGGCGGCATTATTTTGGGACAGCCATTCACTCTAGCAACCTTTTTTTCTCTAGTTGTCCAAAAACATTTTTGGGAAGGGCGCCAAACTGTAACTTTCTTGGTATGAGCAAAATAAAAACAATAACAATAACAAAAATTCAGATACCGCTATAACACTATCTTTCTCCCTCTTTCGAGCCGTGTAAACTGGCTGTCATCTTGTGAGTCATTACTGGGGTTGCGCAACAGGAGAACAAGCTGTTTCTGATATTTTCCGATGCCACTTTTCCCCGAAAAGAAAAGTCTCGACAACTGTGTTTTCGTCTATTAATCCAACTAGTACTAGGCCGGCCTTAGAGTAAATAAAACCTTGAAATTTTACTCCAATAAAGGAAAGAACATTTCATCAGTATTAATTTTTTTCTGAGGTATCTCTACTACTAAGTGAATTTCGGTTAAACGATCCAAAGCTTCAGATTTTTCGGTACTAGTTTTGTGCCCACAGTAGATGGCACCTCTCTCTAATATTTCTAACATTCCTTCTCTATTCCGCCTTCTCTCGGTATATTGCTAGAATTATTAGTATATGAAACCAGAGAAAGGTTCTAGAAAGATTTTCTGGCTACGCTGCAGTTGCCCAGTGGAAATTATACCTAACTCCAACTATATCAAAATTTGGAGCTAAAAATGCAAAAAGTTTTGAATTTGAGACAAAAGGCTTAGTGAACATAGGAGTCGATATCTAGGGGTGCATTGTTTGGAATTTCTAGTGCTAAGGCGAATTTTTATGGACAAGTGCTCTTCACACCATTAAAGGGAAACTTGGAGCTAAAAATGGAACAGCCTTTAATTTATTTTCAGAACCACCATGCAAAAAAACGTGTTCGAGAATTTTCAAACAATTTTTAGACACGTTTTTGGTGTTTAAATTAATTTCTAAAGTTTGGTAAAACTTGAATAAAAGTGGATATAAATTCGAGCCAATCACATTAGTTCATCTTTCAACAATGCTTGTAATGTCCTAAGAATAGACCGGCGTTTGATGGCCAAGGTCTTGGGCATCAAACGCTGGCCTATTCTTTTAATGTTAGGGCATTACAAGCGCTGTTTAAAGCTGTGTAACGGTTTATAATAATTTTCCCAACTAATGTGAAAATTTCATTTAAAGGGATAGAACCAAGTTAATTAATGGTAACCAGCAAAATGCAAACCAATTGATGAAACTGATAGATTGCCAAACGAGGATATATTTCAATATATATTATTTGTTTTTTATTTGAAGATTAAGTTTAAATGTGTTGTTTTTCGATGCTGGCGTCAGCTGCAGGCAAATCTGCGAAACCTCGTAGAGCCATCAAAATGATGTTTCATACCACCCCCCTTCCAACCCCCACCTATGACCCATTGAAGGTTTCCACCTAACAGGCTAACAGTAGATTTTATCCCATTCCAGAATTTAAAGCTTTACCTATTCCACTCCTCTTCTTATTATCGTGGCTGTCGCCGATCGTCGATCGGTTGTTCATGTCGCGAACGGAGACCCGGAGAGAGTATGTGCCGTGAATTAAGCCTATGCCTAGTACTGAGGAAGGTTTTTTTTAAATATGCTAAGAAATTAAAATATGGCCACTATCAAAGTTCAGGTATAAATATATGGGGAGATGAAAAAATATGAATCAAGCTTACATTTTGTCTAAGCTTAAATTTAATTTAATGAGAGATTCCTAAGATCCTCAGTGATGGCGATAGGTGAATCCTGAACACGCCGATGTTCTCGCCATACGCATCTGGCTCGGTTAAGCCTTGCCTTTTTACACTCCTACTATATACCCCACAAATTCACTACTAAAATGATATTTCTCTTCGACAAGGGAAAAAAAGTTGGATAGTGTCCATCACAAAGTTTGAATTTTTGAACTTCTAACGTTTTTTCTTAATTTTAAGAATTTTTTTGGGACTTTTTAAGGTCCCCACATAATTTTAGGCATCCTTTTCTTTAAATACACTCCTCGCGTTTATTTAAAATTTGGTTCTATCCCTTTAACAAGATTAGAAACATTTTAAGTTCAAGTTAATTTGGTGAGAACCGACACTCAACTGACTAATAAAAATATCTTGGGGGGAGGGAGAACGCAAGGTGGCGCCACCATTTCTACTAAGCTAAAAATATTTTTGGCAATCTTTTCGAGCTGGCGGGGCCCCGTTGAAATAATATGATTGAACAGTATTTATATCTACTATTATGTAGTTTAGGGAGTCTACCCTTACCAAAAACAGTCTGATCTGAAGAAGTTCTCATGAACACTACAAAAGTCTTGGGGAAGTCTGTACGACTTCTCCAAGACTTCTTGACACAATGAAAGACTTCCCCAAGACCTCATAGGACTAACATTTTTTTTGATAAGGGCTAGTTCGTGACAGTTTTATACTTTCCCCAAAAGGGGATTTCTCATAAACTCTTATTTTTAACTACTCATAGTAAGTGGTTATTTTAAATAGGCAATATCAAGAAACTTCTAGATTTTCACTGATTAACATACCTTTATCAATTGGTGTCGTAGCTTCAGTTCCTTCCCAATTATTTCTTTCTTTTTTCATATTTTTTTTTAGTCTATATAGCTCCCTTCTCCTGGCATTCCTTTTAGCTTTTTCAAGACAAACTTTGTCTTTATCAGCATCTTCTAATTTAGACAACTTAACTGCATAATAATTTACAGAGTTTATCACATTTTCAGAAGCACTTTCTCGTTGCTCAAAGTAAGCCTGCGTACCATTTTTTCCATAAGAATCTGAGACTGAAGAAAAATCAACTTGGTTGACAGTAATGGAGTCAGGAAGTTTTTCCGAGCGTGGTAATATAAGACTAGAATCGAGAGATTCAGTGTTTCTCAGCAAAAATTTACAATCAAAATCTTCAGTTCTCGGTAATGCGAAATTAGAATCAATCTGTTCTATTTTTGGTATGGTCAAACTATAATCAAAATCTTCAGTTCTCGGTAACGCGAAATTAGAATCAATCTGTTTTAATTTTGGTACGGTCAAACTATAATCAAAATCTTCTGTTCTCGGTAACGCGAAATTAGAATCAATCTGTTCTATTTTTGGTACGGTCAAACTATAATCAAAATCTTCAGCTCTCGGTAACGCGAAATTAGAATCAATCTGTTCTATTTTTGGTACGGTCAAACTATAATCAAAATCTTCAGTTCTCGGTAACGCGAAATTAGAATCGAACTGTTCTGTTTTTGGTACTGTCAAATTATAATCAAAATCTTCAGTTCTCGGTAACGCGAAATTAGAATCAAACTGTTCTGTTTTTGGTACTCTCAAATTATAATCAAAATCTTCAGTTCTTGCTAACGCGAAATTAGAATCAAACTTTTCCGTTCTAGATGATGTCAAATTACAACTGAAATCATTTTCTGTTTTAATGATATTTTCAAATCCATCGGTGACATTTTCATTTCCTGTAAATTGGACATTTTCGTAAAATTAATAAAAAAATAAACACTACTAGATTAAATCCAATTGTGATTATTTTAATCTGATTAAATAACTATTTAAAGTAGGCATGCAACCTGACTAGATTGGGCCTTGTGAGATCTCATGTCAATTGAAAAAAATAGCGAGGCTATTTTAATACAACTAGTGCAACATTATAGGATATTTAAAGGTCCACAAAGGCAAAACTATAGGATATTTAAAGGTCTACAAAGGCAAAACTATAGGATATTTAAAGGTCAAAATATTGTCAGGAAAGCAAGAAGAGTTGACTACCATCAGCCTTCGCCCTAAAGTGAAAGATGTTGAACTGAATCCTATAAAGTAATGATACCTAATCATGTGTTCGTTCGCAACCGAAAGCGTTAGAGTAAAAATACTTAACACGTGTAAAGGTGGAGTGGACACTTTAGAATACCACTGGTTCTCCCAAAATCTTTCATCTTTTGAATAATAACAACAAATTTAGGATTGTTTTTTTAACTTTCTCTGTGTAATTTTGACCAACGTGACAAAAATATAGGATAGAAATAAGAATTATAGGATTTTACAGTTCAATCTCAGAAATATAGCTATTTACAGGTATTAAGGGTTCTTTGGGAGCCCTTTCATCATAAATGAGACTTTAAAGAATCCCAGTCTAAAGGTCTTGAATTAAAAGTGTAATAAGTGACCTAACCAAGCAATATAAGGTAAAAAATAGTGACCAAAAATTCATAATTTTTTAAAAATAGAGAGAGTAATTTATAACAAATAGATCATTCACCACTATTCTCAAAGCCCAGATAATAAAGCTGTGGCTCAGTCCGAGTCTATTCAAAGAGCTAACACCTTCTTAGAATGACTGGGAAATTTTTGTATGTAACTAGGAATCCAAAACATTTTTATCTCAAGTGTCTAAAGTCTCAAATCATAGTGATATATCAAATAATTTTGGATTGAAAATCTTTTAAAGGTTATACCCGATCAATTTACATCATTATACCTGCCCATTTTTGTGGTATTTTAGATGAAAGAAGAACATGAATAACAAGTAAACAAATGCTTTATTATTTGGCGGTACATGTTTTAGTTGGCCAAAAGAAATCCCTGACTTATCCAGGTTAAAGGTCGACCGATTAAGGAACAGAACCACATGACACATGCCTGTTTTAGATCTACAGTTTTCCACCAGGTGGGTTGATAGAGTATCCCTGGTTAAGTCCCATAGAATCAAATGTTCAACACGTTTGTTGTTGAGATCATTCTAGCTAGTGCAGCGGCGTACCTGAGAATTCAGAGCCCTCTGCCAAAAATTAAATGGGGGCATCCATAAGGATCCTATTATGGTATTATGATATGGAACCCCCTCTTGCTAGGGGCCCATGCTGCGGGCACTACGGACCGTCAGCTACGCTTTGGATCTAGTGTGACATCAGATCAAGTGGCTTCTCTTCCCAACTCTGGTGACAGAATATTTTACAGCTAAAAAATTCCAGTCTTGGGAACATAGGTCAATTTAATGAAAACATTGGTGACTTTTTTTGAAAATAGTGAAGGAGTGGGAGCCATGGACCATGGACATTCTATAGTACATTTTCATAGATCTGATTTATGTAGCTTATGCCATGATTCATCTGTTTAAACAACTTCTTACCTCTGGAAGCCTCTAATTCTTCATCCGTGCTTTCCGTACTCATTATCTCCTTTTTCGGAATTTTAAGGGTTATACCAAAGGCATCCATGGCACAGTCAGCAAGCTTTTGGGTTTTATAGAAAAATAGCACCAATATTAGTGCAAAAAGAATTTATTTTGCTTCATATGCTTCCTGCTAGAGTTTAAGACCATTAAACCCCTGAACTAGAATCAATCTTCTATACATTCATTTCTGGAGCTAGTTTAACTTTTATTAAACCCGCTAATGCATCGTCTGCTCGATCAAGACCGTGTGGGAAACTCAACTCATCATCCGCCGCTTTCTACCCTGGAAGAGAAATATCTTAAACCTAAAAGGGTAAAATAATAAAAACCCCATTCCCTTCTTAACAAAGGACCGGAAAGACAAATTCTGGCGAACTTTAAGGCATCGCAACCTTAAAAATCCCCTCTATCCCAAGCAAAAGTTAATGGGACAATCTCTTAAAACAAGACAAACAAAGCCCAACTTCAATAACCCCCTCAAAAGAACTAACACAATGACAGCCACATTTACATTCATGGTCATATCGGACTCCCAAAATTTTCCATAAACCTAGGGAAAAAACCCTCCAAACCAAATCTTTCGATTTTCTTACTCTCCCCACGTGATTAAACTCCTCACACATTTATCCCACCCCCAAACACTTTTTTGTGTAAAATTTTCTCGTTTTCCCCCAGCTTTGGTGGCTGTGCGAAGATTCTTCCCAACCGCTTTTTAAACCTTTGTTCGCTTTAGCGCAAACAAAGGTATATTTTTAATTCGCAGGAAAAAGGCTTGGAACGCCTCCAGCCAGGACGGAACGCTACGGAGAGAGAGAAAGAGAGAAAAACCCTGAGAGAGTCTGCTTAAGCTGTCTCTTTACTAGACATGGGAACACACAAAGGAGCCACCTGTTTATGACCATATATAGGAATTATCCCCCTAGACAAAATCCCCCCTGGGACATAATCCCCCCAAAATTACTTGTCGGATGAAATCCCCCGTCAAAAGAAAAAATCCCCCCATCAAAAGAAAAAAATCGCCCCATCAAACGAAAAAATCCCCCGTGAAAGAAAAAAATTCCCGCCCCCCCCCCCAGTAAAAAAACCCTTACGAAAAAAAATTTGTCTTAAGAGGTCTTGGGGAAGTCTTTCGGTTGTCTAAGAAGTCTTGGGGAGGTCTCAAAGACTTCCTCAAGACTTTTGTAGCGTTCTGGAACACCTCTTCAGATCAGACTAACTTTTTTCCGTAAGGGAATACTTAAAAAGAAAAAGTTTTGGTTAAAGGAGATAAAGGTTTTTTAGAGGTAGCCGCCGTGATCCGGTAGGAGAATGGTTAGTATAGAAGGCCGTCAACCAGAAGATTGAGAGTTCGAGCTGACTTTAATAATACTTGTTGTTCATTTCAGTTTAAAATGTTGGTAGCAGTCTCGGAATATGTAGGAAAGATGTAGAAAATTTGAAAAAAAAAATTAAAACAGAATTTCGGCCAATTTTACGTGTTTCTGTTCAGTTTTCATGTTTTTGCTCTGTTGTAGGTCAGTTTTGCATATTTTAGGTCAGGTTTAATTACAGATTTATTATTTAATTCAAATAACGGTCAAGTTATTTTTTATATGCTAAAATAAAGGGCAAAAAGTGGTGTGATGAACGGACACTATTAAATTATAAAATATCCATTTAAGTAATGCTCATTTGTGATTTCTCCTTTAGAAAACTTGGATTTTGAACGCGAATCTCGTTTTTATCACTGATTTTTTTATATTTACTAAGATAATAGACGAAGTAGACATTACACGTACCAGATTTGAAGTTATTTATGGTTTAATCTTTCTGTCGATTTTCTTATTATATTAGTTTTAAATGCAATCTGATTATAAATATAGTTTTACAAATGTTTAAATTCCGTTGTGGAGGGATTATATCTTTTGTCAGAGAATTATTTCTTTTGTAAGGGGATTTTTTCTTTTGTAAGGGGATTTTTTCTTTTGTAAGGGGATTTTATCTTTTGTAAGGGGATTTTTTCTTTTGTAAGGGGGGATTTTTTCTTTTTTTTGGGGGGATTTTTTACTTTTTTCGGGGGGATTTTTTCTTTTTTCGGGGGGATTTTTTCTTTTGTCGGGGGGATTTTTTTTCTTTTGTCGAGGGATTTTTTCTTTCGTCGGGGGGATTTTTTCCTTTTGTCGGGGGGATTTTTTCTTTTGTCGGGGGGATTTTTTTCTTTTGTCGGGGGGAATTTTTTTCTTTTGGCGGGGGGAATTTTTTTCTTTTGGCGGGGGGAATTTTTTTCTTTTGTCGGGGGGAATTTTTTTCTTTTGTCGGGGGGAATTTTTTTCTTTTGTCGGGGGGAATTTTTTTCTTTTGTCGGGGGGAATTTTTTCTTTTGTCGGGGGGAATTTTTTCTTTTGTCGGGGGGAATTTTTTCTTTTGTCGGGGGGAATTTTTTCTTTTGTCGGGGGGAATTTTTTCTTTTGTCGGGGGGGAATTTTTTCTTTTGTCGGGGGGGGAATTTTTTCTTTTGTCGGGGGAATTTTTTTCTTTTGTCGGGGGGAATTTTTTCTTTTGTCGGGGGGAATTTTTTCTTTTGTCGGGGGGAATTTTTTCTTTTGTCGGGGGGAATTTTTTCTTTTGTCGGGGGGAATTTTTTCTTTTGTCGGGGGGAATTTTTTTCTTTTGTCAGGGGGAATTTTTTTCTTTTGACGGGGGGAATTTTTTCTTTTGTCGGGGGGAATTTTTTCTTTTGTCAGGGGGAATTTTTTCTTTTGTCGGGGGGAATTTTTTCTTTTGTCGGGAGATTTTTTTCTTTTGTCGGGGGGATTTTTTTCCTTTGTCGGGGGGATTTTTTTCTTTTGTCGGGGGGATTTTTTGCTTTTGTCGGGGGGATTTTTTTCTTTTGTCGGGGGATTTTTTTCTTTTGTCGGGGGGATTTTTTTCTTTTGTCGGGGGGATTTTTTTCTTTTGTCGGGGGGATTTTTTTCTTTTGTCGGGGGGATTTTTTTCTTTTGCCGGGGGACTTTTTTCTTTTGTCGGGGGATTTTTTCTTTTGTCAAGGGGAATTTTTCTTTTGTCGAGGGGAATTTTTCTTTTGTCGAGGGAGGATTTTCGCTGTTTTAGTATTTCCGGGGGAATTTCTCCTGGGGATTTTGTCTGAGAAGATTTTGTCTGGGGGATTTTGTCTGGGGGGATTTTGTCTGGGGGGATTTTGTCTGGGGGGATTTTGTCTGGGGGGATTTTGTCTGGGGGGATTTTGTCTGGGGGGATTTTGTCTGGGGGGATTTTGTCTGGGGGGATTTTGTCTGGGGGGATTTTGTCTGGGGGATTTTGTCTGGGGGGATTTTGTCTGGGGGATTTTGTCTGGGGGATTTTGTCTGGGGGGATTTTGTCTGGGGGGATTTTGTCTGGGGGGATTTTGTCCGGGGGGATTTTGTCCGGGGGGATTTTGTCCGGGGGGATTTTGTCCGGGGGATTTTGTCCGGGGGGATTTTGTCCGGGGGGATTTTGTCCGGGGGGATTTTGTCCGGGGGGATTTTGTCCGGGGGGATTTTGTCCGGGGGGAATATGTCCCACACCCAGGAATATAAAAATAATCTTTGAACCGCTTAAGCCTTGGTCCGTTACATTCCCACCATTTTTACGAGATCAAATGCATGAGCTACTGACTGTAATTCAATAATAAAAGGCTGTGGCTATTGACACACAAAATGTAGCAATAGCCCCTTGACTATTGACACACTCTCAAAGTGTGGCAATAGTCATTTACCTGCTGCCACACATCTGTGTGCCTATAGGCCTGAGACTATTGGCACACAATCACGTGATCTCTGAGGACCAATTATAATTTAAATTTTTTTTAGCTCGTTATTGACACACAATTTAAACTGTAAACTTCTAATTGGCCCACAATTTAAACTGTAAACTTCTAATTGGCCCACAATTTAAACTGTAAACTTCTAATTGGCCCACCATTTAAATTATAAACTTCTTATTTATACACAATTTAAATTGTAAGCTTCTTATTGACACACAAATCGAATAATGGGTACCTATTGACACACAAATCGAATTATGGGTCCCTATTGACACACAAATCGAATTATGGGTCCCTATTGACACACAAATCGAATTATGGGTTCTTATTGACACACAAATCGAATTATGGGTTCTTATTGACACACAAATCGAATTATGGGTACTTATTGACACACAAATCGAATTATGGGTCCCTAATGACACACAAATCGAATTATGGGTCCTTATTGACACACAAATGGAATTATGGGTCCCTATTGACACACAAACGGAATTATGGGTCCTTATTGACACACAAATCGAATTATGGGTCCGTATTGACACACAATCTAAATTCTAAGCTTCTTATTGACACACAAATCGAATTATGGGTTCTTATTGACACACAAATCGAATTATGGCTACTTATTGACACACAAATCGAATTATGGGTCCCTAATGACACACAAATCGAATTATGGGTCCTTATTGACACACAAATGGAATTATGGGTCCCTATTGACACACAAACGGAATTATGGGTCCTTATTGACACACAAATCGAATTATGGGTCCTTATTGACACACAAATCGAATTATGGGTCCCTAATGACACACAAATTGAATTATGGGTCTGTATTGACACACAATCTAAATTCTAAGCTTCTTATTGACACAAATTTGAACAAATTAGGACCTTGGGAGTTCAGAAAAAATACTTAAAAAATCTTCAACCATCGGAAGTTTGAGAAAAACGCATTTCAAAATTTGAAGTTTGCATGTTAAATCCCATAGATTCTAACCCAACCCAACCTAAAATATACCTAACCTAACCTAACCCAACCTAACCTATGGCGCATTCTATGGGATTTTAGCATGGGAATTTCAAATTTTCAAATACGTTTTTCTCAAACTTCCGGTGGTCGGAGATTTTTTTTTATTATTTTTTCTGAACTCCCCAGGTCCTAAATAGTCTATAACCATCGTTATTTAGTGGGGGGTCGGTTAACGGAAATCTCCCCTTATGGGCATTTTCATATACATGGAAAATATCATTTAATTACCATTTTTGTATTAACAAATATATTTTAATTCTACCTATTTTATATTTGTGTTAATCCCATGTGAATGTGATAGTTATTTTGTAAAGAGAAACAACTCGCAAAGGCCCAGCCCACGTTTTAAAGCTTCGTGAATCGTGACCAAGGGGCAAGGGTTAACTTAAACCAGAGGATTCAAGACATGAAAAAACTATTTTTTCCTTTATAATTTAAAATATTTCTAAGTTAATAACCATTTCGCCTTCTTACTATACCTTTATAGAGTGATTATTGAGAAAATATATTATGAGCAATAAAGGTACAGGGCCGAATCGACGAAACTCGAATAGACGATAAAGCTAAGCCTTTGCGGGTAAATTATTATAATTTTAATTTATAGATTTAGGTCAAAAAATCACGTTTATTATATGAAGGAAAATAAATTTAAATCTTACTAGCTCTAACTTATAATCTAACAAGATATTTTCCACAAATTTCCCTTTTAAAGTTTTAAAAAACAAAATAATACAGAAACTTCCGAAAACGTGTTCACTTCCCTCGCTAGCCCTAGCCAAAGAAGAATGATGAAAAAGATGGCGTAGCCCTTGTTCCAAGAGTTTCGTAGCTCCGCCCCTTGTGTGCAATAACCCATCGCCTATTGGCACATAAGCTGTGTGGCAATAACCACTCGCCTATTGACACACACACTGTGTGTCAATAGTCAAGCGACTATTGACACATTTGTTGTGTGTGGCAATAGCCACTCTCATAATAAAACTGGAGAATTTTACGAACTCATACCAATAACAAAGTAGTATAGTTTAGTGAAGAATGCCACAGGTGTTTAAGGCTAGAAAGGTATTCATTCTTCTTAAATTGTCTATGGAGAACCCATGTTAAATTTGACCTCCGAAATGAAGAATTAGATAAACCCCCTATTTCATTGATAGTCAAGATTACTTTATCGTAATACACCATGTGCTCTGAGAGAAATGATATCAATTTGTTTATCAAACATAGACATATTATTGTGAAACCCTCCAATTAAGAAATTGAGGAGAGGTTTTCTTTACACCCTGTAATAGAAGATTCCCGGTAGTAAAATCTCTAATAGTGAATTCCACTGAACCACTAAAACAATACTCTGAATCTTGCTGACAACTATTTGTTTTTGCCCTCTCTTGCTAAAGAGCATGGAGCAGTAAAACAAAAAATATTGCAACCACCATCAAATCAGTTTCAACGACCTCTCAGAAAAAAAAAAAAAAAACAAAAAAGGTTGGTCAGCGCACGCTTTATTTCTCCAGCAAAACTAATAACTATGCTATAAGCCTCTAACTCACCCATTGGAAAATCGAACTAGCTGTCGGTGTGATTTCTATTGCTCTAGACAACGCAGTGGAATTCGCAATTATGTATACAAGTATGTAGCTTTGACTGTATTAAAGTGATTACGGTTTCAGCATTAGCAAAGGCTGTAGTTATTAACATATTGCTTAATCGGTGTATTCTTTCTGGTCAGTGGTCAAGCCTTTCCAGGGGTTTAATGGTCTTAGCTTGAAGTATAATATCCAACCAACACAAGTAACTTTAACAGTTTCTAGGAAAGTAACTTACCCTTGAGGTTTCTAAGTTGAATTTTTAAGTTATAACTTGTAAATTGAAGTTATAAACGGGTTTATTTAAAATTAACACTTTCAAAACAAGTTCAAAACTTCATCAAACGTTAGCACCCTAATAATAATTGGCGTCTGCTATTTTTTTTTTTTTCATTCTTTTTTTTTTTTTTCTTTTTTTTTTTTTTCAAACATGTTTACAAAGACGTCAAAAACCCAGGGACGGAAATAAGAAATTTTTCTTATTGGACAAATGTCCAGTAGCCCCCCTTAAAAATTCAAAAGTTATCGGACATTGAACAAAATTACCGGACAATGCTACATTTCTTGTATTGAAAAGTACTTTTTTTTATCGGACATTTGTCCAGTGACCCCCTCTTAAAAATAAAAAGTTATTGGACATTTGGAAAATTTATCGGACAATGACCAGTGACTTGTGCTTATTTCCGTCCCTGCAAAAACCATTTTATAATTTGCTTCGGCTAATTTTTTAACTCAAAAACAAAGGGTTAAGGTCCAAGGGATTAGCTCATTAATTATATATATATATATATATATATATATATATCCGGAGCCCTATATGAAAGAAAACCGTTATGTCTAAGCCTGAAATTTTCAAACAGCGAAAAATGCAAAATGACGAAAAACGTGGAGCAATAACTAATGGAAATTAATAAGGTTTTCTTTCTTATAGAACCTAAGTATTGATCTCCCTTTGTTATTGCTCTACGTTCACCCCGTCTGAACATGGAACTTCCATCCGGTTTGTTTTTAAGGTGGTGTCTGATTTAAAAGTAGGGGTAGCCCAGAATTTGAAAGCTTTGTCGGAATGGTTTGACAGATAATAACATGATTTGGAAGTTTGGTTTCCGAATTATTATATACCATATATTATAGCTATTAAATAAATGGCAATATGACGATTGACAAATTTAATATTGAACTCAGATTTGGTTTAGAGCTTTTCTACGCGGTTACGATGGTTTCACACCAAAATCTAATCCTAACGGCTTCTTCTACCAAATCTTAAACTAAATAAATAAACTTTCCTTCCAACATTTTTTTCCGAAACTTTGGCTGTAGTTGGAGTATGATTCAATATATATTGTCTTGTAAAATATAAACTACCATAAAACTTCACTTCGTCCTTGAAAAAAGGCAACATCTTCCATAGAAACAGGTTCTATTTAAAGGCCCTATCTGCTCTGAAATTTGCCCCTTTAAAATGCTCTTCCCTTATGCACACAGCCTAGGTTTGTCTGTACAATTTACAATGGTCAACGTCGTCTGCCAAGCTAGAAAAGAAGGCAACTTTAAAGGGGATTATTTAAAAACGCAGATAGTCCCTTTAACGGCTCTTTTGTTGGTTTCAAGGCTGGCAATAGTATAGATATCCTATACGTATATCCAACCTTGAAAAATGAGAACATCTTCAATAGAAACTTCTGCCTTTTAAGATTTAAAAGGCTCTTTTTGTTGATTCCAAGGTTAGTATATAACACCAACTATTGAGTTTGGAATATATTTTATTTTAGAGATCCATATTTCGATTTTCAGTTCATAAACATTTTTTTGAAATTTTTTTTGACGGACATACAGGTTAAACAGACTTTGCCAAGCACGTGTCTATTTGGAAACCGGTCTTGATTTCCTGAGTTCGGCCATTTTAAAGGCTATATCTGTTCTGAAATTTGCCCCTTTAAAATGCTCTTCCCTTCTGCACTCAGCTTACCTTTGACTGTACAATTTGTCTTGCTAAGCTAGGAAAAATGGGACTTTAAAGGAGTTTTAAAAACCGCAGATAGTACCTTTAAGTTCTACTGAAGACTGGTTGGATGGCAGTCACATTTAATACGGCGATTTTTAAATCCTCATTATAGTACTGTACAATTTGTTTTGTACAACGTCATCTGCTAAGCTAGAAAAGAAGGCGACTTTAAAGGGGATTTGAAAATCGCAGATAGTCCCTTTAAGGCTTCTTCAGATGGACCAAGTTATATTATATTTTTCTGCTGAAGTTTTGGATTGGGTTTAAATATTAGGCGTTGTATTATTATTATTTTTTTATTTTAGTTTTTTGAGACTTCTTTGAGACTTGGCTCGTTAACATACTTGAATTTTAGCTGTTGATATTATGAAATCAGGTTCTGGTTGATTTACATTAGCTATGGTTTTACGTTATTATTCTGTGATACAGCAAAGAATTAGTTTTCCAGCCTGAAAAGAAACACACTTCCTATATAGTATAAGATTATGCCCGGCTTCTACAGCCTTACTCATATTGGAATTTTGGATATATGTGCACTTTTTATACGTGCGAAGTAAAGCTATACACTGTTTGTTACAAATAATAAAGTCTTAAAACTAAGACGATAAACAAAAACTATCATTTTTGGGTAGTAATATAAATCTTTAAAAATTGCAGTTTTTTTTAAACAGCTTTTATCTTTTAATACATACCTTTTTCCAACGTATAATTTGGAGAGAATTCTCAGGATTTCGCGAAAAATCTCGGGATTTCGCGGAAAATTCTCGGGATTTCATGGAAAATTCTCGGGATTTCATTCGAGATCTCGGGATTTCGAAAACATAATGATCTCGGGATTTCGAAAACAATGATCTCGGGATTTCGAAAACATAATGATCTCGGGATCTCGAAAACATAATGATCTCGGGATTTCGAAAACATATTGATCTCGGGATTTCGAAAACATAATGATCTCGGGATTTCGAAAACATAATGATCTCGGGATTTCGAAAACATAATGATCTCGGGATTTCAAAAACATAATGATCTTGGGAATTCGAAAACATAATGATCTCGGGATTTCGAAAACATAATGATCTCGGGATTTCGAAAACATAATGATCTCGGGATTTCGAAAACAATGATCTCGGGATTTCGAAAACAATGATCTCGGGATTTCGAAAACAATGATCTCGGGATTTCGAAAACAATGATCTCGGGATTTCGAAAACAATGATCTCGGGATTTCGAAAACAATGATCTCGGGATTTCGAAAACAATGATCTCGGGATTTCGAAAACATAATGATCTCGGGATTTCGAAAACATAATGATCTCGGGATTTCGAAAACATAATGATCTCGGGATTTCGAAAACATAATGATCTCGGGATTTCGAAAACATAATGATCTCGGGATTTCGAAAACAATGATCTCGGGATTTCGAAAACATAATGATCTCGGGATTTCGAAAACATAATGATCTCGGGATTTCGAAAACATAATGATCTCGGGATTTCGAAAACATAATGATCTCGGGATTTCGAAAAGTTCTCGGGACTTTGTAAAAATCACATGATTTAGTCATAGATTATTACGAGATTTCGTGATAAGCGTACCAGTTTTCATGGGTATATCTGACCCTTTGGTACTGGGTACATAATTTTCATTTGTATAGTCTTAGTTCTTCTGGCCATTTTTGTCCGTTGTTTAAATTTTCGTTGCTTAACATAATTATATACGAGTGCCGAGAAAGACAAAACGTATGAAGCGATAAGTAGCAAAAATGACGATTTTAAATCCGAGAATCCAATTAAATGAGCCTTCGGTCCTTCTTTACGCTGATGAACTGCCCTCAAGGAGTGTTTTCGCATCATTTCTTCTTCCCAGACCGCCAGGGTTCCCGTTTCCTTTAACGCACCAATTCTGCACAAACAAATGCTAGCTTACTTAAAAGCATGAGCACTCACAGTAATTTAGCCAAGTGGATCCACACCCGTCCCCGAATTGTGAATTTTCTACATTAATAGTCACCCATCCGATAGCCTTAACAAACCAACTGAAAATGATCTCACCGCTGGCCCATGTTACGTTTGGTATTATGAAACTCAATTTTAATAATTAAAACGGAAACTAAATCTGAAAAATTGCTTTGAATCTGAAATGCCTTTGAAACCAACTTAGTGCATATACATAGGCGGGGGGGGGAGGGGTACAAGTGACAATTCTGTTACCAACGGCCTAAATTGTGGTCTGGGAGCGAAGCCTCCAACTGCTCTGAAGTTTTTTATATGAACCGAAATTAACATACAGCTTGGACCGAATGATTCAACCAACTACATGAGTATGAGCACAGGTAAATCATTTTTCAAGTTTACAAGGCATATTATGATTGGTATGTGGTTCCGAAAATTTTTGCCGTCAAAGCTTTAGCCCGAGGAGAGAGAAAAAAATTCAAAAACTCGATACGGTCAAGATACGGAATTCGAAAATGAAATCTCTAGCGGTTGAGATTGGAATAAAGTAAGCGGTGCTAATATTGCACGGGGTGAAAATGTGTAGACGGATCGAAAACAACTCCACCACTCTCTACCACAAAACGAAGGAGCGTGTCTCGCCCGGCTGTCGTGATTTCATGTTTGATTTACTTTATGTACTAATTTAGAAAACTTGAAATCATGGACTGAGAAAATCGGACTCACTTTATCGACACCCGCAGTATGTTGTGTTATAAACTTGAAGGATTATTTACTTATGTGTGACTAAGAAATCGGTCATTTACACGCTTAATCATTTTTATTCTTGGACAAAACTAACCTTGAAAGTTCAACCCCAGGCTTCCAGCTTGTTTAGTCTACTACTGTCTCGAGACTTATAGTCACAGTAAAGACCCTAATTTGTCTTAAATATTGGTCAAATACAGGCTATTTTGGGAAGCTGATTAAAGGTTAACGGTAATTATTAAGATTAAATAAGAATATTGTATAATGTTCAACATAATCTCAAAAACGAAACTTTATAAGTGAGCGTCGCTAGGATATTTTCATTTGAAAAAGTTGCAAAGGTTAAAATGTTACATTGTTAAAAGGTTAAAATGTTAAAATTAAGAAAAACCGTAATTAAAAATGTTACGATGGGAAGTTATTTTTAATATTCTCTAGTTCCATTACCAAGTAACTATATAGATAGAACTATTATAGATTAAAGATTGCTTGAAAAGGGGTCACGGCCCGAAAGCTCGCAGGATTTTAAAATGTTAAAAGATTTTAAACTAAATAATAAAAATATTCCACGAAGTATCCGCCTCGTTTTCAAATTTCATTTTAAGTAACTACGTAGTTCTGCTGGCCTAGAAGCCGAGTGAATCATGAGCCCAGGGATAAAAGCATAGTGTATGATAAATGAAACATACTTACACTTGGTTCAATGCGAATTTGCACGTGAAATTTTTGCGAAGTCCCAGCGCAGTGGTGTAAAAGTAAAGGGGTTCTTCCACACTGTTGAATTGTAGAAAGAGGTTGTATTTCCCAAGATACAGAGCCAGTTGCTTCTTTCCGGTAATTATAGCAATTTCCCCATTGGCGGTCGCCCGTAACTCGTCGGGTCCATATTGATCAACGTATGAACCCAATTGCCTGCGTATCTTTCTGTGTTCATTTTGAATCTGGAAAAATTGAATGGAATTTGCACAGTCATTTCGTTAAATTTCAGTAGATGTTATTGCGAGGGCTTCCCGTATCTAGTTACTACTTTAAAACCATCGCTATAAACGACAACTCGGGAAAATTATTTAGTAATGGCAAAATAATATAACATTTTCATACTTTCAACATTAGTTTGATTTTACTTTGGCAATATTGTTAGATTTGAAATCAATTTAAAGGACTAGACTAATAATAAATTAATAGTCAAAAAAATAAGTTCGAAATCGGTAATTATCGGTTTGATCTGGTAAAATTACTAGAATTGTAATTTCTAATTTAATTTTTTTGGAATTAAAAGTAAATAGACTGCTAAAATAGATCATAGTTTATCTATTTTCAAAAGTTATTCTTGTTTGACGTAGTTAAGAACATTTTAATGTAGTTTTTTTTTATATCGCGGTCACTTTGCCCTAGCAAACTCGGGTCAAACATATCATTAAGATATTTTATGTGTAGGTAATGTTTATATAGAAATAAGAATTTCTAAGCGTTTGAAAGCTTAATTCGTAATATAATGTATAACAGAAATACAAATAAAAATAATTTTGTATATACCGGTAAATTACCGCGTAATTTTCCAAATTCCAAATTACAATAATTTTAGAACTCTACTAAAAACAAGTAAAATGTCTCGAGTATCTAGGCTACAATAAATTACCAAAATTTCAATTTCACCCGGCCGGGACTTGATAATTCAGCTGCGCTCCTATCGCTCCACGCGAGAAACCCTAATTTCTACTCCTGGCCCAAAAGCAAATGTGGAAACAAAGTTGTGTCAAGCGACAGCTAAAACAGAAATGCTATAAGCTTTTTCAGACTTACGTTTTTGAATTTATAACGTTTATTTTCCCTAAGATTTTATTGAGAAATACGTCATGTTTTACTCAGACGTCGTAATAAATGAGTTACGCACGCGCCACGCGGGGGTTCGAAATCTGTATTTTTAGGGATTTCCGCTATCCACTTTTGGCGTTAGCAGTACGGCGAGTCAAGGGATGAAGGGTTCTGAGCTTATTAGTGGGGATTCCTTTAGCTATTTACCTAATTATCTGAAAAATATACTAGGTTCTATTTTTCTTCTTAAAATTTAGAAAAGTGGGATCTTGATGAGGGTGCGCCTTTAATGTATTTCATAATTTATCAATACCATTAGAATTAGAATTAAATAATATACATTTTTATTTATTTTTAAAAAAATGACACTTGTTATGTTATAAGAGTTTACCAGCATATGATAAATTAGTCACGTCATACCTCATTGAATATGACTAATTTTGAATTGAAGTCGAAAACTGACTCAGCCAGTTTCTTCTTAGAGTTGAGACGCAAAAGCTTTCTCATAAAATGCTATTATCTCCTTCATATCAAAGAAATCATAACGTTACGTGTCTAGAATTGTATAACTAATGAGAATTTAAGAGGATAATGAAGTGTAAGGTTTTCAGTTCAAGCAGTGCTAACACCAAGTCTTTCTCAGATGAAAGAGTAATTTCGTTTACAGTAGAGTTAGAAATTACTGTAACTGTACAGTCAAAGGAAGCGCACTGATCGCGATTCGTGCGCAGCCGTTGACTGTACGATTTTTGCGTTTCATGCATATATTTGGAGTTTATGAATTTCGCTCTAAATGAGCACGATGCCTACGCATAGAATCATTTAACGCAAAAAGTCACTCGAGAAACTTAACACGAAAACCACTAAACTCAAAAAACTTAAATTTTGGCTGCGGTTTTATGTAACAGCTTAACTTCGGCCACGAAAACATGTCACGTTGCGTAAATACTGTGGCCGCAGTTCTCAATCAAACTGTTCATTTTGCTTTATAAGGAATTATGTTAGGATTAAATGATTGCCTTCAAAATAAGACAAATGACGCCAAAACGATCAAGCAGTACAAGTTCACTAAACCGTCGAATACGGAAATTACGCCTCTTTTAAAATATCGGAATTGCCACACGTGCGTTTATCAATCACTTTTTCATCATATTTAAAGGGATAATTAAAATAATTAAAACGTTAGTTTTAATCGAACGTTAAAATATACTTAAAAGCAGTTTATTAAATAAACCTTTCTGGAGAGCTTTCAGAAGTACTAGTCAATCCATTTCTCCAGAATCGTTTATTTAATAAACAGTTTTTCTCAACCATGAATTAGCAGGTCTCGTTTAATTAATGTAATAATATTATAAGTTCTTCATCATGGACAATACATTTTGTGTAAAGGAATACAGTTAAAATCATTATTAAAACTCGCTAACCTTTTGTTGTTAATGGCTTGAGATGGCTAATTCTATTTACATTTTAATAGGGATTGAAACATATAGTTAAAATGTCAGATATCGTACAGTTAACCAATTAGAGTCTCAAATATTTTATACCGAACGCGAGAGTATTAATCACGCTTTGATTAGCTGGCTGTAGATTTTGGACATTCATAGGCGAACACACTTTTCAGACGAGCCGTAACTAGGTTTAATCAGATTTAAACGAGGTTTATTGGACTGAGAAAGCTATGATTAAACCATGGCTAATTACGTCTCGTCTGAAGAGGCTATAAGCGGACAATTTATTAACTGACATTAATTTGAAACAAGTAATTTTAACCAATTATGGCCCAAAACATTATCAAAACTCGCATCGAAGGTTTCATTATGATTCGCGATTAATTATCGAAGTTGCAAAATTTGGCTCGAATAAATTTCGACTTGTTTCAAACGGACTCAATTGCTGATGCCAATGAGAGCTCGTCATTGAAATGGCGCGTGAACCGGAAGAGATGTTTGTTAGCTTGTTTTAGAGTTAAATTAGTTGCACCCGCCATTTTTATTCCATATTCAATTGGTATCAGCATTCCATGAGTTTTATTTCAAACGCGCGGTTTTAAATTAAACTCGGAGGTCACAATTTTTACTACAAAGGTGCCACTTTTAATTATACTCGAAGGGTGCGAGTTTGAATTTTAATTATTACGAGTAATGATCTAGATTTAAGTTGTTTAACAAGCGTTTTCAGTTAAATAAGTTCAGTTAATACGCTTTAAATGAAGGAAAACATCATTTCTGACAGCTGAGGTCGCTATTAAAGGTGATTTTGAAAGAGCTATTTCCGAAATTTTAATATATTATATTCCACAGAACTATTTAATATAGAAAAGTCGTTCATTGTTGGCGGGTAACATCTAGTAATCATTATAATACAATGACCACTTTATTATCCCTTTGAACTGTTGTGACTAAATAGATAAATTTAAGGGAAATTTTTTGGGCGGATGTCTCACTTTATAATTAGAAGTACTGTATATTAATTAGCCTGGCCGGATATTTGATGATATATATCCCTCCCTTACGAGATACCAGTGTAGCAACGTACAATTCCGCTTTACGAAAGAGTGATTTCGGATTTCGACGCGAGAGAGTAGAATGAACTCTTCAAAATAATTATAAATACCGATGATATTTCATTGAAAGGATCATTCCAAGTTTTATCGTACCAAGGTTAACAATTGGAACCCATTTAAGGTATATATTTTTAAATTTTATATCTCGTGGAAGATTAGTCTATCGGTTAAACGTGAATTACACGTTAAAGGAGGGTATTCTACTACGCGCATTTTATTATTTCTACCAATCGCAAAAAATACTCAGCTCGGTGAATAATGCGACAAAATTCTATCTGAATTTTAGAGCGACGCTGCACTGTTAATACCATAAGTCTATTATCATAATACGCTTATTAATTCTTCACCCGTAAGTTTGAGTTCTCCATAGAGCCCTTCGAATTCGGCACTAAACGGGAGAGAGAGATAGAAATTTGAAGCTCTACGCCACCTCGCGGAAAAACCTAGTTAATATTCCCCACCCCCTACCCCGCGTCATTCCTCTTGAGAGGAAACGGAATGTCCCAGCGTGCATTTGGAGAGTTTCGAGCTACCACCGCTTGATGGATTGGAGTCGCGAGATTGGCCAGTCATAAGCTTAACGCTAAAACGACTCTCGTTTCTAACTTACGGGTGAATTAAAAGCTTATGCTTATGTTAATACATTGTCCAAAGACAAGTTAAAAGGACAAGGGCGCATTAACATGGGAAAATACCCCTCCTCCTAATGATTTTGGTGAAATTTTGCACGGACAATCTATATACCCGTGCAAAGTTTTAGACAATTTTAATGTGTCGTTTTGGGAGGTTTAAATTTAAGTATTTTTCACATCTACCATGTATTTTCAATTCGATATTGGCACCATTAACTCTTCTAGCGATTCATGGATAACGAACCTAACGAATTTGATAAAACTACACAAACTTCTTCCTTATAACGTGGCTAACACGTGCGGGAGAATCGTCTCCGGATCGCTAGATGAGTTATTGCTGCCAATATCCCATTGAAAATACATGGGAGATGTGAAAAGTACTTGAATTTATTTCTCCCAAACGACACATTAAAATTGTCTAAAACTTTGCAAGGGTTCTTACCTTGGTATATAGATCGTCTGTGCAATATTTCATCAAAATCGTCTAAATTGTCTAAAACTTTGCAAGGGTTCTTACCTTGGTATATAGATCGTCTGTGCAATATTTCATCAAAATCGTTAGGAGGGGGGTTTCCCATGTTAATCCACCCTTGTCCTTCGGACTAGCGTGGTACTCGTAATTATTCCTTTTTCGGCATATTAACGCGTGTTCCTTGTACAAAGATCCACAAACGTAATCCTGGCCCAAGGGTTCGTTTCCAAATTATGACGTAGTACGTAACGCATGTCGACTGGGAGTGAAGGGGTTTACCTTGTACAATTTTTGTTTTTCTATGAGCTCTTGTTTTACAGAAAAACTTAACATATATTCTGGTTATTTTTCGTTCAGTTCTCAACTCAAGTGAAAAATATTTTAATCATGAACATGTCGTGCAAACACATCTTATTGGGGTTGGTCTTATTGAGCATCGTCTCTCTGAGCGTCTACGCGGCGAGTGGTTCGTGCGATCCTTGCCCCCAAGGAAACAGATGGCTAAACTACAACATTGTCCGCTGTTGCAAATTTCAAAACAAATGTTGCGGGTAAGAATAACTTTCATTTATTTAGATCTTAAAATGAAGAACGAAGGATAATGGATCAATAAAAGATATCTTGATGTCAGATATTATTCTCCATTTAAAGTGAAGGTCAAAAGAAAAATTCAGTGATTTTTTTACTCATTCTGTGTTTAAAAAAATGGACATGTTTGCTTAGTAAATTATTCAAGGAAGGATCTCTGAATTTTACCCAAAAATCGGAAACCTGTTTTTGGGGTACTATATTAAAGGGAGAACCTCCGACTAATCAAAAGATACCTCTGTACCTTTAGCTTAATACCCTCATGGATTAAAAAAGTGTGCTTCAGCACGGATTAATCCATGCTGAAGCACACTTTTATTTTTTTGGCTAGTGGCAATGCTATTTAGCTAGACAAACCAGATATTTGTTGGTTATCCAATCATATTCTTAATATTGGACATTAATTTACCGTGGGGATAAATAAATTAATGCGACTGATCTTCATGGTTTTACCTGAATAAAAGTAAATATTTTTCGGAGACTTTTAAGCACACATTTTCCTGTTACATGCTGGATTGAAAAAGAGGGCTTGTGCTAAAAAAAGTTAACCAATAATATTAAAGATTTTTGAGGTAAAATCATTTTCTTGGTCCACTTTTTCTGTTGTCCACTACACGTTAAAATGTAAAAAAAACGTGCCCAAAATCATCATAATGATAATATCTGACCACGCTAAAATTTTGTAAAGATCTAAGTGATTGACTTTGAAATGTTTTACAATGGTTTAGGTAAAGTTAGGTCAGGTTAGATTTTTAACTCAAGTCATTTCCGTCGATCATTGCAATTGGACTTAATCCTAAAAGTCAGTCGTTATTAACATAATGTATTTAATGCAGAGGTCAAGACAATTACAATCTGGAGACGCAATGGACAGTTGCCAACAAGAAATGAACACAGCGTGGGTGTGACTGAATATAGTTCAAGTTTCAGATTGCTCTTCATCAGATCTCAATTCATGAACAAGTTTTCCAACAATTTTATATTAATCTAAATAATATTTCTAAACACGCTGTAATCCAAATAAAATTTATTTGTGTAAAAATTTGTCTGAAGTTATACCTAAGATTATAAACTGAATCAGTACACTTGTAGGTAGATTGCTAAATAGCGCAGGTCAACCGGTCACAAACAGTTTATTAATTGCTGGAGCAGTGTTTATTTTATATTCGTTTGTTACTCGTCCTTCCGACCAATTAATTTATTAGATTTATTTTAAAAAATTGAAGGAGGACCCATTTAAAAATTCAAGTTTTCTAGCTCTTTGAGTTCATGCGCAGTGATAGCCCGGGGTTTCGTTGCAAAATAATTCGTTATGCCTCAAAAGTTTCATTACAAGCTACTTATTGTTAAACTTTAGTTACTTGACTTTTACTATTTGCTTTATCTCTGCGCAGTTACGCCAACTACAACTAGAAGCAGAAGCCGATCACATAGGAAGTTTACATCTCCGCTCCGCTTCAAACCCGTCTTTGACGGGTAGTCTAGATTTTTAGGCTACAACTCGCCACCTATCGGGGGATGTCGCAAACTTCGGCACCGATTTCTAGGGTTGCCAGCTAGCGAGAGAAACGAGAACTAAATCAAGGCGTGTCTTATTTCTATAAGCCAATCATACCATAACTAAAATTTCACCCCCCCCCCCCTTAGAGGAAACGAGACTAGCTGAAGATAGACTGCGACGCGGCCGCAGCGGCGTGACCGTATGTTTTCAGTTTCGGCGGCGGCATGCCGAGTTTTTTACCAGGCGACGGCGTAAGCCATGAACTGCGGGGTTTATCGGCGTTATGTCGCGTCTCTCAGCCCTCCCATGAACGAGCCTGGGCAGAATTTTCAATTTTAGTTTTACTTTCGTGGTTTCCCACGGACCTAAGGTCTCTCACCGTACCTGCACTTCGTGGCCAGTCGACAGCCGCTTACCACTGTTGGCAGAGTCACGCTCGACTTTTTTTAAGTTTTACGGATCATATTGAAAAGTTAAACTACGGTCTGCGCGTAATCGGCGGTGTCGGAGTCTACAGTCTACACTGGAAAACAAGTCACGTGCTCAAACTGCTAGTCATTGGCCGATATATTTGTGGGCTGGCCTTATATGCCCCCTATGCAATTCCCCCTACTTTAGAATTTCACGAGAGAGGAAAAACGAAAAATGTAAATTTTGAAGGGGTGCTGGAAATTTAAACCCCTTCTCGCAAATCTTTCCGTCAAAGATGGTTACTATAGAAAGCATTACAGATGTAAACTTCCTAGTGATCTGCTTCTGCTAGAAGCCGACCAATAAATGCAATAGCAACACTTTCGAACTAAAGTGATGCCAAATAGGTTAAACTTAGAAAGAATGTGTATGGCGAAACATTCGAGAATTCATTTTTGATTCACGAAAAAAAAAAAAAAAAAAAAAAACATTGAGCCCAAGTTGTTATTCCTAAACTTTAAGGAGATGGTGTTTAAAAACCGTCTTCGGAAGCCAGATTTTTTTTATGGCCATAGGATTGATGACGTGTTATTTTGTCATTGGTCTAGTAAATTTGTGAATGTAAACCGATTGCTGGAGTTAAGAATTGTTCAACAACTTCCGACGTAAGCAGTTCATAAATTACCCTTTCGATGCATCGATATATCTTAACTGAGAAGTCACCCTTAGGCACCTACCGTACTCATAAAGGCGACGACAGAACTCTTCATCCTCAGATAAATTTTTGTGTCACTCTTGACTAGAAATTCGGCGAGTTGATCGAGTGTGTTAATATTCACTGGCCGGGCAACGCTTGTCGACGCTGTCAACGAGTTACTGTAATAACTAACGATGAATACCATGACAACTAACCACGTGGCTCGCACCAATGTGCTGGCAGAATCACGTAATGACATTGGACCTCCTAAGTAATAAACAAAAACATTTGGAATTTTATTTTTTGTTTCAATAACGTGTAACATAATGACATAATGAACGGTTTTATAGCCACCAAGCAAGCCTAACACCATTATATGAAAAAGCTTTTAATCTTATATCTGTCATCTTTAAAATCTCAAAGAAGCCTACGAAAAACTCCCGAGAAAAATTATACATTTTATCGAACCAAAATTCTGTTGAAAATGTATTAATTTGGGTAACCTTAAAAGGCGAGTTTCCCGGTATCTGAGCCTAGGGGGATATAGGGGTGAAGGAGAGTTGAACTGCCTGTTTTCGCATTGAAACGCACTTACCGCTTTCCCCTCGTTTTGATGGTACATTTACGCTCAACTAGATTGGCGCAGGTCATGAACTCGTCGTCTCTTGGTAAAAATTTAGAATACGTGATCACGTGATGCGCGTACCCAAGGCAACTAGATAGGCGGGCGTGTCTCTCCCTGCCCCAAACTTAAGACCTAAAAACAGGCAGTCGAACTCTCCATCACCCCTATATCCTCCTAGGCTGAGCATCGATGCTCGACAAGTGAAATATTTAAAAAGGTTTTGCAGAAGCAACCTCATTTATCTAACGGATGTAAATAGTTCCATTAGCTACCCGGCTTGATTCGGGCCCTTGACAAATTGATCTCGCTCCAAGCACGCCAATTAATCTTTAGAGATTGAAAAATATCGCGCGAGGGTATTTATCGCTATATAGTGTGACGTCTGTATGCTCCCATATAATTACAAAAATTATTCAGCTTACTCTAATTTGGTAAAAAAAAAAATCTAAATTGGAAAATTCCTTTCGAATTCGAGCAAGTGAACCAAATTAAAAGCTGCAATTTAAAAATGAAAGTAAGGCGATTTCTTTCGTTTGAAAAGTAAAACCGACGTCACAATATAGTAAAAAAAAACGCCTCGCAAATGTTTTCAATTTATAAAGAATACACCATTTAGCCAATACTTGGTTCTTGGGGCGCTATAGCGGCGTAGGGCGAACTTTCAGTTGGTGAAAATGGCAGGGAAAAAAACCTGCATAGGGTAATACGCGGGGTACTACGCGCGCCTCACCAAGCTGCACCAAGTGAACGTTTTTTTTCGCTACTAGTAAGCGTTTCGAGCGCGGGCATGCGCACAGTGGAAGAGCAAAGTGGTGTATTAATAGATAAATATATAAAAAGCTCAGTTCGGCTTGATCAACTTGTTAGTTTTGCGGCCGCGTCACTGTAGACGTCACGCATCCCCTAGAGTTCCGGATGTAAAAAGAGCGCAGGCGCGGAGAAAGCAGGCGTTAAGCTTGAGAGTAAAGAAACGTCACAGGTGACGTCGACGCTCAATTTACGGAAAAGGACTCCTCCCTTTTATATATTTATCTATTCGAGAGTGGAATTTGACAAGACCCGAAACGAGTCGAATTGATATTAGTTTCCCGGATAACCGGTTGTCAAAATTAAACATGTATAACATTGTTTAAAACTTTAAAAGTTCAAATATTATACCTTGAAACATTATGATTCCGTAGAGGATAGTCCAATATCTGTCTGGTTTGTGTTTAGGCCATATTAAACTCAACATTATTAATATAAATATTGAGCTAAATAGTAGCGCAATCCAGACCTGTAAAGTAACATACATTTTATTTTGTTTATAATTAATTGCATAGGTCTTTCAGACCCTTGTTTTTCGTTCGATTGCCTTCGCGGGATTTATAGAGAAAAAAATATAAACGTTTTGCGTTAAAAGCGCGAAACATTGATCTAAATAATAAAATTATTCTATCAAAACATTGATATCTACCAAGAGTCTATTAAAGCCCATTCTAGGAGTATTGTCTTCGTAACTGTAGTTGGGTTGTCTGTAAAGGCTCGGCATTATAAATAAATTATCCGCTAATATTGAAATTATTTACAATTAACTGTAAAACATGTGTTAATTTCACCGTTTTATAATTTTAAATTATATTTAAAGATAAATTTTAATTTTTAGCGACGGTTTAACGTTAAAAAGGGCTTGATTTTTTTTAACCATTTATCCATCACACAAAGACTCAAAATATAAAGGTAGATTCTCACTTGACCTAAAACACGACGGAAAGCCAGCGTAACTGGCTCAGCGGGAAACTATTGGCGACGAGCTTTTCGGAATTGCCTCTCAGTGAACTTACCTAAATTTATGCATCCTTACAACACATTTTTGCGAGACTACTAGTCATTTTTGGCAGGGTGTGCTGAAATATATTTGAGAGATGGTTAATTTGAATTGGCGGTTTTTGGCCTTAGCTAAGCCACTGGTAACCCGATGTTGGTATTGGCAAAGAAAGTTTTCACCTATCTGCTGATTTGTTAGTACCAGAAGCCGATGAAACCCTCCTTTGAAGTCAACTACTCTAATGTTCCATAGAGTATGGGTAAAATTCCCAATTTTACGAGATCGAAGGGGCCCTACTACATACCCCAATATCTACGGAAAATTGGAAATTCTCTCTCTCCACATACGACGACGTTTGGTTGACGAAATTCAAGGTTGCTAAAGGTATTCGCTGGACGAACTTCCGCTGCGAAAATATCTACTGCTAGGAGGCGTACGAAACGCGAGTTTTGAGACTAACCCGGGAGTAATAGACCTCAAAGGAGGGTTTCATCGGCTTCTGTTAGTACCCAATACTTTATTATAATTTTTAAACTTTACACGCACAATTTGACGCAATTACGGGTACTTATAGTATGTATTAATGTTTCGCTATATAAAACCGACATTTCTAAACGAGTTTGCAGATGATCCTCTGCGGCCAATCGCTTCATAGTATAAATTAAACCATGCGATATAACAGGAAACATTAATTCATCCCAATATTATGCTCAACCTCAGATGGGGGAGAGAAAGTTCCGTTTGCTGCCATATTTTTCCCTACCAACAGCATTAGCCGCTTTTTTCCTGTTGCGAGTTGAATTTCAATACTCCTATAGCGATGGTTCATTAGACTCTTGGTATTATCACAAGGAAGTCATACCAACAAGGGTACAACAAGTCTTATTATGATTGGTTTGTGGGTCTAGAAGTTGTGACATGAGAGGTATCGCGCTAGATGAGACAAACAATCGAAAAACTCGATAACAAAACCGAGACCCGAACTTCCAAAGTACTCAAATGTTGAGATCGGAACTTAAGTAGTTGGTGCTGTGTTTAGCGGAGTCTTTCTTCGGTTCCTGGAAGTCTTAGAGAATTTTGTTTTTGGTCACGGAAAAAGTGGTGTACGCCATTGCCACAATGGGGAGATAGCATAAAGCCAAACGGGAAAAATGCCTGACGTCATGGAACCCCCTTACTGGGGGCCCTGGGGGGAACGCTTGTAAGGGCGAATACTGGAACTCCCCCACTAAGGGGTATGACACCGATGTGAGAGATAGAAACCTCTGACGTATCAATGTCTCCCTTGGTGACTCCCTATCACGTTACCGTACGTTACGCATATTTTGAAGTTTTTTGGGACGTTTCCATCGGGAAGAATTTTTTTCACTCCTCCCTCTCTCTGGTCTTCAACGAAACAGTAGCAAGTTTACTGACTATTTCGTTCCAACTGGTGTTGGCTGACTCCCCATTGGTAAATGGCGTTCCCAATATTTTACCGCGGAACAAAGCGTGTTATGGAGTTAAATTATTCAAAGAATCTTAATTGTCTGAAGGTTGTCGCGAAGGGAAAGACGGCTCTCTTCGCGTTCGTTAAAGAGCGTTTTCAATCAAGATTTTTTTGCCCAAAAAGTAAGCTTTTCGTCCTAAGGTAAATTTCTATAGTTACGACGAAAAAGTTACTTTTTTTGGCCAAAAACATCTCGATTGAAAACGGGGCTTACGAGTTCTAGTACGGTTTTCTCGGCTCACCTTAGTCTGCACAAATTTTTTACAGACTCGAAGTTAGACCATTGACTAAGATAATTGAACTCGCAGCACAAACACCGATCCGCAACAATGCCCTTGTTGGTACGATTCCCTTGTGGTATAATATTCAATAATATTTGTTATAAAATACGAACTGGTTCATCGAAGGCGCTTAGAAAGAGCAAGGTGGGTCTCTTATATATCGTCGCAGGGCCCAAGAAGAAGTGTTTCGAATCGAAAAAGTAAGGATCGCTGTAATCAATTGCCGTTCGCCGTTGGTACGTGTCGGTCAGTTTCGTTAGAGCAATATCCACTGCCTACAGTTCACACGTAATAAGATTTGGGCTCGACGGAATTGAATGAATTAAACTTTTTATTTCCCAATCGAAATAATCCCACTTTTCTTTCTCCTTGCTGCTTATAATTCTTACCATTATCTACCTTAAGGCTCTAAGCGCTTAACAACTACCTCATAATGAAAGGCTCCAAACGTTCAACCTTATTTTATTTAAAGTGCTGTCAGGGTCCTCATGGAGTAGGAGTTTATAAACAAAATCTTTTGGGGGAGTAACGTAGTGAAAAACAACAAAGTTTCGCCGTAAAATTTGGCAAATTAAGACACCACTTTACGCGTCCAAACATTTTCTACGCTATGCAGCCTATCAGTAAAAAGCAAGTTTTTTTCACTACATGAAGCCAACTTAAAGGAAATATTTTTTCAGTTAATTAAGATAGGTATACGAACATTTCTTGAGAGAAGTCCAACAGCTCCTGACCAAGTACCATCGGGCTTCAGCATCCCAAAGTCCGAATTTTTCGTTTCAATCAAATTATACCTATAAAAGTATATGTCGGTTATAAAAAGCGAAGATAACAGATTTATTCCATCTCAAATAAATTACTCTGGAGTTAATAAATTCGGGGTTTGAGGAGTCTTTTTGCAATATACTGTATGTTTTATGTTTATTGCGATCTATGATTGAGTATTAACTAAAATATTGAATCACAAAACAATTATCTTTATTGAATAAACACTGTAATATTCGATAAGATCAACTGTTATTGTACTTGTTCATACGTCTAGAGCTCGGCGTTTGGACAATATTATTCATAAATAACGGTTAATCATTTGTTTATGAATAAAAATCGATATTATTCAGTAAATTATTCGCGAACACATGCTTTTATCATAGGCTCCCCGTGGATAATTTCAAATTATGAATAAAGATAAAGCAAACGGACATTTTCTTGTCCTAACGCCGAGCTTTATTACATACGTCCAGAAGAAAATATAGGAAGTGGATTGCTTGGCCTTAATCACGAGGCGTCCCGTTTCGTTTTTTTCGCGCCATTTGCTACCCCTGGGGGTAGAGACAGACTGGGATTTTATCGCGCATTAACACGCGAGTGACGTAACATATAAGGGGCTACGCCGCTTCGCGTCTTCCAATCTTCGACTCTGTCGAGGCGTAAATCGGCTGGCAAGTAGTGATTAATTAATCTTATTATTTTATTCGGTTTCATTATTAAATAAAAACTTACTATGAATTTCTACTTTGAAAATGAATTTGTCAGAGATTTTGAACCCTGATAGGGAAGATTACAAAGCAACATAAGACCTAAAGAGCAGACGACAGAACTATACCTGCCGGTCAAAGGTTAAAGATTGTTTCCGCAACACGCTACATGGTGGCGCCTTCCCTTAAAAATATTCCGAGAGAGGATTTTTTTAAGCTTTGTCCCGATTGGCTAGATTCAAATTCTAGGGGTGGAGGGTGATATGACTATTGTTACGCTGGGGTAAGGGACGACTTGTATGGCTCAAAGGTACAGTAACCCACTTCCTCCATTTTCTTCTGATACGTCTCAGAATATAAGCTCTCATCACATTGTTAGTTCACATCTTTATATGTATCTTTATTCAATTGCTGTTTCGATAATGGAATCTTTTTTTCTTCCTTCTCGAAGTTCACAATTACGTTAAGTCAATTAATTGGGGCCCTCACTGTGGTATCTTTGACCGTCGATAGTTTCAAACGAGAATAATCCTTCGCGACGACCTGCTTTACTTTTGCCCATATCAACTGAGTCCGGTTAAACTGCCAATACACTGTGTTTAAAACTAACCTTTTTGGGTAGCTAGAAACAAAACGGTACAAAGGTTTTCATATTCTAATATACATATAATGTGTTTCCATAACTGACCCCAGGGAGCCAAACGCTACCCTGGTGGAATTAAAAGGGTGAATTTAAAAAGGTGTGTTTGACTTCAATTTAAAATTTGATGAGCCTCAAAACAATAGGATTGAAGTAAAACGAATTTAAATGTCCATTTTTAATCCAAAATTGCTTTTTTTTCGAACGTTGATTTTAAAAAAGGGTTCAAGTGGCTGTAAAACTTATTAACTCAATCTTGTAGACACTTTTACGGAGAATATCTTTCAAATAATTCGAGAAGTAATAACGGTGGAGATGTTTCAAAATATATATCAAGTTTTATCACCTAGAGAAATGTTCTATATTTATAATGCCGTGCTCATCTCGTTAAATGTCCCCCAACTAAAAACGCACTATATGGGAGAAAATATATTGCATAGATATAAAATGATGACGTTTCCGTCAACAAAATTGTATTGTAAGTAAAAGACTTATACAGGGGCTCATAGAAAAAACAATATGTAGAGATCGGGGTTTGGACAAGAAAAGAACAACCCAAACTGCCCATAGGAATTTGGGTAACGTAATGTTAAAATTTTTTGTTTCGCCACTGGTAAAATTTTATTGTGATAGTAAACTAGGGTTATGTCCTCACCTTTCTACCACAAAAATAATCATTTAACCATTATAGTCTGCGAATACAAATCAATTGAAGTTTAGCTCGATAATGTTAAAGATAGGCAACATCGTTGGATTCGACGATGGAGTAAACTGTCTTCCCCCACCTGAAATCAGTTGAAATTTTGAATATTAGTAGACACACGATAGATAAAGATTCTGGGAAAATATCGTTTTGTAACTGCCATGGGATTTTTCTCAGCAACGATTTAAATTACCCAGAATTTTGACATAATTTGAGGTGCGGAAGCCCAAAATGCCTGTAAAAGTGTTCAACCTGCCGAACAACAAAGTTTTGCAGCAAAGCAAATTCAAGGAGCGAGGCACAGACTATACAGCTAACTCGTATAGTCTTTGTGTTCTGAAAAAACAAAGAGAAATAACACCTCAAAAGTATACTGTAGTGGTTTTTATTAAGAAACACATTATTAGTAATTCGACGATAAATAACAATTTTAGTGGCATTATATTTCAAACAATGTTAGGTAAATCGTCCAAATCACTGGCATCGTCGCAGACTGCACGCAATTTATATTGATACCAGCTACCTCTATCTTCGTGTCGTTTATAGCCCAGGCACCAAATAAGGCTGCTAACGTGAGCACAAGTTCTGATGGTCAAGTTCCCTCCTTTACAGTTGCAATACCATGAAATAACTGAATCAATCCCGATACCATTAGGAATGTATCGAATCAAAGCCTGATGCGTGGCTGAGGCTGAGAACAGATTCCCTACGCGAACACGAATTAGGTCTTTTTCCACATTGTTTGAAATACAATGCCACTAAACTTGTTATTTTTCGTCGAATTACTAATAATGTGTTTCTTAATAAAAACCACTACAGTATACTTTTGCGGTGTTATTTCTCTTTGCTTTTTCAGAACACAAAGACTATACGAGTTATCTGTATAGTCTGTGCCTCGCTCCTTGAATTTGCTTTGCTGCAAAACTTTGTTGTTCGGCAGGTTGAACACTTTTACAGGCACTTTGGGCTTCCGCACCTCAAATTATGTCAAAATTCCGGGTAATTTAAATCGTTGCTGACAAAAATCCCATGGCAGTTACAAAACGATATTTTCCCAGAATCTTTATCTATCGTGTGTCTTCTAATATTCAAAATTTCAACTGATTTCAGGTGGGGGAAGACAGTCTACTCCATCGTCGAATCCAACGATGTGGCCTATCTTTAACATTATCGAGCTAAACTTCAATTGATTAGTATTCGCACACTATAATGGTTAAATGATTATTTTTGTGGTAGAAAGGTGAGGACACAACCCTAGTTTACTATCACAATAAAATTTTACCAGTGGCGAAACAAAAAATTTTAACATTACGTTACCCAAATTCCTATGGGCAGTTTGGGTTGTTCTTTCTGATTATTTTATCTTTATTCATAACTTAAAATTTTTCGAGGAAAGTCTATGATAAATTCAATGTAATCGCGAATAATTTTCCGATTATTTTTTTATGATTAACTGATTAACTGATACTTGTGGATTATTTTGTTCAAACCCCGATCTCTAACAATATGAAAACTAAACCCTGAAAGCGCCTTCTGAAAGGTTTTCAAAACAACGTTCGAAAAAAAAAAAAAAAAAAAAAAAAAAAAAGGTTTTTGGTCAAAAATGGACATTTAATTCGTTTTACTTCTTTTTTTGAACGGCTCATCAAATTTCAAGGCAACGTCAATGACACTTTTTACCTCCCCGACGGAACTTTAGTTCAGGGGGAGGTTTTACACTGGTCGTGTCTGTGTGTGTGTCACTTCCTGTGTAAGCGGATATCCTGTGTAAGCGGAAATCACGTGACCTAGCTCGTGGAGCAAAAAGTCTAGAGACGTAATCATACCAGCTTATCGTTCAATTCCGTTTAACGGGAATTACCTCCTTTAAGCGTGGCTGCCACATTTGAGTTTCAGGTGTCGTGCAATTATATGCAACAGGACGTCTCCAATTGCATATTATCGCCTTTCACCATCCACTTTACGGTCAAACCTCGATGCTGGACAGTTGAAGGTGATTATACGCAATGGGACGTCTCCCACTGTTATAATCACCTCCGACCATCCCCACACCAAGGTCCAACCTCTAGTGTCCGATCTCAGCGGGCCATATTAGCGAGGCGTCCCTCACTAATATAGTCCACATCAACCTTCCACTCCAGTCATCTCCTCCCTCTACGGGTCTTTGTGGTGCAGTTACCGAATGCCTAGGGTTACGATTAACGTCTAGAAGTTGAGAAGGGGGGGTTTTCCCCAACTCTTCCCGGTTACTCTCTCGGTGAATAAAGGTTAGCGAAAGCTATATATACCCCTTTTCCATGCCCTAACTATTTTGGCCTTATGCCGCGATATCTTTTAGTGAATTGAAGCGTATAATGCATTTAAATGTTAATTTAATATAATAATATTGTTAAACTGAATCTAATTAATAAAGAAGCTGAAAAATCAATTAAAAATTCGAGATAGTTTAGAAGATATTTAAGAAATTTCCCAAAAATTTAATGAAATGTGACCGTTTAATACCAGCTTGAGTTGGCAACACGCGCTAAGCTGTTTTCCATATATCATTTAGTCCAAAAAGCAAAGGTATAACGGGCAGTATAGGCTAAGGCTTGCTGCAAACTTGGGGTGGATTGAAGAATCTAAATAAAGGTACGTTTACACGGGCATCCAAGATAGAAACGACATAAGATTTAAAGCTAAGGCGGATTGATACAAAATGTTAAACCTCTTAAGACGAGACCAGAGACGAGACGAGGAGAGACGAGACGAGGAGAGACGAGACGAGGAGAGACGAGACGAGGAGAGACGAGACGAGGAGAGACGAGACGAGGAGAGACGAGACGAGGAGAGACGAGACGAGGAGAGACGAGACGAGGAGAGACGAGACGAGGAGAGACGAGACGAGGAGAGACGAGACGAGGAGAGACGAGACGAGGAGAGACGAGACGAGGAGAGACGAGACGAGGAGAGACGAGACGAGGAGAGACGAGACGAGGAGAGACGAGGAGAGACGAGACGAGACGAAAGAGAGCTATAGTGACTTAAGTGAGAAAATCAACCAGCGCAGAATGCCATCACCATTTGAAGTCAACAGAGCAGCGACACGGCTTTCATTTATCACCAGAAAGAGACGGCCTGGCTACGAAGAATTGAAACATGCAAGCAGTGAGTGTTTTCGGACTCGACATATGAGATTCTTACAGTCAGTAAAAGCTCAACAGTTCTTCATACGGCCTCGTTATTCTAAACATAAAAGGATCTATTCAAGTTTAAATATTAACGGTATGGAAATTAGTCTACTTTCAGTCTCTAAGATATTTTTTTATCGTAGGAGTAGAAACTAACGTCTTGTCAGCCGGTTTGGAAAATAACCTCTCGACCAGCTCCATCCTTGGATTCTTCCAATGACTGGGATCTCTCGTATGATGAAAATATCAGTAATGGTCCTCTATTAGCACATAAAAACATCAATTTCAGACGAGAACTGTACCGGAAGTAATTGCCAATCATCTATCGACAATGGGTTGTAAATGGAACATTCAGTCTAGAACATTTCTTGGTTTGTCCAAGCGGAATTTGCCATCCCAGACTAACGTCTTGTCAGCCGGTTTGGAAAATAACCGCTCGTCCAGCTCAATCCTTTGATTCTTCCAATGACTGGGATCACTTGAATGATGAAAATATCCAATGACTGGGATCACTTGCATGATGAAAATATCAGTAATGGTCCTCTATTAGCACATCAAAACAAGAATTATAGACGAAAACTTTACCGGAAGTAATTGCCAAATCATCTACCGAAAATGGGTTGTAAATGGAACATTCAGTCTACAATATTTCTTGGTTTGTCTAAGAGGAACTTGCTACCAAATCTTCGTCGTTTTAAGACTTGTCTTCCTTGCCATCCCAGACTAAATCCTTCGTCTTTATCAAATCAATGGATTATCTCAAAGATAATCACACAGTACAGCCTATGCTCTAGTGTTAATTTATATTATAAGAACATGTATTTTACATATTTATTTAGAAAATAAACTTCATTTGGTGTGTCTATTAAGAAATCTACGCCATGCCGTATATAATTATGGGTAACGCAGGACATTTCATTTGGTGTGTATATTAAGAAGTCTTCGACCTGCCGCATGTAATTATGGGTAACGCATGACACTCTTTTGCATTCTCGGTATCCTTGAGGTTAAGGGAAAATACTTATACTCCGCAAAATAGAGAATAATGATTGAAATGCACGCTGTTTCCTCTACTCATCCAATACTCTACATTTCTTTTCATCTTTTATTTTAGGTAGGGTTAGGTTAGGTTAGATTACCTTAACGTCGGGGTCGGGGAGGTTATATTTTGGTTTCTCAACTTGTTTCAAATGCATTGAACCAAGCAACTTGTAACCAGGGTAGCGTTTGGTGCCAGTTATGGAAACACAACCTATATTTGTAGATTCTACACATAATATAGTCCGAATATAAAAGAACGTTGTACTGTTCTGATTCTATTATTATTTACCCCAAAAAAATCAATTTTAAAACACTGTGCAATGGTACGGGGGAATCCTCACTACTACGAGGCCTCTACTTTGAGTTTTACAATGTTATACGACAAGGATCTTGACTCTAGACGTTTAATTATTTCGTAAAGTTCCACTTTGAGTAATGTTTTGTCAAATGTCATGGTCATGAAGCCATTTCCCACAAGCTTAAAGCCCCATTTTCAATCAGGTTTTTCAAGCTTCTGCTTTCGCTTAAGAGAATCTTATATCAAATTAATTTAGATATCCGCTTCTCTGTCACTTGGAACCTGTTAAAGGAAGGATGAAGAGGAAAATCAAGTGTTTTTTTATTGATTCTCATACTAATTATAAAACCTATCCCAGTATTTTGTTCGCTAGAAGGCAGGCCGTTACACGATTGGTTGGAGGGAGAGATCAATGTAATCTGGATCTGTTTTGTTTTTAAAATCATTGTGATATATTTCCCGAATGATTAACTACGGGGGTAGGTCTTATAATAAGTAGAAGAATCGACAAAATAATCAGTTTATTTTACTCTTCACCCTCCCTTTAATATCGGTTAAAGGAAAACCTCAGTTAAAAATGGAAACTTGGAGCTAAAAATGGAACAGCTTTGAATTTATTTTCGGAATCACCATTCCAAAAAAACCAATTCGAGAATATTTTCGGAATTTTTAGACACGTTTTTGGTAATAAAGGGATAATGCACCCTAAAAACAAGTGATGTTTCGTTTAAATAGCCCTAATCCAATAATAAAACAATTTAAAAACAAATATTGATCTAAAATTAAATTTAAAACTTAACAGTAAAATAGGCTTAGCTGGATTCATGGAGGTCACCTGAACGCCCTATATAAGGACTAGCGAGCAATGACATTGATCGATGCCTCTTATATGGGGAAAGCAGGATCTCCCTGATCAATGTCATACGGCGAGTTAAAGGATATCTCCATGAATACAGCTAAGCCTATTTTGATCGCAAGTTTTAAATTTATTTCGAGTTTAATATTTGTTTTAAATTATTTAAACGATAAGGAATTGATAAAAAAAATTTCCATTTAAATTTAATTTCCGAAGTTAGGTAAAATTTGAAAAAAAAAAGGTAAATATATATAAATTAGGGTCAATCAGATAATTTCAGCCTTGTTCAGCGCTTGTAATGTCCTAGCATTAAAAGAAGACCTTGGGTATCAAACGCCGGCCTATTCTTTTAATGTTAAGACATTACAAGCGCTGTTGAAGGCTGAAATATTATGATTGGTCCGAATTTATATTTCCTTTTCTTAAAATTTTACCAAACTTCAGAAATTAATTTAAACACCAAAAACGTGTCTAATAACTGTTTTTTGGCATAGTGATTCCGAAAATAAACTTAAAAGCTGTTCCATTTTTAGCTCCAAGTTTCCCTTGATTGGACGGAAAAGCTCGATTCTTGGCCAAAAACAATCTTGATTACGTTTTTTAGGGATCTAGGGTTTCTCTCCTATATTTTCCAAATTTTTGTAAAAAGTTATAACTACTTGAACATTATATAGCTTTGCCCAATTTTCCAAGGGCCATTTGAGTGGTAATTTGCAACAATTCAATGTGGAATAACTATAGTGTTTTTGATCATTATAAAAAAAGAAATAAGGTTTTTGTACAACTTTACGTCGAAGTTTTTACCGCTTCAAGACCTTTGGACCTATATTCCATTTGTCCTAACATCGACTGGCCTTGCACTTATAATGTCGCCAAAACCAGAAGCCGATGAAACTCTCCTTTGAAGTCTACTACACTAATGTTCCATATAGCGCTCCTCTCTGTATGGGTTAAATTCCCAATTTTACGAGATCGGTGGGGGTCCTACTTCATACCCCTGTCTACGGAAAATTGGAAATTCTCTCTCTCCACATACGTCGACGTTTGTTTGACGAACTCCAAGGTTTCTAGAGATATTCGCTGGACGAACTCCCGCTCCGAAAATAACTACCGTTAGGAGGCGTACGAATGGCGATTTTTGAGACTAACCCATACAGAGAGGGGTAGACAAGACCCGGGAGTAATAGACTTCAAAGGAGGGTTTCATCGGCTTCTGCCAAAACTAAATATATATTATTGGCCAATCACGGAAAAGATGTAGAAAGCCGTAATGATAAAATGATAATAAATAATTAATCGAGTTTATAAATATAAATATAATAGCATATGATCAGTGCCGGATTAAGCGATTTGGCGCTTAAAATTATACGCGCAAAAAAATATACGCGCCCCCTAATTTGAAAATCCAACATTCATCACGCCTTCACTCGGGAAAAAATATTTTAATTCATCGCAACCCCTCAACATCTTCGCGCCCAGAAATCATTTCAAATTCAAGAACTAAAGTCAAATTTTTGGGAAAATGTTAGTAAAAATAATCGCTCTTATCACCAGATTTCTTGGGCGCCCCATTTGGCTAGCGCCCAGAAGCAGGTTCCATCTCTACCCGCACTTAATCCGGCCCTGCATATGGTTTGACCCCCCCATTGTCGTGGAACATTGACTCCATTTGTAAAATTCTATCCAGGATATGTGGTCTTTTATATCGATGTAAAAACCAAGATCATCGAAAAATATTATTTAATATATTTCGCACTATTTTACTCGGTTTAATCATATCGTATGAGCGTGTGGGGAAACGCCTCCAAACTATAATATTAAATGATTAGTAACTCTCCAAAAAATAATATAGTATAATGTCGACTACTATAAAGCAATTCTATTTTGTAAAAGGGAAATTGTTAAACGTTATCCAGTTGCATATATTTTTGACCTTCACCAGAAGCCGATGAAACCCTCCTTTGAAGTCTATTACTCCCGGGTCTTATCAACCCCTCTCTGTATGAGTTAGTCTCAAAAATCGCGATTCGTACGCCTCCTAACGGTATATATTTTCGGAGCGGGAGTTCGTCTAGCGAATATCTCTAGCAACCTTGGAGTTCGTCAACCAAACGTCGTCGTATGTGGAGAGAGAGGAGTTCCAATTTTCCGTAGGCAGGGGGGGTATGAAGTAGGACCCCTCCAATCTCGTAAAATTGGGAATTTTGCCCATACAGAGAGGAGCGCTATAGCCTATATGGAACATTAGAGTAGTAGACTTCAAAGGAGGGTTTCATCGACTTCTGCTTCACCTATATTTTCACTGCTCCGAGCTCTGCTTCCATATACTTCAGAAAGTAATCAAATTAGGTAACACGCGCTCAAATAATATATTATAGCGTAGAACCACATTCCGGCTGCCAACTCTTTAAAGGGAAACTTGGAACTAAAATTGGAACAGCTTTTGAATTTATTTTCGAAATCATCATGCCAAGAAACGTATTCGAGATTTTTTTCGCAATTTTTAGACACGTTTCAGGTCTTCTAATAGTCCTGGTCGATTTCCAAAACCGGAAGTCTAGAGAACCTCGCGAAAATTTTGGCGGGGAAAACTTTTTGTCACGTGATCGTCCGCCATCTTTTTGTAGTGTGAAAATAGCTACAGACTAACCAACGCCTCCTATACTTTATCATATAGGAAGCGTTGGACTAACAACTTGAATTTGGTTTGTGGGAAATAAAATTAGAAATAGTCTGGCAGCCTGTTACTACAAAAAGATGGCGGCGCGGCTACGAGACAAGGGCCCATTTCCGGCAAATCGACCAGGACTATTAATTTCTAAAGCTTGGTAAGGTTTCAATAAAACTAAGTAAATATAAATTTTGGCCATCGTATTATTTCAGCCTTCAACAGTGCTTGTAATGTGGTGTTTGATGACCAAGACCTCGAATGTCAAAAGCCGGCCTATTCTTTAAATGTTAGGTCATTACAAGTCCTGTTGAAGGCTGAAATAATATGATTGGCTGAAATTTATATTTACTTTTATTTCAATTTTATCAAACTTTAGAATTGAATTTAAACACCGAAAACGTGCCTAAAAATGCCGAAAAAATTCTCATTATGATTCCGAAAATAAATTCAAAAAGTGTTCCATTTTTGGCTTGAAGTTCCGTTTAATTTAATACCGGTAGATATTCGTAACATACGTCCAGTCTACAAATTTAAAAAGCAATTAAAAAAAAAAAAATTAATAACTATTGCTAATTTTCCTTTTTGTTCTGTCATTATCTTTAGTCATAATTATACAGTTTCATTGTTAATATTAATGTTTTAATTTATATCAAGTGCGTGGCTTACTGATTTAGCCCCGTTCAGAAATCAAAATTTACAACTCGGTACCTATGTTTAATAAAATTGAATTGAAAAAGCATTTTGCCAAATTGGCGGTCCCTTTCGACGAAATGTGGCCCAAATACAAAATTTTAAATTATCTACTTTCACATTGGACCGAAATCACACTGACACTATAATTTTGGTACCTTTTAAAGGAACTCGACTTTAGCATAATGATTTTTGAAGTTGAGACTATTCTATGGGTGAATTTAATCGAACTTAACGCAACAAGAGTATAGATTCCAAATCACCCGAAAACCAGCAAAAAACACTATTTTTCGATTGAAAGTTATTTCAATCGTATCCAGTATATATCCATTTACATTATCAAGCAATTTTTACCAGGGTTGCCACAGTTTTTTCAGATTCAAATTCCCTGATTTTTACAGGTTTTTCCCTGACCTTTTCCGATGATTTTCCCTGACCGTGTCAGCTAATTTTGAACCTTTTATTTTTATATTGTTTTGCAATACACTACTTTGCTCTTCCACTGTGCGCATGCCCGCGCTCGAAACGCTTACTAGTGGCGAAAAAAAACGTTCACTTGGTGAGGCGCGCGTAGTATCCCGCGTATTACCCCATGCAGGTTTTTTTCCCTGCCATTTTCACCAAGTGAAAGTTCGCCCTATGCCGCTATGGCGCCCCAAGTAATGGCTAATGGTTCGCCAAACGTTTTGCATGCGTATCTTTGTTCTAATCTACACAAATCTTTTCTGCAGATAATTATTGTAATTTCCTGGATTCTAGAAAGATCTTTAAATTCCCTGACTTTTCCCTGACGTTTTTGGTTTATTTTCAAATTCCCTGACGTTTCCCTGTTTTTCCTGACCTGTGTCAACCCTGTTTACGTTTTTATTTTCTTTCGGTAAAACTTACGTAAAATTGATTGTGCTTGATAAAACATCGAGTAATTTAGCTTCAAATCCCGTTAATTTTATTTCGATTTCGTTGGTATCAGATTTAGTCTCCGTTGCACCAAGTAAAATAGACTGAAATAAATAATTATAATTAGGCATAAATCACGCGTAAGAGTCTTATCACAATGCGTGTTTTGCAAGTATGTTTTCGGTTAAAGGGAAAGTGAAGCGGAAAAGCAAAAAAAGTTTTATCGAATTAAAAGATATGTCAAATATGTCTCTGAATTGAACAAAAACCGGAAAAGATTCAGATTTTGGCATTCAATTAAAAGTCGAACATTCGACTAATCAAAAGATTAAGTTTCAGGTTCTATATGGCGACGCATCTTTATTCACATGGCGTCCGCATTGATCCGCCTATTTTTTCATCAGTGTCCAGGACCGAGAAGGTCAATACTAGCGGAGACACAGCCATGGACAGCGGGCCGCAAGTACAGAGCGAAACCAACCAAACCCACAGTGAACTTTAACTGTCCCTCTCAACTCGGTGAGGGTTAGGTTATCAAAAGACCTAGGGAGCCAACAGGCGGAAAGTCCCTTCAGCGCAGCTGCTCCATCGGCCTCAACCTCTACTCAATCAAGACCCGAGCCCGAGTCGCACCCACATAGAATTGCAGCTCCATCTTTAACACAGCACAGCGGCTCTGCCCCATTGGACCGAATCGCGTTCGACCGAATTTTCCCATTCGACCGAATCCCATTCGACCGACCCAGCCAAATTGTGCGATTTTTATTTCGATGCATTTTCTCGGGTAGGTCAATATTTCTGCGAATATTTGTTTTTTAGATATTCAACAATAACCCTTAAAATACCTATTTGTTCCCAAATATTTAGTATATATTTTCCAACTATGTAATATCACAATTGGTTTCAATCGAAAGAAACCAATAAAATAATAGCATTATTGAACGAGTTATTATTGAAACTAATTGTAAACTAACCTAACCATACTTAACCTAATCTAATTTAATTTTAAAAATTATATAAAATATATTTCAGAAAAACCATAATAAAAATTATTTTAAATTAAACAAATTATAAACCTAACCTAACCTAACCATACTTAACCTAATCTAATTTAATTTTAAAAATTATATAAAATATATTTCAGAAAAACCATAATAAAAATTATTTTAAATTAAACAAATTATAAACCTAACCTAACCTAACCTAACCATACTTAACCTAATCTAATTTAATTTTAAAAATTATATAAAATATATTTCAGAAAAACCATAAAAAAAATTATTTTAAATTAAACAAATTATAAACATTTACAGACGACGCTAAGCTTTCAATGATAGTAAATCTAGTGCAATGTTCCCGTTTCTAGATTTCACGCTTTCCCGAAGACGAATATCTCCATGGCGCAGCTGTAAGAAATTATTAGAGATTTAATGTGGCTTGTTTACAAACAAAGTTTAAATTATATATTTATGGTAACTTACCTTTACCGACCAGGACTCGAACCAAGATTTTCTACGTGACAGACCGACGCTTTATCACTAGACCACGGTGAGACGAAAACCCCATCGAAATATAACATATTTATTTCAGCTTAGAAAATAATGCTGCATATATAAATTAAAAATATTTTTTCAATCGAATGGGTTAATATTCCCATTCAATCGAAACCCGCCGTTGGGCTAGATTTTTAATATATTGGCTAGAATTTTTCGGCCGAATGAGATTCGGTCCACTGCGATTCGGTCGAATGGGTAGATCCCAGCACAGCCCGCAGAGAAGAGTCACCCGCTCAACTCATTAGAGAGGGACCTGTCACTCTTCGTCCCAGGGTCTTTCAAAATACTATCGACATTTTGTTTCATATAATATCAGCGACGCACGCTGTTCGCACAATTCTGCGAGTGAAAATAATCAAGAATGAGATTTAGCGCCACTCAAAGAGTGTACCGCAGCACGTGTCGCGGGGATTTTAGTAAGCCAAAGCTGGAGTGTCTTTTGATTAGAAGGTGGTCATCCTTTTAATTTTATACCAAAATAGGAAGGTATTATAAAAACAGAGTTACTTGCTGAATGTTTTTACCCAAATATGTCTTATAAAAAAATCTCTTTGAAAAATTTTAAGATTTGCCCTCCCTTTAAAAAAATTTATAGAAATAAATCTAAGACCATGAACTAAAATTTGACTACAAAGTTACCAATTTTTAAAGATTTTTAAATTTGACCTCTCTCGTTTCAATTTTAAGATTATCTCGAAATACGTTTCGGTCAGCTGTAGTTGGTGTTCTATCTTAACGACGTAATTTTATTTATAGCTCCCGTTTGTTTTCATAAACTCAGCATATGGCCAGAGTTCATTCCTTTTTTGGGGATAAATTTAGTTAGATGAAATCTGGTTAATAATTTTAATCAAGATTTTAATTCCAATTTCGATAAAAATCGCGATTCAAAATTCCAATTTCGATATAATCGCGATTCGAATTCTAATGTCGATAAAATCGCGATGAAATTCTAATGTCGATAAAATCGCGATGTAAATAATAATGTCGATAAAATCGCGATGTAAATAATAATGTCGATAAAAATCGCGATGTAAATAATAATGTCGATAAAAATCGCGATGTAAATAATAATGTCGATAAAAATCGCGATGTAAATAATAATGTCGATAAAAATCGCGATGTAGATAATGTCGATAAAAATCGCGATTAAATAATAATGTCGATAAAAATCGCGATCAAAATAATAATGTCGATAAAAATCGCGATTTAAATAGAGATCAATACTTTTTAATCTAAATTTAATACTTTTTAATCTAAATTTAATAATTTTTAATCTAAATTTAATAATTTTTAATCTAAATTTAATAATTTTTAATCTAAATTTAATAATTTTTAATCTAAATTTAATAATTTTTAATCTAAATTTAATAATTTTTAATCTAAATTTAATAATTTTTAATCTAAATTTAATAATTTTTAATCTAAATTTAATAATTTTTAATCTAAATTTAATAATTTTTAATCTAAATTTAATAATTTTTAATCTAAATTTAATAATTTTTAATCTAAATTTAATAATTTTTAATCTAAATTTAATAATTTTTAATCTAAATTTAATAATTTTTAATCTAAATTTAATAATTTTTAATCTAAATTTAATAATTTTTAATCTAAATTTAATAATTTTTAATCTAAATTTAATAATTTTGAATCTAAATTTAATAATTTTGAATCTAAATTTAATAATTTTGAATCTAAATTTAATAATTTTGAATCTAAATTTAATAATTTTGAATCTAAATTTAATAATTTTGAATCTAAATTTAATAATTTTGAATCTAAATTTAATAATTTTGAATCTAAATTTAATAATTTTGAATCTAAATTTAATAATTTTGAATCTAAATTTAATAATTTTGAATCTAAATTTAATAATTTTGAATCTAAATTTAATAATTTTGAATCTAAATTTAATAATTTTGAATCTAAATTTAATAATTTTGAATCTAAATTTAATAATTTTGAATCTAAATTTAATAATTTTGAATCTAAATTTAATAATTTTGAATCTAAATTTAATAATTTTGAATCTAAATTTAATAATTTTGAATCTAAATTTAATAATTTTGAATCTAAATTTAATAATTTTGAATCTAAATTTAATAATTTTGAATCTAAATTTAATAATTTTGAATCTAAATTTAATAATTTTGAATCTAAATTTAATAATTTTGAATCTAAATTTAATAATTTTGAATCTAAATTTAATAATTTTGAATCTAAATTTAATAATTTTGAATCTAAATTTAATCATTTTGAATCTAAATTTAATCATTTTGAATCTAAATTTAATCATTTTGAATCTAAATTTAATCATTTTGAATCTAAATTTAATCATTTTGAATCTAAATTTAATCATTTTGAATCTAAATTTAATCATTTTGAATCTAAATTTAATCATTTTGAATCTAAATTTAATCATTTTGAATCTAAATTTAATCATTTAGAATCTAAATTTAATCATTTAGAATCTAAATTTAATCATTTAGAATCTAAATTTAATCATTTAGAATCTAAATTTAATCATTTAGAATCTAAATTTAATCATTTAGAATCTAAATTTAATCATTTAGAATCTAAATTTAATCATTTAGAATCTAAATTTAATCATTTAGAATCTAAATTTAATCATTTAGAATCTAAATTTAATCATTTAGAATCTAAATTTAATCATTTAGAATCTAAATTTAATCATTTAGAATCTAAATTTAATCATTTAGAATCTAAATTTAATCATTTAGAATCTAAATTTAATCATTTAGAATCTAAATTTAATCATTTTGAATCTAAATTTAATCATTTTGAATCTAAATTTAATCATTTTGAATCTAAATTTAATCATTTTGAATCTAAATTTAATCATTTTGAATCTAAATTTAATCATTTTGAATCTAAATTTAATCATTTTGAATCTAAATTTAATCATTTTGAATCTAAATTTAATCATTTTGAATCTAAATTTAATCATTTTGAATCTAAATTTAATCATTTTGAATCTAAATTTAATCATTTTGAATCTAAATTTAATCATTTTGAATCTAAATTTAATCATTTTGAATCTAAATTTAATCATTTTGAATCTAAATTTAATCATTTTGAATCTAAATTTAATCATTTTGAATCTAAATTTAATCATTTTGAATCTAAATTTAATCATTTTGAATCTAAATTTAATCATTTTGAATCTAAATTTAATCATTTTGAATCTAAATTTAATCATTTTGAATCTAAATTTAATCATTTTGAATCTAAATTTAATCATTTTCAATCTAAATTTAATAATTTTCAATCTAAATTTAATAATTTTCAATCTAAATTTAATAATTTTCAATCTAAATTTAATAATTTTCAATCTAAATTTAATAATTTTCAATCTAAATTTAATAATTTTCAATCTAAATTTAATAATTTTCAATCTAAATTTAATAATTTTCAATCTAAATTTAATAATTTTCAATCTAAATTTAATAATTTTCAATCTAAATTTAATAATTTTCAATCTAAATTTAATAATTTTCAATCTAAATTTAATAATTTTCAATCTAAATTTAATAATTTTCAATCTAAATTTAATAATTTTCAATCTAAATTTAATAATTTTCAATCTAAATTTAATAATTTTCAATCTAAATTTAATCATTTTCAATCTAAATTTAATCATTTTCAATCTAAATTTAATCATTTTCAATCTAAATTTAATCATTTTCAATCTAAATTTAATAATTTTCAATCTAAATTTAATCATTTTCAATCTAAATTTAATCATTTTCAATCTAAATTTAATCATTTTCAATCTAAATTTAATCATTTTTAATCTAAATTTAATCATTTTTAATCTAAATTTAATCATTTTTAATCTAAATTTAATCATTTTTAATCTAAATTTAATCATTTTTAATCTAAATTTAATCATTTTTAATCTAAATTTAATAATTTTTAATCTAAATTTAATAATTTTTAATCTAAATTTAATAATTTTTAATCTAAATTTAATAATTTTTAATCTAAATTTAATAATTTTTAATCTAAATTTAATAATTTTTAATCTAAATTTAATAATTTTTAATCTAAATTTAATAATTTTTAATCTAAATTTAATAATTTTTAATCTAAATTTAATAATTTTTAATCTAAATTTAATAATTTTTAATCTAAATTTAATAATTTTTAATCTAAATTTAATAATTTTTAATCTAAATTTAATAATTTTTCATCTAAATTTAATAATTTTTCATCTAAATTTAATCATTTTTAATCTAAATTTAATCATTTTGAATCTAAATTTAATCATTTTGAATCTAAATTTAATCATTTTGAATCTAAATTTAATCATTTTGAATCTAAATTTAATCATTTTGAATCTAAATTTAATCATTTTGAATCTAAATTTAATCATTTTGAATCTAAATTTAATCATTTTGAATCTAAATTTAATCATTTTGAATCTAAATTTAATCATTTTGAATCTAAATTTAATCATTTTGAATCTAAATTTAATCATTTTGAATCTAAATTTAATCATTTTGAATCTAAATTTAATCATTTTGAATCTAAATTTAATCATTTTGAATCTAAATTTAATCATTTTGAATCTAAATTTAATCATTTTGAATCTAAATTTAATCATTGTGAATCTAAATTTAATCATTTTGAATCTAAATTTAATCATTTTGAATCTAAATTTAATCATTTTGAATCTAAATTTAATCATTTTGAATCTAAATTTAATCATTTTGAATCTAAATTTAATCATTTTGAATCTAAATTTAATCATTTTGAATCTAAATTTAATCATTTTGAATCTAAATTTAATCATTTTGAATCTAAATTTAATCATTTTGAATCTAAATTTAATCATTTTCAATCTAAATTTAATAATTTTCAATCTAAATTTAATAATTTTCAATCTAAATTTAATAATTTTCAATCTAAATTTAATAATTTTCAATCTAAATTTAATAATTTTCAATCTAAATTTAATAATTTTCAATCTAAATTTAATAATTTTCAATCTAAATTTAATAATTTTCAATCTAAATTTAATAATTTTTAATCTAAATTTAATAATTTTTAATCTAAATTTAATCATTTTTAATCTAAATTTAATCATTTTTAATCTAAATTTAATCATTTTTAATCTAAATTTAATCATTTTTAATCTAAATTTAATCATTTTTAATCTAAATTTAATCATTTTTAATCTAAATTTAATCATTTTTAATCTAAATTTAATCATTTTTAATCTAAATTTAATCATTTTTAATCTAAATTTAATCATTTTTAATCTAAATTTAATCATTTTTAATCTAAATTTAATCATTTTTAATCTAAATTAAATCATTTTTAATCTAAATTTAATAATTTTTAATCTAAATTTAATAATTTTTAATCTAAATTTAAAAATTTTTAATCTAAATTTAATCATTTTTAATCTAAATTTAATAATTTTTAATCTAAATTTAATAATTTTTAATCTAAATTTAATAATTTTTAATCTAAATTTAATAATTTTTAATCTAAATTTAATAATTTTTAATCTAAATTTAATAATTTTGAATCTAAATTTAATCATTTTGAATCTAAATTTAATCATTTTGAATCTAAATTTAATCATTTTGAATCTAAATTTAATCATTTTGAATCTAAATTTAATCATTTTGAATCTAAATTTAATCATTTTGAATCTAAATTTAATCATTTTGAATCTAAATTTAATCATTTTGAATCTAAATTTAATCATTTTGAATCTAAATTTAATCATTTTGAATCTAAATTTAATCATTTTGAATCTAAATTTAATCATTTTGAATCTAAATTTAATCATTTTGAATCTAAATTTAATCATTTTGAATCTAAATTTAATCATTTTGAATCTAAATTTAATCATTTTGAATCTAAATTTAATCATTTTGAATCTAAATTTAATCATTTTGAATCTAAATTTAATCATTTTGAATCTAAATTTAATCATTTTGAATCTAAATTTAATCATTTTGAATCTAAATTTAATCATTTTGAATCTAAATTTAATCATTTTGAATCTAAATTTAATCATTTTGAATCTAAATTTAATCATTTTGAATCTAAATTTAATCATTTTGAATCTAAATTTAATCATTTTGAATCTAAATTTAATCATTTTGAATCTAAATTTAATCATTTTGAATCTAAATTTAATCATTTTGAATCTAAATTTAATCATTTTGAATCTAAATTTAATCATTTTGAATCTAAATTTAATCATTTTGAATCTAAATTTAATCATTTTGAATCTAAATTTAATCATTTTGAATCTAAATTTAATCATTTTGAATCTAAATTTAATCATTTTGAATCTAAATTTAATCATTTTGAATCTAAATTTAATCATTTTGAATCTAAATTTAATCATTTTGAATCTAAATTTAATCATTTTGAATCTAAATTTAATCATTTTGAATCTAAATTTAATCATTTTGAATCTAAATTTAATCATTTTGAATCTAAATTTAATCATTTTGAATCTAAATTTAATCATTTTGAATCTAAATTTAATCATTTTGAATCTAAATTTAATCATTTTGAATCTAAATTTAATCATTTTGAATCTAAATTTAATAATTTTTAATCTAAATATAATAATTTTTAATCGAAATATAATAATTTTTAATCGAAATTTAATAATTTATAATCGAAATATAATACTTTTTAATCGAAATTTAATACTTTTTAATCGAATTTAATACTTTTTAATCGAAATTTAATACTTTTTAATCGAAATTTAATACTTTTTAATCGAAATTTAATACTTTTTAATCGAAATTTACTACGAACCGAGGCAGCAGACTATTTAAAGTTCCGCGCACATGATATTACCTATTTTTCTTATATGTTATATTTACCTTTATAAATGTTATGCTAAGTTCTTGACCCGCACAAGCATTTTCTTTTAGATACATTTTTTTTTGTAAATGCCGTTGATTTGTTTTTGTAACTTTTATCTATCTAAGAGATTTCAAAACAATGGTTACGAAACGTTTCTATCTAAACAAACATTCGTTTTGATTTTGGAAGAAAAATATTATGGCGAAATAATGTCATTTATTTTGCAGGATCATTACGTACTATCATTATACACTATCATTACAAACTATCATTATTCTAACGAAAAACAAATATTAATTTGGAAAGCAAGTCCGTTTCATATTGATTTTACTTCAAAGGACAAATCTCAGAATCTGTTAACCATTCTAAAGTAAAACTTAATTGTTACTGCTCAATTTTTTTAATAAGACTGATAATTTATTAATAACTATCAGGAGACAGCTGCTACAGCAGTCGAGACAGCTACTACATTTTTCAAATGAAACCGTTTTTTAGAGAGCTTTCGGTCGTATTTTTATTATTTTTGTAAATTTTGTTATGTTAGAGTACAAAAGGATTGAAAAGGAAGTCACTACTCACTAGTAGTCTAGTACGCCCGAAAGCTCTCCTAAAATTATTTATTTAATAAATTGTTTCTTTTAACCATGCAGTAGCTGACTCTTAAATTATTTTATTATTATACGCAGAAGCCGATGAAACCCTCCTTTGCACACAGACCTTTTTTCACGCGAGGGGTGAATCCGGCTTTAGTCTCAAAAATCGCGATTCGTACTATATTTTCGGGGAGGGAGTTCGTCCAGCGAATATCTCTAACAACCTTGGAGTTCATACGTGGAGCAAAGACTATCTAACGTAAGCGTAGCGTTAGATAGTCTTTGATGTGGAGAGAGAGAATTTCCAATTTTCCGTAGACAGGGGGGTATGAAGTAGGACCCCTCAATCACTCCTTAAAAGGTTAAGGCCGGGTTTTTATGGGTAAAGCTCGAGTAGTGGTTTAGATTTATTTTTAAACAGTTACATATGTACGTGAAAAGGCAAAAATAAAAGTAGACACGTACATCATCATGTAACCGATCTCCTCATGGACCCACTTCTACTTTTCCCCCAAATCGATTACAACAACAATTTTCAGGTTTAACACTTCCCACTCTTAAAAATCTAAAAAAATTTAATTCAATGGTCAGCTTACCAGCTTAAAATGCTACAGCGGTTGTCGTTAAATCGACGAGGGATATTGGTTGCTTGTAATTCCGATTTGATATTCCAAAAACGAGCGAGGTTATCACTTATTACTGTTACACTGGTTTTTTTGACTAAACACGGATATGATTACGTTGCAGAAAAATATTTTATATTCTTACACGGCACTTCTATTAACATAAATATTATTTTCGCTGTCTATCAAACTTAAACTCAGTTTAACTTCTATACAATAAATTTTCCGACAATTTGAACTCTTCTCTTCAAAGACAAAATAGGAAACTAACCTTTGGCCCGGCAGCCGGAACTTTAGATTCCGACGCCGGTCACGCCGCGAAAAAAAAACCCGGCGGTGGCGTGACCGTGTTTCGGCGGCGGAGCGCCGAGTTTTTTCCCCAAGGTCGCGGTGCACACCATGAACGTATCGGCAGCGGAGACGCGGAGTTTATCGGTGTATGACGTAGCGTCTCTCAGCCCTCCCGTGAACGACTGGGCAATTTTTACTAATAAAAAAAAAAAAAAAAAATTATGGCTAATGAACAGCGGTTGGGAGTTGACTCTCTTGGACGCAGCCATATTGTGCTAGATTTGGGAGTTGGGACTCCTGAGACGCAGCTGGAGTGCTGGGTCTAAAATTATATTGCTTGCCTTACTACTCCTTCTGGGGGTGATTTCTCGATGCTCTAACCAAATTTTCAAGAACTAGGATGGGAGGAAGAAGGCTGGGTGGGACTAAAAGTTTATACCGGTTTAGACTGGACATCTTCTGGTAGGATATTTAAGGGTAGTTTTTATAGGGTAGATCTAACCATAGCCTCTTCGATCACCCTTATGAATACTTGTAAATTACCGTAGACGGTAAATTACGCTAAGAAGTTCTCTATGATAGTTTAAGAACTGTATACGGTATATGGTTACTCATGCCAAACTACACACACTTTTTCACTAAGATAACAATCATAGAGATAATCAGTCTTGTCAAAAGGGGATAGAAAGTACTTTCTATCCCCTTTTGGTCTTGTCTTGGAGAGAAAAAATTAAGTCGGACAAGGGCAGGCTAGCTCTGGTTACTTTCTAGTTTCTGCCATCTTGAAGGACTAGAGATTAAAGAAGTGTTCAGGGATGGAAATAAGAAATTTTTCTTATTGGACAAATGTCCAGTAACCCCCCTTAAAAATTCAAAAGTTATCGGACATTTAACAAAATTACCGGACAATGCTACATTTCCTGTATTGAAAAGTACTTTTTTTTTATCGGACATTTGTCCGGTGACCCCCTCTTAAAAATAAAAAGTTATCGGACATTTAGAAAATTTATCGGACAAATGACCAGTGACTTGTGTTTATTTCCGTCCCTGGAAGTGTTTGAATGTGCCTTTAGAAATAAACAAAAACAAACTGTTTTCTATTTTTTTTGTTTTCAAAAATAGTGTAGCATCTACAGAAAGGCTATCGCAAATCGTATTGGACAAAAGTTCAATGATTTCTCTTATTATTTAAGAAATATGGAATATTTACTAAATTCATTGGACATTGTCCGATGTTTTGTGTATATTTCCGTTCCTGGGAACGAGAAAAAGTAGATTTGTCGTGTCGGTGTCGTATGCTTATTAGTATGATTCCAGTTTTCAAGATCAAAACAGTTTAAATTGTTTTCGTTCGCGAATTGCATATTTTATTTCATAGTCATAGTTTTCAATTTTAAAATTGGTGAAATGACTCTTTCGCTCAATAACAATAATGATCAAGGCATCGCCTACAAACGCATATTATACCTGCCAGATGTCTTTTCTAACGGAGTGTCTAATTGTGCCCGGGACCCGGGCGAAAATAGCCTGAAGAGGCTAAATGTGCCCGGATCACGGGCACAAATAGCCGGCCACCTAAACGAGGCTAAAAGCGCCCGGGGCCCGGACAGAAATAGCCAGCGACTTATAGGAGGCTATTTCTGCCCGGGTTTGCTGGCGGCGGGAACCCGGGCACATTTAGCCTTGTATAAGTTTCTGGCTATTTCTGCCCGGGTTCCCCAAAAACGAGAACCCGGGCAGAAATAGACGGTCCACATGTGGCCTGTCTATTTCTGCCCGGGTTCACGGCTGACGTGATCCCGGGCAGAAATAGCCAGCGACTTATACGAGACTATATCTGCCCGGGCACTCGGTTAGTTTATTACCCGGGCAGAAATAGACGGTCCACATGTGGCCTGTCTATTTCTGCCCGGGTTCACGGCTGATGAGATCCCGGGCAGATGATTAATGAATTAAGCGATATTTATGTTAAAAATATTGGTAAATGTGTTTAGGATCTTTGCAAGCGTCTTTGCTAATTATTTTAATTATTTTACCACGTGATGAGTGAAATGTGGGAAAAAACTTAGGTAGGTTGAAAAGGTATCGTCCCAATTGATCGACTTTTAAGTGATCGAAACCAGTTTTTTGGATTAAATGATCGAAATATTTAGGTTAGGTTAGGTTAGTTTTTTAACTCAATCGATCATATGAAATTCGATCATTTCGACCCAAATCGGTTGAAAACACGCGCGATTTTTTATTAAACTTCTGAATATAGGCTTAAAGTAAGATTATAATTTCGACTATTTTCATTTAATTGTTTTCGGATGATAAAAAGGAAGTGAATTGATCTTTGATAAATGATCCTAGAAGCTTAAAGGCTTCAAATTGAGTCAAGAAGATTTTTTAAAGGTGGCTAGATTAAATTTTAAACGAAGAAAGCACTGTCGGTCGTGGAGGTCCATGATTAACTTTAAATCTTATTTCCGATACATTTGGACCAGCGAATACTCAACACGCATCCGCGTGGTATGAATATTAAAATAATTTGCTTTACCGTGGGAGCTCATTTGTAATTTTTTTTCAAAAAAAGCGACTTATTCCAAATCCATTATTAATCGTCCTTGATATTGGAATATACAATTTGTCCTATATAACGCCTAACAAATAAAAAAAATCACTCGTTATCGGACTTCATTCTCCCTTAAAAGGGAATTTCACCACTTTGATATTGTGTGGGACCACCTTGCTATTTCAAAACCTTATATCTTCAGTGCATAGGGGAAAGACTCGGGAAAAAGATCTAGTTTTAGGCTTTTGCAGAAAATATTCCAGAAATTAAGGTTATCATATAAATCGCGCGTTTTCAACCTACCTAAGTTTTTTCCCACATTTCACCCATCACGTGGTAAAATAATTTAAATAATTAGCAAAGACGCTTGCAAAGATCCTAAACACATTTGCCAATCTTTTTAACACAAATATCGCTTAATTCATTAATCATCTGCCCGGGATCTCATCAGCCGTGAACCCGGGCAGAAATAGACAGGCCACATGTGGCCCGTCTATTTCTGCCCGGGTAATAAACTAACCGAGTGCCCGGGCAGATATAGTCTCGTATAAGTCGCTGGCTATTTCTGCCCGGGATCACGTCAGCCGTGAACCCGGGCAGAAATAGACAGGCCACATGTGGACCGTCTATTTCTGCCCGGGTTCTCGTTTTTGGGGAACCCGGGCAGAAATAGCCAGAAACTTATACAAGGCTAAATGTGCCCGGGTTCCCGCCGCCAGCAAACCCGGGCAGAAATAGCCTCCTATAAGTCGCTGGCTATTTCTGCCCGGGCCCCGGGCGCTTTTAGCCTCGTTTAGGTGGCCGGCTATTTGTGCCCGGGATCCGGGCACATTTAGCCTCTTCAGGCTATTTTCGCCCGGGTCCCGGGCACAATTAGCAACGGCCCTTTTCTAATGAATTTCGAATTGAATTCAATGTTTCCTTTCACCACCGTCATAACTTAGTCTTCTTCACCCAAACAGAAGTTGAGAATGATTTTCTTTTAAACTTCACTGTGGGCCCCTTAAGCCTAAGCTCTCCCTCATCTGTTACTTTTGGGCCAGGATATCATTTTAAGTTGGATTTTCTCAACAAGGATGAGATATGCGTCTTCAGCTTTATTGGTTTGTGGTGCAGTTTCAAAGAATTCAAGAAAATTTGTAATCTTAGCGAACTGAAGCGTACCCATTGCATGGTATCCCCTTGTGTCGGAGAACAGGCTTTGGTACCCAGCCATTTAAAAGCTGTACTAAGTGTTGGATCTTTGAGTACCTTATCTCGACGAGAAAGGGAACGAGCTTCCAGTTGTCGACTTACTGACGTGACTGTTTTAGAGTCTTTTAGGTAAGGTGTAAATAACAAATACCTTGATCAGATCTGGAAATCTAACCGTAAAAACTCAATGCCTGCGAAACGACCCTTAGTTAATTAGTTCCATAGCCCGAATTAGGCCAATAGTGTTACCACTATAGTCGTTTCCCCAATGTTTCCAGTACCTTTGTGAGACAAGCAAGGGCAGAGAGAAAGTGTAACTCTACTCACAAAGCTTCTGATAACAGTGCAATGAAGGCAAAACAGAAAGAGAGGTGAAATTTTCTGTAGCCCCTTTACTGAAAATGTGTATGTTCCTTCCCTTTGTTAGATCTTTGTTCGACGAAGATGTGTTTGCTGACCCCTCAATTGAAGTCAGGCATATTTTAGCATTAAAAGAGTCTGGATTGAGAGTTTTGCGGAGTTCCATCAATGTGGGTAACGCAGCCAACTTCATGCAAGTTGCCCAGAAGCAAGATGACCAAGAGCTAAAAAAGATAGCTGTAAATTTCATTGTCAAACATTTCAAAGAAGTGAAGTCTACTTGCGGCTGGAGAAATCTACCAGATTCTACTGCCAAATACCTCTTGTCCACTTTTTTGGACACTCTCAATGAGGAAAAGAAATAAATATATTCATTCCTTACATTATTATATGTAGCTCCGTCCAATATTATATGTAACCATGTATTTTGGAATTAAATCATTTTATTGCTTGTAGCTCTTGGATTTAATTTTAATTAGGTGGTAAAACTTCAAGAGGGCCTAGCATAGGTACTAAACAAGAACTAGATGGCTATGGTAGGTAGGTAGGACGCTGGTCGCTATAAGTAACCGATTTTCTAATTTATTTGAAATACATTACATATTTTGCGTTTAGTACAGCGTAAGAATATTTATAGGTATGGGGCCAAAACATTTTCGGAGACACTAAAAATATTATACATATACAGGGTGTTTCGAAAATGGTGGTAGGACAAAGCTACAGCTATGGGTCATTTAAAGACGAAAATGTATGATGTTTTGCCGTACGGGGCGCCGTTTAAGTGTTACGAAATTAATCATGTGCGGATGACCCCTTTACGTACATTATTAAACGTATACTCAATACTAAAATAAATTTTTATCAAACGCGTGCTTTTAAAAAACCAGCTAAATAATGAAACTTATTTTATCATTGAGTATACGTTTATTAATGTACGTGAAGGGGTCCTCCGCCCATGATTCATTTCGTAACTCTTAAACGGAGCCCCCTACGACAAAACGTCGTAGATCATTTTCGTCTTAAAATGACCCATAAAACCCACTATAGCTCGGTCCTACCACCATTTTAGAAACACCCTGTATATATACGTATGTATATGTAGTTATAGTTACACGGCAGACGCAAACTTTTACGTTTTAGTGGTTTTACAACAGTTAAAAGGACCTGGTAAGTCCAGAAGCAGGGCATCATGAATTAGATAAATGACTGGAATCCCTACAAGTCAACGATGTAACAAAAGAAGCAATTTTTAGAAGTGGCATCTTACGGAAAGAGGACGTCGTGGCTCGCCGTCGTTAATTTCTAAAAACTGTAAAAAGTATTGATTTGAAGGACAATTTCCATTTTATAGACGAGACCTGGGAAATGAAAACCATACGGTCCAAAGATATATCTGGTCCGAAAGTCCGTTCTGGTTAACGGAGAATTTTAGCACTTCAGGGTTTTTCGAAAGGTTTTGTAAAATATGTACTCTTGATATTCCGATCTAAATCGGGGCTTGCCTGCCATCATGACAACATGAACGCCAACAGTGACGTCGGAAGCAGATGGCTGGGTGGGCTTAAGCCCCCTCGAACGTTGGACCTGGGGTAACTGAGTCACATATAGTTTCACTTTCACCAACTTGTTCAGCCCACCCACTTAAAAATAACTTCCGACGCTCCTAAACGCCAAACGCTTCACGGATAACGCGTCATATCATTCAGTTATTGTGTACAAAGCACCTACCATAGCAACTCGTAAAGGCGACATGGCTCTGTAAATGGGTTTTAAAATCTGCTATGGTGTAATTTGAAATTACAACTATCGTATAATCCCTTATTATATTTGCATAAAAAAAATTGAGCATACAGTTCTGATATCACGACACGCATCGATGATAAAATTCCTTACATCTGCCATTTACGTGCCATCGGAATAATTCGCATTTTTTTATGTTTTTTTTTTTTTTTTTTTTTTTTTTTTTTGGCATCGATCTTTTTTTGCATGGGTCAACTGAACTTACGCTGGGAATGCTAAAAGGAAAATTGATTCTGTTTCGCATCAACCGAGAATTAAATTTAGAAGTACAATAAAGAATTAATCTTTATTACAAGGATTTTGCATGTAATGAAGATGGCATATGATTATTTTCACAAAATACCCAATAAGTAAAAATTTGGAAAATTGGTGGATTGGAAAACAAAAAGCAAAACAAATCGCAATGACTTACGTTAAATATTTTAAACGAATCTTTCGTTTTAAACAAAAACTAGTACTGGATTCTTTCCGTACCATAACTTTTAACGAATTAAACTAAATTGTGACCCCTCTTGGGTCGATTTTTGACCTTTCGTTGACCCCAACTACTACTTATATTATCGGCTGGAATCGCGGTGACACTGTTATCATCAGAATCGTTTGAATTATCCTCACCAATTCCTAGCTCATTTTCATTTCCGAATAAATTGGCTTCAGCGACTCCATGGCACGGAGTGACATCACCGAAACTCGTTGAAATTGGTTCTTGCTTGATAGCTATAGGCGTGTGACAGAACTGGTCGAATTTCAGAGTGAACTTCGTACTGGGCGACGAATTTAAATCAGCGGGGCGAATTCTCACAGGGATGCAGTCCGAGAATAAATGTTGGCCAGTAGATGGTTCTTCCACTTTGATGTTAATGTTCCTGGGACTTTGTTCCACTTCCGAATCGGACCATAAGGTGATGATGTTATCTAAACTTGTCTCTTTCTTGATTTTTACTCTCGGGGTTTGAGTATATTCTTTAACCTATGGAATAGTTTTACATTATGGACCATAAAGATAATCAAACTTTAAAATACTGGTAATGTTTTACATTAAATGGTTCTTCCACTTTGATGTTAATATTCCTGGGACTTTGTTCCACTTCCGAATCGGACGATAAGGTGATAATGTTATCTAAACTTGTCTCTTTCTTGATTTCTACTCTCGGGGTTTGAGTATATTCTTTAACCTATGGAATAGTTTTACATTATGGCCTATACAGATAATTAAACTTTAAAATACTGGTAATTTTCTACATTAAACAGGGTGTAATATAAAATAGTAGTAGGACCTAGATTCTAAGGGTTCAAGAGGTCAATTGGAGTTAAAAATGCTCAATGTCATATTTCTTCCGGGCCGTCATAGACATCGACGCGTATCGCAAAAAAATTAAAATGGCTACTGTGCGACTTTTCGTATTTCCGGTTTGAAGTCACGACTCACGATCATCAAGCTCATCGGCTCGACGAGTCGACGAGCAGTTTAGTTCGATGTGCATCGTAAATTTTGTTTATTTTGGTAACCACGTGGATGAGGAACACGCCACCGTTAGGTTTAAAAATATTTCCACTTGCCCCCCTTTTTTTTTTTTTTCGTTTAAGCTACTTCCGCAGTTGCTGTATTTGTTCGTAAACGGGTTTAAAATTTACCGTTGTGTAAATTGGAATCACAACTACCGTACTATCGCTTGATGATCAAGCCTTGATCTATTTGCATTAATGCTTGGGCCATAGATAAAAATCGAAATAGTTTTTTTTTGGCATCGATGCTTTTTTGCATGGACCAACTCTACGTACATCATAGATTCTCACTGCTTCAATTATTTTTGTTACACCCTTTATATAACTAAAGGTCATCTTATTTGCTCTGCAGTAGTCGAGGCTTGTCAAAGTTAGAACAGTGAAATATCCCCAATTTCCGAGCGATTTGCATAAAAACAGTTAGAAATCTGAAATATTGCGAGATTTGCAAAATTTGCGCTTTTGAAATTCTCGCCCGCACTGCACGAATTAGCTACAATTCCGCCGCGATATGAAAATGGCGCAAAATTTGATCACTCCCCTATTCTGATAATTTAAATTTCTCTCACTCTCGAAACAAAAAAAAATCGAATTTCAAATCCTCTTTCCAAGAAAACGGTTCAAGATATTGGAGTGAAATTATTATTAGATGTTTTTAACCACACTTCACCCATTTCAATATGTTTGGACAGATTTAATTTTTCTACGTGTCTCCCTTTAATCATTTTACCAATACAACCGTTATTAAAAAAATAATAATAAAAAATACAACTTACCCGACTCGTATCCGGTGCAGAATTGAACAAAGTGTATTCAACTTCTTTTAAATAAGCTTCGCAATTTGTCAAAATGACAGCTAGTAATTTTGGGGTAAAATCATTAGTGGAAATTCCTTGAACTTGGGCTTCCTTTATTAATGTTTTTGTCTCGTTTTGTACTTGAACGAGGCGGTCCCTCAATCTGACTAGATTCAAAATAGAGCAGCATTTCATACTGAGATTGACACTTTTAACTTCTTCGAATAAATCGCTGCTTTTCTCAATATGTTTCTCCAGTTTATTTTGTTCGAAATACATTTCGCTTTCGTGACCCGCTATGTTGAACTTTGACCCATCATCAAGCGACTCAATTCCGTTTTTTAATTTAACCGAGGACTGTATACAACTTTCTATGTTCAAATCGTTTCCTAGACTCATGCTTTGGGCCAAATTGTAAATATCCGTATAATCGCTCTGATTTTCATTTTCCTCTGAAGCGTAATTCGAAGAGGAACGTTTGACCTCCAACTTTACCCTTGATTTAAAAACAGGACTGAGTTCAGGTTTATCGTTTTCATTGTGGTCACTCTCCACCAACACGTTCTTGGGACTGGACTTTTCTTCCATATTTGACCTGGACCTATATTTGACCTTAGATTGAGTATGATGGCTCTCGATGTTAGTATGATTCGTCTCATCGTCTGTTCTCAATCTTGCATTTCCTTTAGAATGTGACATTAACGTATTAGCAGGTAGATCTTCATTCGTTGTTGGCCCTGATTTGGACTCAGATTTGTCCTTGTGTGAAATTAGATAAGTATCCAGATTCGAGTCTTTGTTTACATCACCTTCTTCCCTAACACATTCTGAACCAGAGTTGGACCTGACCTTGACCTTTGACTTCAATTTTGCCCTTATATTAACAGCGTCGTTCACTGGGTTTTCCTCGGAAATAGAACTTGGTTTAACTTTTTCAGTATTTTCAACATTATCCGATTCATATTGACTAGTATGAGAACGTGACTTAGAACATATCTTAGATTTGTAATTGGGCATCGCCTGGTTATCTTCGTCTTCAAGCTGCACCGTATGCCGAGATTTTGGATTTACTTTAGACGTAACTGAACTAGTTTTAGGACTTGAGTTTACCTCATTTACGGAACTAATTTCGAGGCTTTCGTCAAACTCAAATTCATCCAAATCTCCAGAACTATGCTTGACTTTTTTCGCGAGATTTTCATTCCGATCTTTCGAAATGCAGGACGAATGAGACTTTGACTCACATTGGATCTTCGACAAAAGGTTTTTATTAATGTTGCTTTGTTCTGCGTCCAAATTACAATCTAAATTAGACCTTGGCCTGGATTTAACCTTCATTTCGAGTTCGACCCTATTTCGGTGAATAGCTTCATCTAAAACGCAGTCCGAATTAGGCGTCGACCTTAAATTTACCTTAACGTGAAGGTCATCGATTTTTCCACAAAGCGGTTCCTCTGAAATGCATTCGGAATTAGATCTCGACCTGGATTTTAATCCAAGGCGATCATTACTTTCGTAAATATTCTCTTCCGAATTAGACCTTAACTTGGACATAGATTTGACTTTTGAGCTTGCATCATTAAGTAAAAAGCCCTCTACTAAATTGGAGTCTAACTTTGACGCAACACATGATTGATGATGGCTGACATCTACAGACTTTTCAATCGAACTTGATATTGACCCAGATTTCTCCTTTGCATTTTTAGGGCTTTGGTTGTGTTTGCACTCATTTTGGAGTTTTTCTTCTAAAACTCTCAGCTTTTTTTTCTTAACTTTGGTTTCGCACTTTTTGTTGAGATTAACCTTTTGGTTCTTTTCCATGGGTTTTTGAAACGATTTTTTGGAATTGTTAACCTTAGTTGGCGTAACGAGGCTGTCGAGATTGTTGGTACTAAAATCCATCTTGTCCACAATATGGGGAGAGTTTTCAGACTGTTTTTCAGGTTCAAGTAACTTGATTTTTTTTAACGGTAATATTGTGGCGGTTTTTTTGTGACGTTTCGCTAGTTTTGTTGTTGGTGCTGTAACATCGTCGAACGAATGATTAGTTGACTTAGATCCAAAAGGGTCCGGGCTTTCGGGGCTTATCGGATTCAATAGCTTATGAGCAGAGGACATTTCGCCCTCTGTGTTCGGATTGATGATTGGGGAATTGATGTCTTTGGATGAAATTTTGATGGCGTCGGCAGTCGGGATAGTCTTCGGTGGCAAGTCACCGAAAGTGCTATCCTTCGTTGGAAAGCCACCGATTTTCCATTTTATTTTTGAGCCACTCGGACCCGTCATGAATCGCAGTCTAGGGTCGCCATTAGGTGTACAATGTTCTTTAAGCTTGGTGCTCACGTGCGGTTCAATTTCTCGGATCAAGTCTAGTCTCGGGTCTTCGCAATTATTGTTGACTGGTTCATTAACTGGTATAAAAAAAACACCAAATGTAACAAATTCCATTAAGACTAACACCCGCGACAATAAATTGTCAAAGAGCACGATAATCAAAACCCAAATTATCGATAACAAAAACATTTCCCTTCTCGGACAATTCCAAGTTTTTAGTTGCCTCGGGTACTATGCTGAACGTAGTACTGAAAGTACCTTATAGTTTGTCCACATTATCAAGAACTTATCCCCGATTTTATATTGGACCTGCATGGTTGAACCATGCACGATGAACCCTAAGCTGCTCTGGTTTGTCCACAATAACAAGTAATTGTTCCAGATATTTACTTTAACTCATCAAACCTAAGCCTAGTTTCTAAAATTGCTACCTTTCGATCAAAGGGACTACAAACATGCGTGTTGATTATTTGAGATTCTAATACCAAGAATAGATTTAACACAAGAATATTTAATGTCACGTGCACAGTAAGCGGTTAACTATTTTCTACGATAAGTGCGGCAGAGCTCGCTGACTGTCGCCAGGAACTGTCCATCTAGTTCCTGCTGTCGCAGACTTCGAAAGCTCGTGATAGGGTGAAAATCAAAACAAATATTACGTCAAATCTAGCAAGCTCCTCCCGTTCATACTAGTGCTATAGCGTACGGTTCAATATTCTTGTGTTAAATCTATTCAGGAAGACTTCAAATGATTATATTTTTTGGCTTTTTCGTACTATTTAAAACCTGTTTCGAAATTTTAGACTTTTTAGTAAAAATGACGATGCATTAGAAACACTTCAATTGGTTCTAATTCTCTCTTAGACAAAGAGCATTTCTTCGTGACAAGAGAAGCGAGACAAAAATCGAAGGGCTGCTGCTGATTGACTGAGATTGATTTGACAAAAGCTGCGTTCATACTAGGCCTTGGAATCAATTTTAACCGTTTCAAAACGATTCGCTTTAGTGTTGTGTACGGGAAACCGTCTATTCTCGAATCGATTTGATTCGATTCGATTCCTTGAAACTGATTCGTGAACCAGTTTCATACCGATTCGGTTTCACCAACCGATAGATGAAACTACAATAAATCGATTTATAAAGATAATGTGTGAACACACGATGCTTAAAACGATTATTGGCTTTTTGAATATCGGTTTGATTTTACCGTTTCAAACCGATAAAGAAATGCTAGTGTGACCGTAGCTTATGTTTATATTCATAGGGAGGGCTAAGGTCCATTTTCACTGAGCACAATACTATTTTCTATGGCGCCGCTCAGTTAAAACGGAGCCTTAGTGAACGAAGAATAAGTAAACTTTATTATAACTTATAATTTTTTTGTAATTGAATGGAATATGGTAAGATATTTTCACACTGGCTTTGCGTTCGCGTCTTTGCTAAAGACAACGCGAAAATTTTGAAATATTGGGATAGGGATCCAAATGAATTTGAAAAGATTGCCATTATGCCTGTATACTCATTTCATCTATATTTGACTTCACGAATTAACTTACCAATATTTTTGAATTGAAGACCATTGTTCCTTGGATTATGATATACCGGTCTAATAATCCCCTCAATGAGCACGGGCGTTCTCCAACAGGTGTATAGGAGAGGTTTAGCGAAAGCGATGGTTTCCTTGACTTTTTTCACTACCGGTTTAATCTTAGTCGGACTTTCTTCGAGCGTTACTTCGACATAGGGCTTTGTTTTAACGCACGACTTCAACCGTGGGTCCCTGTTGGAATCGTCCACCGGTATTTTAGTACCTAAATTCTCAATTTCCGAAAGATCTACATCCGTTTCCATTTCAACTTCTTTGGGGGACGAATAGGGCAACGACTGAGTGAGATTATTGCAGTACACTGGGTCTTGAAAGCCAAAAGACGAAGGACAGTTCACAAAAATGTTATTACCGTTAGGTGGGTGTGGGTATAAGGGTATTTGAAAGCTGGGGAAAATAGGCTGAGGTGGTAGACAAAAATTAACGATAGGCGGAGGGACGCATTTCTGGCATTTGAACATCGCGCTATTTGGGTCTGGATAATTTGGAAAACAAGTGGTAAATTGATGTCGGCTAGGACCGCCCCAATTTGGATTGTGTCCGGTTGGGTTTTTTAACGTTTCCGAGTAGGACATCCTGGATGTCGTCGTGGGATCTGGCGCGTATACGCCAGAATTACACGAACTGTGGTTAATTGAGAAATTGAATACATCTCTTGGATTTGGACTAACCCCAGGCGGGACTAAGTTATCATCCGCGTGTGTTCGTGGATAATTGTTGATGAAATTTTCGTCTCTGTAAGAAGGTACTTTGTTGTAGCCACTGGGCTTAAATGAGTGTGGCTGCTCACTGAAAGACGTTGATTTAGTCGCGTAAGATGTCTTGTTTTTATTATTGTAAATATAGTTAGTTTGGTGTCTGGGGTGATATGGCGTTGGACTAGGAGTTCGTAGAAAATTGTCGTATTCCATCGTTGGGACTGTCGACGTTTCTGTAGGTTTTTCAGATGTGTTTTTTACAAACAGTTCCGTCAGTTTGTAGGACGATTTCGTTATTACCGTTGGTTCGGCCGGCGTTTCAGTTGGAACTTTTATAGGAGATTTCGTGGTATTACTTAGTTCGTTCGGCCATTTCGTTGGTTCGGGCAGCGACGGAGCGGGTTCGGGCGGCGACGGAACGGGTTCGGGCGGCGACGGAACGGGTTCGGGCGGCGACGGAGCGGGTTCGGGCGGCGACGGAGCGGGTTCGGGCGGCGACGGAGCGGGTTCGGGCGGCGACGGAGCGGGTTCGGGCGGCGACGGAGCGGGTTCGGGCGGCGACGGAGCGGGTTCGGGCGGCGACGGAGCGGGTTCGGGCGTCGACGGAACGGGTTCGGGCGGCGCTGGTTTAATTTTTTCGTTCGACGGTTTAATTGGTTCGTTGAAAATAACTGTTGTTTGGGTTCCGAATACAGTTATTGGGATTGGTTTCGTTATGTATAAAGAGTCAATCTCTGATTTAGATGGCGATGATCTGCAACAAAGGTGATAACGTATATATTATCATTATCAAAATACGTAATTTTCTATGTAAACTTAACACGCAACGTAAGCAAAATGAGAAAAGCTGAGCTGAATTTAAACTTTATAGGGAAAGAGTCGATGGAAACTTCCCTTGAACCCGAGTATTGAAGCGCGGCTTTAAATCAAAAGTTTTCAAGCATGCGCTACGAGTTTATTTATGTGCGGGGGGCACCAATTAATGAAACTGTAAGTGATAGGTTCAGTAAAATCTGACCAATGATCAGTGAAGCCCACATTGGTGTTCGTAATAAATAAGCAAGCTAAATTTAATAGGGAAAATCTCGAAAATTAATATATTTTTTCTTAAAGTGAGGCTGACACGGATTTTTACGAGCTCCAAATAGAATTCAAATAATATTTTCAGAAAGATGGGTAAAAAAAGTCTTAAAATTTAAATGGCATAGAAAAAATTACTGCGACAATAAAAATACATGTTTCATACTCGCCATTTTCGAAATTTTTAAAATAAAAATTCCCCTCAATACCACGTTATCACTATGGTCGCGTGGCTATTGTAGAGCCTAAAGTTTATTCTAGCGTGTTCAGGCACGTTGCTTTTCCAGAAAGTCTTACCTCTCGTACGAGAAGTATCGTTAATTACGTTACAAAATTAACTACGTCATTTATCGGATAAAATTATCTAAATATTTTCGACATTTTCATTTTGAAGTTTCTTAAGAACGCGTCAAGCCAGAGTTACATAATATTAAATACGTCGTTTTAATAGTATGATAAAAATAAAAATAAGAAAATACGTTCGTCTTTGAAATGGAGAGTGAAACGAAATACTGTTATGTGTGTGTCGTATAGACTATAGAGTGCGGAGTTAAAAGTTAAATTGATTCACGAGCAGTTTTTTACGATAAATTTTCTAGTCTAAAATTTTTTTGATACAATTTAGGCTTAGCGACTATGATAATTAAAATCGTGAAACCAGTGATGAGCTTTGATATAGGGTTTCACGAATATTATGACAGTCCAAATCGATTAAAAATCATAGACTAGGATCCCTTTAAAATATCCCAAAATATACTTTTTTACACTTGGATTACGCTTAAAGGGAGAATGCAACCTTACGACAAGTGATTTTTTTTTATCGATTCTTTATATTTTGCATAAGCATAATCCAGTAGTGAAAAATTTACGAACAAATATTAAACTAGATATAAATTTAAAACTTACCGGAAAACAGGCTTCGCGGGATTCACGGAGATCCTAATTTCCTCGCGTATAAAGATCAATCGAATGCGATTGTAAGTCTCGTGGAGATCTCGCGTGAACAACGGGCCTTTGCTCAGGGGTCACTAGACCTTACACGGACTGAATTCAGGATCTCCATGAATCCCGCTAAGCCTATTTTCAGGGTAAGTTTTAAATTTATTTCTAGTTTAATATTTGTTTGGTAAACATTTGCCGGTGGACTAGGCCTATTTAAACGATAAAAAAAAAAAAAAAAAAAAAAATCACTTATTAGGTTACATTCTACCTTTAACGTGACAATGGTCTATCTTGGTGCGAGGTAAATTTGAAGGCCCGAATTGAGTCAGGCTGCGTGTGTACTTTAAGGTTTGGCATTTGTTCTGCTCCACTATTCAACAGGAAAGGGTTACCGGTTTCCTTATGTTCTCGATGACGTGACGTACAACGGTACTTAGGTTTACACGATGTTTTATTTTTTGATTTCGACAAATCCCAATTATTTTAATGAGATTATTACGACCATTCAATTTTATACTAGTCTACAACTTAAAAAATCTAGGGCAAAACTCGAGGTAGGAAATCATGGCTCTTGAATAATTTCCAAATAATATTAGTTGAAAACTTTCAGTTCATCTTTCTCCGCGAAACGATAAAAACTGGAGATCCAGCTAGTTCCTTAACATCGATCTTAGGGCGAATTAAAACATTGGCCTACCTTTGTTGTAGGTAGTGTAGGTCAAACGTTTTGTTAAAATCGGTAAAAAGGGTTGTGTTGGTATAAACTTATCTCTGTGTAAGTTTATATCTAAATAAACTATTTATATATAAACTTATCTCTGTATAAGTTTATATATAAATAAACTATTTATATATGGCTCCCAAAAAAACAAAGATATTTAATATATAAATCTGGAAAAATATTGAACTACTCGCACAGCCCTTCTTGGGATATCAATGGATTTTTGGAAAAGCTGATAAGTAATTAATATGGAGTTTTCTAGATTTAACTACAAATTCGGTAATTCTTGATTAGTTTGTTCTGCTAAATGTTATATAATTATGGTTTTAGCAGTCTAGGGTTACTGTGAAATCCTTGACGATAAAAGAAAACATTTCGTTAAATTTTAACTTACCTCACAGTCTTAGGCTCCCTTACGAACGATTTCTTTATTTCTCCTTTCATATCTTCAGTAAAACTCCTCTCTTCGGCTAAAAATCGTTTCTTGGGACAAGTAGTTTTACTTTTACATATTTCTAGTTTTGAGATGTTTAGCGGGTTTGATCCATAATCTCCGGATTTTCTGTCAGTTTCAGTTTCTTTCCATTCTTGATACCTCTTTTTCGGGTGCTTTAGATTTATCGATGTTGATGTAACAACCATTATTGAAGACGACATATCGATACTAGCAACTTGACAGTGTTGATGATCGGATTTTGCATTGTTTTTTTCTGTAGAATTAGTGGATTTCGTCATCTTCTTACGTTTTCTTCCGCTTCCGCCATATTTTCGCCTTTTTTTTAGTACTCTAACCTTGGCTACACTTTTCATACAAGTAACACCGAAATTTCCTCGCATATTTAAAGTTAAAATTTGAGGAACGGTGTAACATAATCGAGTGACTGAGCAGCTAAAAAGCGTTACTTCATTCAAATCCGGTAAGTGTTGGAAAGGTAACGGTAAAAACACCCTCTCCATACGCGTAACTTGTTTAAAAATAAATTTAGCTCGCAAAGGCAGTAACAAGTTTTTGTAATCGAGCCAGAAATAAGGATCACAGCCAAAATGGCCGCGTAATTGGGTTACAGTATATCTTTCAGGCGGATACGGAATGGTAGTGGACGACGAATCCGAATCCAGGTCCATTAACGAATTTCCGCCGGCGGAAACGGAACCACGTGAGACGCTCGACGAGAAGCTGCTAGGAGTTTTTCCGCCATTAACACTCGATTGTTCTTCTAAATAAAATATGTCTTTGCTTATATCTGACATAGCAATTTTGACGTCGCAGTTTTCTTCCATAAGCAAATACTGATTTTCTTGGCCCTGTAATTGAGAGTCTTCAAACTCATCTTCCGTAGGAATTTCGTCAAAAAGGCAAGTTTCAAACCACGCTTCAACTTTCAATTTAGCATCGTGGTAGTACTCGCTTTGTTTTTGACCTTCTTCCTTTTCCGTGACGCCATACGCTTCGCTAACGCTAGAACCTCGGCGTCTCGACGGTAAGCAAGGTTTTTTCATACGCGTGGGTATTGATTGTTGACTTTCTCTTTTCTTTCGAAACGGTTTCTCGTGATCTCTTTTAAAATTCTTGGGAACGAAACCAGATCTGAAAGAAGTATTAATACCAAATCGGGTACATGGCTTTCGCTTTCGGGACCGGCTCGGTGTAAAGCGCCTATCGGGCCTGCTGTACGGATGATGGTTACCAAAGTCGCCGTTGGAATTTACGGAGGGATCCCAGCGGCTACTTTTCGGCCTGTTCTGATTCTGCACAATAGGCGAAGTATCCACGTGAAAATCATGATGGTTATTGATGAGCTCATCGTGCGGAATCGTACCCAAGGTGTTCTTGCTAATTTTGCAATCACATTTATGACGCCTCCCTGGCGCGTTGCTACATTTGCACGGAAAACCACTCGCAGAGTCATTGTTGAAACGAAAGTCGGATTCAAAATGTTGGTTCAGGTTTACTTGCGGGTCACTGAATGGTTGCAGTATCGTAGCGTCGACCAAGTTTCGGTTCCTTCGACCTCTAAATCTCTGGTTTGGGAAATATCCGTGTCCGTAGTCGAAAGAAGGTCCTCCGCGTCCTCTACCGCCCCTATGAAAACGGCTACCACGTGAAGGCAGTAATTGCGGTTGGGAGTTGAACTCGTGTCCCGTTTGGGGTCCCCAACATTGTTGTTGCGCTTGATAGAAACGCTCATATTGAACTCGCTGATCATAGGTTGAATGGAAATTGTTGGTTGGTTTGACATCACCATGGTACGATTTCCCATCATTGCGCTGTTGGTTAAAGTTCGAATTGTGGGTGTTGGATGAATTGTAGTTGTCCAATTCCTCGTTATGTTTCATTGGATAATGGTCACTTTCATCGTACAGATTAACACGATAATTTTCGGGTATTAACTGATGACCAGTTCCATTGTTTTGATAGCGATACTGTTCTTCGTGTTGTTTGTTAGCATATTGGTACGCTTCCTTGTTTTGTTTAAATGAATAAAGGTCGGCATTGAGGTGGTATTTGCCCGCTTCCTCCTGCAGTTTAAATGGATACTGCGAAGCTGTATCATTGATTGGCTCTTCGTAAATATGGTCGAAATTTTCAACTGATTGCATCATGCTGAAAGATAATGAAACCTAATTGTAAAAAAATTACTGAATCATTCCAAAAACAAGAGAAAAAAATAATCGACAGTTAAACAGTTCAAAATTGTTTCAACATTCGGCAGGTTTTTGGCGAGTTTAATGAAAAGGGGAAGTATGAAACGTAACAAGATGTTTTCGCCTAAAACCCGGCGGATTCATACACCGGTTTATTCGCGTGAAAATAGTTACAGCATTTTAAACAGGCCCAAAAATTACCCTACACTTTTTTCTGGGACTATTTTTGGTGTTGTTATTCAGAGACTAAGGTTTCTGTTTGGCGTGTAAAAGCTAAGGCGCATTTTAATCAAGATTTTGCCCCAATAGTCGAGCTTTTGCGTCAAATCAAAGTTGAAGCTTAACTCAAGATTTTGGTTTAACCAACGTTAACAGACTTGAAGTGACAGAAAAGTTTATATTTAAATGAATTTGATATAAAATACGCTTTTCAATCAAGTTTTTCAGGCTTTCCATGAGAAGCAGTAATATAAGCTTGGTAAATATTTAACTCTTACTGAAAAAACTTATGCCGTTTTCTATTGAAATTGTATTTTAGCAAGAATTTGAAAAAAAAAAAAAAAAAAAAAAAGTTTTAAAGGCAAAGTCACTAGATCTTAAACGCGAGTTTACGGGCTAATATTCACTAGACAGTTTTTTGCAGCGAAAAAGCAAAAAACAAAAAATTAATTCTGCCAGGCTGGCAAAAAAAAAAAAAAAAAAAAAAAAACCAAGCTTTATTAACAATTTGCCACCCCCAAAATAGAAGCTTTGGGTCCTTTCGACCGAATTCCCATTCGACCGAACCCAATCAAATTCGACCGAAAAACCCGCGCTTTGGCGGTTTTTGAAATTTTTGGGGTATTTCCAAGGTATAACCTAACCTAACCTTTCAAATAAATATTATTTAAAACTGCATTATTGTACTTTTTTTTACTACCGTTTACGTACGAAGAACCTAGCTTAACAAAAGTTCCATTCAACGTATTACATATATAATTATGCGTATGCTTCTATTCGATTGAATTAAATTTTTGGATATATTAGCCCATTCGGTCGAATGGGAAGAAACCTTTTTCCCAGCCCAATGGGCTAGAAATTGCAGCTATTCGGCCGAATGGGATTTCGTTCATATGGGAATTCGGTCGAAAGAGCATATACCAAATAGAAAGCGAGGGGCAATCGTTTTTTTTTTTTTTTCTTTTCTTCTTCTTACTACGAGTGGCTTCCCAGTGGTTTAAAGAAATAAGCCTTCGCGTGCCAACTCATCGTTCGCCAGTTAAAAACAGGGAGGATAGACAAATTTTATAATTATATAAGACCTCCCAAAATGGCAAAGACAACTTCGGAAAGACGGTAGGGAGGTAACTACTTAACTCGCGGCTGCCTCGAAAGCAGGGAGAATTTTTCTCTAGGCGATCATTTTTTTATTTCTCAAATAATCACACCTAGGACAAATGTTAAATCTTGAAAGAAGAAAGTCACAGTCTGGAGCGGAAAACGCTATAGCTTTAACATGGGGGGGGGGGGGGTATTTCCCTTCTATGGAAGCTAGAATTACCCGAGCTACCTATGGATTTGGTGAGACGCTAGCTTCAACTGCAACCGAATTTTAAACTTTAATAGTTTTTTCCTCTGTCGCCTGTTGACCACGTGTTTTGACGTCACTAACGGCCACATTTTAAAATCGTGTCTGCTTACTGGATGTGAGAGAAATCGTGAAGGGCAATAATTCTCTTTCCTGCCCCACGTGAGAATTTTAGCTATTTTTAAAACCAAGAGATGGCGGCACTTCGTGCCACCGGAGAAAAAAAGCACGATGGAACCCCACATTTCCACTCCAGAATACAACTTTCTTCCTTCTAGGTTATATGAAAATCTTCCCCAAGAGCATCGATCTTAGCCATTGGTCCTAGGCGGCGGCCGTCAGCAACCGTTTATGTGAGGAAATCGTATCGAGACAGTTCTAGTAAATAATTTTTTGGGCAAACATCGGATCCCCACTTGGGTGAAAACGGAAACGACAATAAGCCGTGCCTGTTAGTATTAGCACGAACGCGCCAGCGGTCTTATTCTCCGCCTCGGAAAGGGGGAGACGGAATTTTTTTCTCCCTTTGGGCTCCATTAGACGCCTCGATTGATCACGGATGCGGGTCCGTATATCTAGCATTACAGATCGACATTCTAAAGCCTCGTTCATACATAGGCCTAAATGCGCTTCGTTGCGGTTCGATTTCTATAAGTGGTTATCAAACCAACGTGAGAAATCAGTTCGTGTTGGTTCGGGAAGCAGCTTGGCCAAGTCGCTTCGGTTCAATCCGCTTTGAAAATATCGAGGCGGGGAGACAAATTTGCTGATAAATCTTAAAATAACGCGATTAAAATTTTACTTTCTGTCAATAATTATTAACCAACGAGCTACAAACACGATTTACTAATTAGTTTGAGATAAATATTTGAATATTTTAAATTCTGGGTATTTTTTAAAACGACGCTAAGCCTTGGCTTAGGTCGAACCGGGGCGAACGGCCGCGAACTGTCTTGTCAGCGTGTGAACCAGGGAAAACGGAAAACGCTTCGAACTGGTTTTGGAACCGATTTTGCCTTCAAGTTTGAACGAGGCTTTAGTGAGGGTTTTCAGATATTCTTGCATAGACCAAGTACATTGTGGATGGATTAACGGTCACGACGCCAAAATTCCCGGCACTATAATCTGAGGCGCTTCCTGTCTACTTGCCGCGAACGTCACGTCATATCTCTTGTACGTCCTACATCAATCTGGGTTTTGAGTGGGAATTTAATTTCACCAGCAAAAATCTTGCGTAGGTTGCGAATGCGTTTAAATTCTGTGTTCAGTATAATTTGCACTTGGCTCGAAATAATGTAGAATATTACTTTGAACGTTTAATGCTCTTCTTGACGTTGAAGAGCAAGTATGAAACATTTTTCCACTATGTCTGGCTTTAAAAACCTTGGAAGGGACCCGATTTCAATAATAAATATAATTTAAGACGAGTCACCTCCAACTTAGGCTTTGACTTGAAATGTCAGGTATGAGGCAAACCAAGGAGAGGCCTAGTTTTACTACCCAGGCATAATATTAGGTTAGTTACTGGTCTGCTAACACGGCATAAACTTAACAAACATCTCCGCTTTATCGGTAACAATCAGGAGCCTATCTGTAAGGTGTTTCTGGCTGAGAATGAAACTTTTTTCGTCATTCGTACGTAGGCGTGTTCATATTCGGGTCAATGGTTTGAGAGTCTTGGTAACTAGGACTATTAACAATAACGGACACCTATCTTAATAGGTAAATATGAATACCAAAACTTGACGTTCCTACGTGTTCTCTTACGGCAAACAGTAGTATCTTCATATGATTTATCCAACGCACGAGGTTTTGTTAATTCCTACTTTTGCCCGCACTGTTTGCCGTTAGAGAACGCTTATGAACGCCAGATTTTATTATTCACAGTAATCTATTACAATGGGTACCCACTGTTATTAGTCCTAGTTGGTACGCATTAGCTGGAAAACTGAGTTTTCTCCACTCACGGTGAAGCAAATTCTTCTTCGAGATTTTACTTCTTAAGGTATGGGGTTATATAATGGACTGCTAGTCGGAAGTATTTGGTTGGGTTTATCTAAATCACGTTACCAATGTTTAAATGTCCCTATAAGCGTCGTTACCGGTCGTTACTCGATTCTAAAGGGAATACAAGATTTTCTAATCGAAAGAGCACTGTAATTTTATGGCTAGCGCCCGTAAGTAACCAGCGCTAAAATGGCCAGACACGAATCTAAACGGGAGCGTGTAAAATAACCTATTTTTACGTTAAAAATGGGATATGCAACCCAAAACCTGCATGGACTCACAGGCGCAAGTTTCATAATTCATATATAACCATCGCCACGCCTGTCTCACTGGGCATGTGAGATTTTCCTTAAACCAAACAACTGCCAAAACTCTCCACTTCTGAATACCCCTTTAATATAATAGATTACCACTTACTAACACAAAAGCGCAAGAACGGTGGTAAAAAGAGTGGCCACTATAGGAAAAGTAACCCCTTCACTTGCCTTGTACTACGGTGACGTTAGTACCATTACTCGAAGAAACGCACCCTTAACTGGACGAGAAAAGCAGTTCCTATTCAGTGGCCCATCTCTATCAGTAAAGAAGGCTATCTTGCTAGCAAAACAATGATATAGTTGTCCGATTTTCGAAGTTTAATTCTCATAAAATTATACCACAAGCCACTTTCATACTTACAATAGGCTTTATCTTGGTTAAACAATTTACGAATTACGTTTCAAAAAAACCACGGCTACACTGAATTCTTATTAAAAATGTCTTATATTTTATACCGGAGACGGATGCACTTTGATCTCTTTTATATCGAAGCTTTTTTGTCTAAAAAATAAATTCATTGCGAAATTCAGTGGCGGCGCCAGGATTATTTAAGGTGTAGGCTAGAGCAAGTTGGGGCCCTTTCCCGACCCCGAACAAACCAGATAATTTTGAACTGGAGTTTATTGATTTATGGGAATGTTTAACAACATTTCCAAAAAATCATTTCATGAAAAACACAGATATCTTTATATCATACACAACACTTAACAATTTGACATCACTTTTCCTTTTTGCTCATCTTTTGTTTTACGCTTTTGGGCACTGGCAGACAGATGCTTTTTACTGCACATTTTCTGATTTAATTAAGAATCAACTGATTCGTTGATGAACAGGCCATACACCGTACGCACCTAACACATTTAAAAAACGGAAGCGAATGCGCGAATATTAGAATTAGCAGTTTTACCATTAACGGTTTAGTAGTGAAAAGAAATGACTTGAACCGATAATTACTCTCGTTTGGGATAGCTGCAAAAGTTGAGCACTGGGGTTATGATCCAAAGTTCGAATTGATAGCTCAAGCCAAATGCATTATAGAAATTGTAACTTTTTGGATATCTGGAATATGGGAAGTGGGTTTGAAAGAAGCTATGCTACTGATTCTAGGGGCTTGGTAAGTTTTTAGAACGGGCTATTTGAAGATAATTCCATTCTTGCGCCTTTCAGTCATGTTATTTTAGTTAAATTGGAAATATAATCACGAAAGAAAAAGAGCCGCTAAGAAATTATAAAAGCGAGGGCAAAGCCTCCACCCATGCTGGTTAAAAAGCAATAAAGCTCCTCCTGCTTTCGACATTTGGTACTCTTAAAATATTTCCTTTTCTCGTAGAAAACGGATTCCCTGTGGCTACCATTTTCTCGTCTTTACTGGAAGGCCAGTAACTATCTATAGTTATAAAAGTAGCCATCCGCATTTCTTTACAACAGCTTTTTGAAGTTTCTTTCTTAAGCTAAATTAGCAACAGTTTAAAGGGTATGGGACATAAAAATAACCTTTATCAAAACTGGTTAATAAATCAAATATAAAAAAGTGATTAATTAGTTCCTTTTTACACTTTTGAAAATGTAAATTCATTTGATGCCAATTATTGCAAATCTGTTGCTTCAGGGCCCACTTTCAAGAAATTCGGGGCCTTTTTCTCCAATTTTGGGGCCCCTGTCATATTTTCAAGTAGGCTACAGCCTACTTAGCCTGAGTGTGGCGCCGCCACTGGCGAAATTATTGGGATAGTATTGTTTGGTCGAATCGGGGTGCATTTAATCGAAATTCATGGGTTCAAATGACCGATTTTTGAGAAGCTTGAGGTGTTTTAAACCTTCGATAAAATAAAGAATTATAATAAACCTCCCTCCACGAGGGAATTAAAAACTAGTTTTTCTTCACTATAGCGATTATGCTAAGGTCCGCCTCAACCTGTACTGTCAAAGGCAGGGGCCTACGTGAAAAAAATACGTTTTTGTTCGTCAATAGGATATGTTGTCGTTTGTCCTTAAATACAATGGAAAGACACAGTTTGCTAACTCACGTTGGGTTTCGTGTACCCATCTCTACTAGATTTTGTCCATCACCACTGGATTTTCTAACTCTATGGCCCCACCATCTTGGCTTCCGTGTGTTTATCTCTAGCTTTTGCCCAGCCCCTACTAGATTTTCTAACTCAATGACCCTAATATGTTGGCTTTTCGTGTGTTTATCTCTACTACATTTTGTTTATCCATAAAATAAGGCGGATTTATTCAAGAGTTTTTGCGCGCACCTTCAAATATAAATTCCACTGGATGTTCTAGAGCGAGAAACATAACCCTGAGAGCAAGTTTTATATTCCACTGGCTGAATGAGATGAAGCTAAAATAAATCGATTTGTAAAGATAATAGCTACGTTCACAACTTCACACTTGACTCTTTGAATCATTTTTCTCTTCAAGATATTAATTGTGAACTCAAAATTTTATAATTTGACCTTTCCAACACGGTTCAAAATGGTTTGAAAGTCTAGTGTGAACGCAGCTTATTCCATCTTTCCAAACCGGTTCAAAACGGTTTCAAAGTCTCTAGTGTGAACAAGGCTAATATATGAACACGTGATGCTTAAAACGATTCCTATAGCGTTTTCTATATCGGTTTGATTTTATCGTTTAAATCCTTTTAAGAAATACTAGTGTGATCGTAGCTAATTTAAAACTGCCGGACCATCGTAAGTTTGAGAAAAACATTTTTGAAATTTTCAAATTTCCATATTAAATTTCCATATATTACGACATCACGCCGTTGAGTACTTAACCAAAATTGACGAATTCGAAATGTCCATACTCATAAACCAACTTCTAGGGGCTACGCCATTTGTAGTACAAATATAATGATGAATTATCGCAATAGATGGCGCGCCTGCCCCTCACTATCTCTCGCTCTCGTACCTATCCACGAATTACACCCGTTGCTATGCTATGGGAAACGCGTCGAGGGGAGGAATTATCGATCGCTTATCTCTCGTCATAGCGTAGCCAATCAGAATAGGATCAGAATGGGAACTACAATACTGACATCTCTTAAGAGATCGGCGCGTAAAGAGTGTACTGCAATAGAGGCTGCCCCTGCAAGTTCCTCTTCAATTTCGAATTCGTCGTTAACTCGTTACTATGCCTAGCACTAATTAGTTTATTTGAATGAAATCGACAACAAAACGTATCTCCACAACCAGCGGCCAAACTCAAATTAGTTCTTCGTTGTTACGCCGCGGTTAATTTTCGATAAAGGCGCAAAAGAAAATTCCACCCCTCTTTTTGTTTCCTTTCATTACAGGCTTGCCAGGAGCTTGTGAGTGCAGTTGAGAGCAGATCAGTTCGAAAACTGAACTACTAGCCTTTCTCTCAGCATTAGTTTGCGCTCACAAATGGCTCAGAGCACGTCATTTACCCCCTTTAGTGAATACTATGTATAATGGTAGATTCAACCTTGGGTGAATAATAGAGAACTCTCTATCATTTATCCAAGATTCAACGAATGATTAGAAATATATAGCATCCACTTTTAAACGCTCACCTACCTTGAATCTTTGTTAGCATCAACCGTAGAACCGTACTTAAGTTTTAAAGCTTGGAAATATGGAAACCAAGGCATCGGCCGCTTTTAGGGCATTTTGCCCTCTCTAGTCTTAGCTCCTTAAACAGCGTTTTGAATGCAGAATTTGCAGATAATTTTTCGTCTTCCATATTCAAGTGAATTGTTCCACTAGACTAGCGACCGAGCAACTTTTCTATTATTGTTTTCAGACACTGCTAATGGGAAACCATTGGCTCCACTCAGACCACTCAGGTGTTGACAACATTTTCTAGTGTTGCCCAGTGCTCCACTTTCTGCATTCTCACTAAATAAAATATTCAAAGTTGACAAAAATATTTCTCAAAAGAGCCTCAAAAAACCAAATCCAGAAAGAAAACTACTTCTGCCAAATTCCATAGAATAGCAAGGTGCGTGCTCTGGAGGCGAAATCTAGTTTTCGATCGACATATAAAGATGGATTGATAGAATACTGGGTTCTTAATGGCTATATTCTGTAACGATTTTAAATCTAGATTGCAATCGAAAAACTAAAGATTCTCGTAAATTGAAATATATAATATAGGAGATCTATAAAAGGGTTTTCGCAGTTTTCGATCGAAAACTAGATTTCGGATGGTTTTAGAATAGTGTTGTCACTGACCAGGGATTTTATTTAACAACTTGGGCTCAAATGACCTTTTTTACAAACTCTTTAAACCCCACTGAGTCGCTAAATGATTCAAGCCTAGGCTCCCTGAGTCCCACTAAGCCCACTTTCACTGAGCGCTGAGGCGCATGGCTTTGCGGATTTTCACATGAAGTTTTTCATGACACCGGTGCCGCACCTATGGCTCTAAAAAACGCAAGCCGCCCGAACTTTCGTACAATGAAAATCGGTTCGCAATTCGCATAATCGCATTCCCAACTTCTACGGCAATCGTCCTTGATTAAGGTAGTCCGCTAGTTGGTCTGCTTCAGTGTACACCACCTGTTAGTTGATTTACACTCCATTAACAAATTAAAGAATACAGTAATTTATTTTTTAGTAAAAATGCAAGATAGTGAAATGGATACCATTCTAGAAAAGTTCGGAGTATTAATTGATACAGGGAATTTAATTAATTGTAAGGAAATTAAAAGAAAAACGTCTCAGTCATCTTCAGATGAACTAGTGCAAAGTCTTACATTTACTCTGAAGTCGATTTTAAAGGATGTAAACAAATTCCCAGTGTCTAAGGTAAAGTATTAATAATAGCGAATTCCACTGGAGAGAAATCACTTGGAGCAAGTTTGATATTTCACTGGGCCAGTTGAACAGCTTTGTTCCACTGAAAAAAATCAAGCGCTCAAGGGGCAAACTTTTTCGAGAGAGCAACTGAAAAAGGGCACTTTTTTTCACTGATTTGATTGAGGATTGCAATCGTTCTTAGCGAGATTCAAAGAACTGAAAGCAGTCCACTGGAATTCGCTATAAGTAACCAACTTTAATAAGTGTTAGTCAGAAGCAAACTCAAGAATTTGAATCATATTATAGTATAAAGAAACCATATAGGCAAACTTTCCCTACATTTCTTTCTCCACTTTTCTGTAGAATGGGAGAGTTATTCTTAATAGCCCTTATCGTACAGCCATCGTGGATGAAGAAAGAAAAGACATCAAGTTAACAGGTACTATTTAATTGCTATTTTAATCTTCAGATTTATCAGACTTATACATTGCACTTGCAACTTTTAATGATAATAAAGCCATTTACACTTAATATAATAAAGCCATTTACACGTTGGGAATGCAGTTCTACTGCTGTCATTTGGTTCAGGGGGTGATCTGATTCTGAAGTCTATAATTATAATTGCACCATTCTTTATGGTCATTCCCATCATTTTAAAGGACTATGCCACTGGCTCATTGAGTTTTGGTTTAGTCTAAATCCCATGGATATTTCATGGCCCTTACAAGGCCAACACGGATTATTTGTAAATCATTTAGGGTAAAAACGAAGTTAAATATAGGAACCATGTTTATCATTGCTAATACCTGATATCAAATAGTATGTTTAGTATCCCTTTATCAAAGGAATTTTTAAGATTTAGCGAAGCTTTAAATATGTTGTAGAAACGTTTCTCGTCACCGGTTCATATGTGAAAGTTACAAGAACAGATTAAATTACATGAAATTTTACAAAATATTCTAATAGTTAGGGGCAAGTAATCACTGAAAAATTACAATAGTTAAGAGTTTTTAGGATTTAGAGCTTCCAAAATGATAAATTTTCTCATCACCAGTTCATTTGTGAAAGTAACAAGAACTGATTAAAGTCTATGAAGTTTTACTGACTATCCTAATAGTATGGCTAAAAAGTAACAACTGAAAATTTTCAAATTCTCTATCTTGAGTTGAAATACAGGGGACTATAGGAATTATTGTGAAAAAATAAAGAAAATAGGATAGACACACAAATAAAGGAAGTACAGTCACTGTGTTAACCCTCTCCCTATAATAAAATGAGTATTAAGGCATAGTTAACTTGAATGGATACTTTTTTGCATAATCTGTTTTCATGTAAGGCCTTCGAGTTTTTGAACCATTTCTCGTAACTGCTTCGGGAACCAGTTTCAAACCTATTGATGAAACTATAATAAATTGGTTTATGAAGATGATTCTTGATCAGATGGCTCATAAAACTATTCCGAGCTATTTAAAAATTGGTTTCGATACACTAGTGTGAACATACCTGTATTTTCCAAATTTAGATTAAATAATCTTCACCCCTTGATAATGCTATTTTTTTCCAACAGTTAAAGTTTTCTTAGTCCGATTTGAGACTAATCTACTTAGAGAAGCCATAAAAGAAGGTATAGAATGATGAAAAACAAATATAATTTAAAATTCTTATTAACGTTTATTTTTATCAGTCATGTCAACATTGGAAGTGAACTTCATTGATTCTTTAATTTTAACGTTATATTCGGATCAAAGCATCAATGAGACTTGGAAATCCTTATGGAAGGTTTTAGAAGAACAAGTCGACTCAAAGAGGCTTGTTACTATTGGTGTTAGCGATTTGGACACACCAAAACTACAAGAATTATTTACATGGGCCAAAGTAAAGATTTTTTCAGAAGAATTTATTCCTGGTACTTTAGGTTTTTTGTAGGTTATAGAATATTTAAAGAGTAGTTTTTTTTTTTGTTTTTTTTTAATTCAAGACCCACAATATACTATCAGAAACTAACAGTAGACAAGAAATCAGTTAAGGACAACTTTCTAACGAGAATTAGTCTCGGTACAAAACCTGCGTTGGAATTATTCGGGGTTCATACAAACCTGGAACTATGAGAAATTTTAATTTTTGGAATAATTGGGGAAATTTTTTGGGTGGCAGTGACATATTTGAGTACCATAACTAAATGCTAGCAAGCATTTCTATTTTTAAACCTTGGGAGGACAAAAAGTTTCTTTTGAATATCAGGGAAATTAATTTTGGTAGACACTTTTCCCTCTTGGTACTTGGTTCATGCTGTTCCATGTGCACAAAGCTGCAAAGTTGTCTTTCGTGATTTTTTTAGTTTCTGATACTATGCATCAACCTAAAGTACCACATGGCTGAAAGCATGGGTGCTTTAAGGAAAGTTATGAAAGAGATCAAATTTTCGTTTAATTGTTAGGGAGTGTTAGCCCTCTAGTAATTTTAAAATTAATAAACAAGGATTGGCAATTTGATGTTCTCTGAGCAAAGCAGGGTTCGTTCGCACCCTGGAAAAGTAGGTGAAAAGGTAAATATATAAAAGGGAGGAGTCCTTTTTCGTAAGTTGAGTGTCGACGTCACCTGTGACGTTTCTTGTACAGAAAGACGGCGCCCGCAGTCAGAATGACAAAATTCTTAAGATCTCTAGTTTTACTCTCAAGCTTAACGGCTGCTTTCTCCGCGCCTGCCTTCTTTTTACATCCGGAACTCTAGGGGATGAGTAACGTCTACAGTGACGCGGCCGCTAAACTAAAAAGTTGCTCAAGCCAAACTGAGCTTTTTATATATTTACATATTGGAAAATGTCCCAAAAAGTGAAATAATTTAAAGATGAGCTCAAAAAGGTCAGGGAAATAAAACATTTAGTTACAAGTCAAGAAAATGTTTATGATAGGTTTCCCTTTAAATCATAATAATAATAATAATAATAATTTTCTCTTTCACGATAAAATGCCCTCACTGTGAGGTCTATGGCTCATTCATAACTTCCCCTAATATAGCCGTGATTCAAGTTGTTAATTTTGTCAAATATATATAAAACTATATTAATAGGTGAAGCCTAGCGTTAACCAAGTCAACTTGGAATCATGTTGCGTGATGCCACCAGAGATGAGTGCTTTTGCTAAGGATAATGATATACAGTTATTAACTCACAATGATCCTAAAGGTTTGTTGACAGATAACACAGAATGGAAGCCTGAAGGCGTAAAATCACTATCGTGAAACTAATTAACTAAGGGACAGTTCGATACATAGAAGTAACGTTAGCCTCTCTGAAGAACATTTTTTGGCACTAAGGATGTTGTCAACAACCTTTTAAATTTTTCTTGTCCATGAATTGTCCCGGAGTTAATTAGTTCCATATTTTCAGTATCTTCATTATTCTCAAAATTCAAGTGTTAAAGATTCCTAATTTTTGGCAATTCTCTGGACTATATTGCCTTGGATTAATAAAAAAAAAGCTAACGCTTCCTTCAATAGTCAAATGGTAGGTACGACCAACTTCCCCCCCCCCCCCCCAAATATATTGACAATTACATGTTAAAGTTTGAATATTTTAAATTGTCCCAGAAAAATTATTTCTGCTTGTGTGGCATTTGATTTCATTTGGAAACTTACTCTCCAGGAAGCGTTAGTTTCTTTATTTAAGGGAGCCTGATGGAAATGGACTGTAACCCGTGATAACTTAATCTTTACTTTCACCCTAAAATATGATATTACCTTAATGTTAAAAAATAGTATTTTAAGTACTTTTTAATTTTGACCACCACTTTTGAATTCTGCTCTGGAGATAAGGGGCTACGAGCTAATCAAATCTCGTCTTTTTAGGGAGGTATATGCCAGCTCCCAATAGATGACGCCACATTTCCTTAAAAAATAAGTAGCCACTTTTAGCAAATTATGTGGATTTGATAATAAATGAAAATAAATTCAATTACTGAAAATGACAAAGATGAAAGGAATTGGCCAACCTCTGTTAGGATACGCCAAAAGTCAAGCAATGTTTTTAAGGAGCCCCTACAGAGACTATGGCACCATAAAAATTCGAGTAAACAAAACATTTTTTTGCCAAAGTAAAACCTGATTAGCTGGTATCAATCAATCATGGTACCTATATGTAACAAAATGGTGGACGATTTAAATTAGTTCTTAATTAGCGAACTAAAAAATATTTTGGAAGAAGGGACTTTATTACTGTATTAATGCTTTAACAACTGAAAAGTGGCTTTGATTTTTTTCAGGTTCTCTTAAACACTAGCTATTGCTAATATTCTGGCTTTAATATGATTTTTGATTCTTCAGATATCTTGTCGAGCGAGAGTTTAACGGAAGCATTGAAACCTCTCTCTAAGTTGGAAAATTCTTGGCAGCCAGATTGGGTGGCTCGTTACTCTGCTATTGTCAAGTGTCGAGGGATTATACAAAATAGAGGTTACCATTTAGCCGCTTCTAGAAAATAACTTGTTACTTTAGATATCATTCCAGTTTCGAGATACGTGGTTTAAAATATAAGTAAAATAATTTTTCATTTATGTAACTCTTTCCCTTAATTCAACTCAATATCACTATATTTAAATTATCTAAACAAATCATGTAATTTAATTACTTTAAGCCAAAGATTCATTGTTGATATTTTTTTGATACAAGACTTAATTGGCGATTTAAATGGATGAAGAGTAGCGTGCTACTTTGTATGGTTTAGCTGCGTAAAAGTTTTTTATAAAAACATCAAAACACACCAAGCATTTCTTGTTAATTTAAAATTAACATAGTTGCGATTTGGTTTAATACTTGTTAACTGAGGCTTAAAGGTGAAATAACCTATTTTTATCGATTAAGAATGATAAAATAATAAAACTCACCAAATATTTTGCTTCCCTTTTTTTTTTTTTTAAGTATGCTGCCTATCTTCTAGCCAAGCAAGAACCGGCACGCGTATTTTATCATCAGCTACTCAGAATGTGCGTTGTTTTTCTCCCAGATTTTAAAAATACATTTTTGGCTTTGTTTTCTTCATTCTTAATCGATAGAAAAAATAGCTTGTTTCTCCATTTAAAGTGGACTTGCGAATTTGATATTTAAAAAATTCTAATTTGGTCAAAAATGGTTTGAATTGGAGAATTCCAAATGAATTTGACTAAATAGACCAAATGAAATAACCCAATTCAACAAAGGTCAACCAAACTGGCAAGCACCTTTCATCCACTTTTGCCGAATTCAGGTTTTTTCATTTGGTGCATTTGGTCAAATTCTGTTGCAATCCTCCAATTGGGACCTTTTAGGACCAAATTAAGATTTTTCCTCAATGGGTAAGCAGATTTCTTTTGCTATTCTATGAGAGCACATTATAGAGAACAATGTTGAAAATTCTTCATTTGTTGTGATTAAATTTGTCAAGGCCCGAAACAAGTCAGGTTGCATAAATTCTTGTAATTTTAGTTCAAAGTCAGTTTAACAAGGATCATAAGCATAATTTCATTTTAATAAAAATGTCAAAAAGTCTCCAAACCAAGCCCGGGAGTTTTTAAACTCTAAATCGTTGCAGATTTTGTCATTTTTATCAGTTTTTTTTTCATATATTAACACCCCTAATCATGAAAAATAACACGTTCCTCTTCTTTTTATCCCTTAAAGTGTGGCTATTGGGTGCTGCCACTTACCTAAATGTTGAAGAGCAGATTTCTTAGATTTGAAATAGATTCACCATTATCATACGCGACTTTTTCAAACTGGGTCCCAACAGCTCGTGTCTCTTTAAAGCAACTGGCGGCTCGTGAGTATCTCCTAAATGCCCACTTTTCTGCTACACAGTTAATTTACCTTACCAAAGGCAGGAGGGAGGGATTTAAAAGTGTATGTGGTTCCCATTGGCTCTTGTCGTGCATCAGGGAAGAGACTTTCACAGGGCCGCCAGTTGTTTTACATGGCTATCTGCTATTTTGGTTGAAGACTTGAGGTTTGGCTATTTGGATGTTGTCATTTGTATAAATCTCGCTTAAAGAGAATGCAACCATTGTCTTAATGGAAAAATCTAATCATTTTTAGTTGGTCCATCAAAACTTCTAGCCAGTGCTAGTAGGGGTTGGCTACGCGGCTGCTAGAAAACCCAGGGATTCTATTCTCTTTAAGATTAACAGTGGCTGTATTTGTATAGCCTTTGTAATTATGGCAACTAACCTAATCTAAACACAAACTATTATATATACCATAAATGGAACCTAGAATTACTCACAAATGGACACTAATTTTTATCAATATGAAGAACAAAACCTGGCGTTCATAAGAGTCTTTTAAGGGCAAACAGTGGCAAAAATAGTAACAAGTGTGCGTCTGCTTATTCTTTATCTATAGCAGCCACACACGTGGTTTTGTTAGTTCCTACTTTTACATGCACTTCAGGTTTTGTTATTCATCTTTATCTATAAAGATGGGTGTTCATTGTTAATAGTCCTAGATTTGATGAGAAAACTAAAATGGCTACAGTAGCTACTTTCAGACCCTATTTCATTCAATTTATGTAACATGAGTGTGCATTCTAAGCCAGAGTGCTTGGCTATGTGAAATCAAAGTCTATTCCACATCGAGTTTCCAAAGCTATATGCTACCCGTTATCAATATTTGACTTGAAAATAAAACGCGACTCCCTTTGCACAGGCACGCGAACTCGAGGTTAAACTGATTCTAAAGAAAAGATTTATAGTTTTTTAGTCTTTTGGACAACAGGCCTAAACATACTTCTACTCATTGCATGGCTAAAGCTGTGGCTTTTCTCATTCTCTTTAGGGTATATACAGTCCATAATCTAGATTACTTTGGTCCCAAATGCATCAAGGCACGTTTCGAAAGCACATGTGAAATCACTGAAGCTGAATGTTGAAAATGTTTTTAAAACCAATGGTTTGAATGCTCCACATCTTTTGAAATAATAATATTTCTCTAGAGTTGATGCCAAAATTTTAGTCAGACCTTTCATAAACAGTTGAAAATGGTTTCGAAGTCCACAATGTGAATGCAGGTTTTAAGAAAAAATGGTTAACTGTACTTGTTACGATGGATGAAGCTTATTCTTGCATGCAAGAAGTGGTTTCTGATATCAGCTTCAGCTCTACTTGTGAGCTATGCTTTCCTGTACGCTTGTGAACATTCCTTAATGGCTGTCTGTCTAATTTGATTTTCTATAATTAGGCCCAAGAGCAATCTTTGCTCAAAATTAGCCCAAATTTTGTTCGTAAACAAAAAGTCAAGCACTGAATAAATGAAAATGGTTTTCACTTTACACTCTAAAATTAAAGCTTTGCACTGTATAAATTGAACATTTGCTTTATGTATACAAATTATATATTTAGCCCAAGTCTATAGTTATGGGAAAAGGGGATATTTGGTTGGGTTCAAGTCATTAGATAGTAAATTCTAGTTTTGCAATACAAGAACTAAAATTGGCGAGATATTTTTACTTTTTATACCATTATGTATTAGTTAGATATACAAATCTATAAGTAATTATCAATATAAATTTTGTTTACCCTCCTATGTGATATTGTACATGTTAAGCAATAAAATTTTTATAAACTATATATCTTTGTACTGACTTTTCAATCTACACATTTAACCTCTTAACTCCAAATAAGAGGATATCAAAATAGATAACCGTGTAACAGGCTTAAACTTTGTATCTCTGATTTCCCGTTTCGGGGAAACCTACTGCCTAAGTTTAAACTCACTGTCACAATTCCTTATTATTCTAGGTCTAAATTCGATTATTTAATTATCTAATCTTATTCTAAATTATTTAAATTCCTTTTCTGGGAACGAGTAACTTTTAATCCCTACCATTATTTCTACGAAAGACACTTTATTTAGCTTTGAAGCCAAGGCTTACCCTTTTCGCCATGTGGTTGAGAGGAGATAATAAAGAATGACTCAATTCGCTGCTGTCAAACTTCCTAACGGAAGCGTTTAATTTCCACGTCTTTTAGGATAAATCTCTTACAAAAATTATATTTAATTTGTCCGTTGAGCTAATCATTTTTCTCTTGAACCTCTCGTTCAAAAACTTTGAGAGTGACTGACTTTTTTTTTGTCTTGTCAAAAATATATATCAAGAGGGGAGAGTGCAAGAGGGCGCCACCAATTCTAATAAGCCCCCGGTTCGGTTCAGTTTGAACCGAACTACTAAATTTAGTTGGCGGGCTTTTCGAATTGTTGGCGGCCTGTTGCAACCGGTAGGTTAGGTTTGAGCAAATTATAGACTTAAGGAGAAAAAAAGTCAAATGAGGAACTTTGTGGTGGTGGACTGTCAAGTTCATCACAACATTTCCTGCTGCAAAATGAAGACCAGTTGTACATTTCGCGCTCGATTATTTACAATCCATTTCCATCTTTCATGTTGTACCTTAAGTACAACTGTCTCCTTAAATTTTTTTTATTATTTTGGATCATGTTAAATAAAAATTTCTAAACCTTTTCCCTTTATTTACAATCTCTGAAGGATTTTAATCCTTTGGAAAGAACGATTCAAGTTATTTAAATTAATTTTTTAATTTTTTTTTTTTGCGTTAATGGTTTCACAATGGCTCAATGATTAGCTACTTGCTATGAACTGTTACATTTCAAAACCATCAGTTTTCAAATTTATCACAGTATGAAATTTAAATTATGACTTGTTAATCTTAATTAACGTTTGAAATGAAGCATGTGACACGAGTCCCTCACTAAATTTGAACTTATGCTCTTCGAGTTTAATTTATAGCTGCATGTTTTAAATAAAAACTGGCGCTTCTATATACTCAAGGGGAGTTTACATTAACTACTTTCCCCCTATGAAGTTTATCATTATGTATAGTTTTGACCTGAAGATGAAGCGATTGCTTTGAAAAGTAGTTTCTAAATAAATACATTTAGCATTTAGAAGTGGTGTGTCCTTGTGAGTATAATTAATAATAAATTATGTTGAATTTGGTCAACTTTTCTCACTTGCCTAATGTTGCGTGTAAACTTTAAGAGTTCCTGACCAACAGACAAGATATAGTACATAGAGAATTAAATGTAACGCGAATAGTGCCTATTAATTTTCAAAGGAGTAAAAGTTTTCATTCATCTTTACTTACGATAATAGTTCAACTTCCAAGTTCTTTAACACATTTGACTACCAGCTTAATAGTCTCGAGGTTATATCGTTGCCACAAAATAAAACACCAACATCTGAATAATAATTTGGCATAAACTTGGGAATTTATTTAATCTTAATGATAGGCACCAAGAAATATGTGAAGTCTAAGAATAAAGAGACCAGGCTCAGGGTTGAAGTAGGCTAGCCTTACCAGGAAACGGTTAAAATAGAAATGTCTCAGTGAGCTGTATCTGAAACTACATCTTAAATTTGAGCTTCTTGTACAATGTAAATTGTTTTATTTAATAAACAAAGGTAATGAGGAATAAAAAAATCACGTTTCGATTGATAAAAGTCAAGTTGTTAGTTCATAAGCACCTCCAATTGGACCAACCTGGCATTAGTATCACCAGGCATCCTGTATGGTATCATACCCGCAAACATGATCAACGCCCTGGCTTGTTTCCTCAGATATATTATGTACTGCGCAAAAGGTAAAGGAATCGAAAAAATCTTACAAATCACTGCTTTGTCTCAATATAAAAATTAAAATATTTAATCACAGTATAAGCCATAGTGGGAATGCAATTGCCATCTTTCTTTTTTTGTTTTTTAAACAGTGGAAACTTCTTTTTTGGGTAAATTGGGACTACAAAGATTAAATTCCGCAATGTTGCCATAATTTCGGCGTCGTTTTAAAAAGGATAATGTTTTAACATTATTTACTTTTCATTTATTTCTCAGTATTAGTGGAAAAAATATTTTAAGTTTTAATTGTTAAGGGACAAATTAATTCAGGGTTGATCCTCGTGATAAATGGGGAAGGCAGCGACCTACATTTTCAACTCCTTAAAGCAACTGGCGTCTCCAGAGTTTCTCCTAAATTCCTGCTTTTCTGCTACACAATTAATTTACCTTACCAAAGGCAGGAGGGAGGGATTTATAAGTGTATGTGGGTCCCATTGGCTCCTGCCTTTGGTAAGGCATATTTGGCGTGCATCAGGGAAGAGACTTTCACAGGGGCTCCTCCAGAGCCGCCAGTTGCTTTAAATTGATCATATAATTGTTGATGCTCTTGAATTTTTAAAGCTATTCTTATAAGGAACTCAAAATCTTTTCCATTTTGGTTGTAGGATAATTAATTATGGAGTTAAAAGTTTTGCAAATATACCCTTACAACACTCACCTATCCCATTGGAAGAATTTCTTATACAGAGAACTATCATTGCACTACGTTATAAGTTATCACAGATCTTTGCCAGAAGCACTAAGTAAATTGGACTAATCAGGAAACAAATTCTTGCAGTGGGGGTATCTTTGAAAAACTATAACTCAATAAATAGTAATCCTAGAACCAAAAGTGAAAACATCAAAAATTTTATATCAAGAATATATTCAAGCATCTATTAATTTTAGGAGGGGAAGTAGGTCACTGTCTCTCCCTTTTAGCACGAGTTTCAACCCTTTAATAATTAGGGATAAGAACTATCGTCCTTTAACAATTAAAATATCTAATATTTTAATTAGTCTAATCAGATGCTCCGGATAAAATGAAAACTATAATGATAGTTAAAACTTTATCCCCCACCTACTTTTTAAAATGAACCTGAAATTTTGGCAACATCACTTAAATCAAAAGGCGATAGAAAGTAAAAAGGGCGCTACTGGACTTTGAGTCTAGAATCTGTAATATGGAGAACTACTGATCTCCGCTCTGAAGCCGGAATATTTCCCAGCCCACCTTATTGGCGTAAGATCTTTTTGTGCCGTAGCACTAAAATATGAGCGAAGAGGCCGAAAAATAGTTCTAATCCCAACCAAGAAGTACAGCGTCAAGAAGTAGTTTCTCTAGTGAATATATTTTAATAATCTACAGTTCTAAAGAAATAAATATAATAATCTTAATAACATTAACAATAATTGTAATATTTTTATCCCAAAAATAAATATCCTTATGGTAAATCCACTTGGACCACTAATGCAAAAGCTATAATAGCCACCAGGCGCATCATCTTCATGTTTTCTAAAGTATATTATACTCGCCATTCGTATTAATAATTAGGTTTTTCAAAGTAACTTTAGCCTCCATATGATTTAATATATTTTTCCTTAGACCAGATTGATCAATCACACAATTATCACAATTCCTAATCACATCCGCGAGGTCAGGACTTTCATGTTTAACTAGGCCTATGCAAAATGCTTCTCTTTAAACTAGCACACGATATTAACCTTTCCGGCTGATAGGTTAGCTACAATCGGAGAACTACTTTCGGGAGAGAAAAAAAAACAAAAAAAAACGATACTGTCGTGAGGTCAGAGTCATCGTGCCTGGCCAAAATATGGGGGAGAATGGGGGTAAGTATTTTGTTCTCCTTATTTCAGGATCTCTGTAGCTAAAGTCTTGTAGTTTAGGGAGAGCCGCCCTTTTTACTTTCTATCCCCTTTTGCTTAAATTAATCTTTGTAGTCAAAATATTTCCCAAAAAACATAAGTTTACAATTTTAACAAACAAAGGTCAAAAATCCAATTTTTACCATTGAAACTCCACTACTAGGATGACTGGACTTCCGAAATTTTATCTCTTTCCTTTAAAATGTATACTTTTTTTTGGAGTATATGGGTTTCGTAATACTTTAGAGGAGTGTTTCTATAATTTCTGTTATTTCTCCTATATTTTCCTACAATTTTAGTGTTATTTCTCCTATATTATCCCACAATTTTAGTGTTACTTTCTTTATTTTCCTATAAAAAATGAAGGCATTTTCCTGGTCACCCTCGAAATTTGACAACATGTAGCAAGCTATGCTAGCCATTTTATCTGATTCGTAACAAATATTTGCTCATGATGTCAATTTCCAGGTGATAGAGACTATAGTCTTATTAGTATATTTCCCTACATAAATTTTCTATAAGAGCTTGAGCAACCACTAAAAATTGAATGTCTAAAGCTATCTACAATATTTATTTCAAAAATGCGTTGAGCAGCTAAAAAAACAAGGCTCAAAAGACTGAGTGTCAGTCAAAAATGCGAATGACATAAAAAATTTTCATCTGGCTGTGACAGTTGGAGCTTTTAGGTCTTATACCCAGGAGTTGGGTTCCTCCTCAAAAATATTGTTAAATTTTATTAAAACCCTAATGATGATGCTTATTAGCCAATAGCCTGATTTTTGGGAGAAGGTTTGCTTAAAATTTTTTGAGCCCAAACCTCAAGGACTGTCGTACCTTTCATGGTTACTTGACCACGTTTTCAATCCTGACCTTGACGTTCAGTATGTTGGAGAAAAACAGACAATTACCTCATTTCATTTTTAGTGGTTGCTCAAAGTCTATGTTGTAACATTTCACAACGGACAATTCAGTTTAAACTAAAACTGATATTTTACCTGTTCGTGTCCATTGGCAGTATCATCAAATAAGAGGCTGTTTTGATTATTTCTTCCACTAGTGGATACTGGTGCACTTCTGATACATATCAGACATGACAAATTGAAACACAAATCATAAAATTACACCTAAAATAACAAGTTCATACTTTGTTGTCTTGTACTGAGTGTAAAGTACATTCATGGTGGCTAACAATATATCCGGGATGTTCCTCCTGATCTGAAATGAATCATTGAATTACGCTGATTCCATATTTTAACGCTGGCCGTATAGCAACTTACCTCCTCAGTGTACATTGAAAAATAATTAACCCTTTGTTCCACTTCTGATGACTCGAATGGGAGCATTTTCAACATTTTCACTGTCTGTATTAAACCCCGCCACAAAAATGAAAATTTTGTTTAGAAGGATAATAAAACGTTGTTTAAAAGGAGATTGCAATCCCAAAAACAATTGATAATCTAGTTTGTTCAGTATTACTAGGGATTAGGGTTTGTTTCATTTTATTTCCATTCTTAATAGATAAAAAAAAAAAAATCGGTAGTTTCATCTTTTCATTCATTTTGACTGACTTGTTTTATGGTAAGTGGGCTTATTGAAATTGGGTATCTTAAATTTTGCTGAAGGTGGTATAGGAACATTTTAAAAGCTCTGACACCCTCATAATGAAAATAGAGCAAACCCTTACCGAAAAAAGTTAGTCTGATGTGAAGAGGTCCTCAAGAACACTAAAAAGGTCTTGGGGAAGTCTTTAAGACCTCCCCAAGAATTCTCGACACAATGGAAGACTTCCCCAAGACCTCTTAAGACTACATAAGACACCCCAAAGACTTCCCCAAGACCTCTTAAGACTAACTTTTTTTGGTAAGGGAAGTACTTACATCCAGAGCTTCCATTAGTTGTCTAGAGTGGTAATAGTTGAAGAAAGTGATGATATCCAGCAACAAATAGAAAGTTCTGAAGAGATCTTTATTATTCAGATTATTTCCACAACCGTGGGCTCTGTATCGTTGAGCGATTTCCATAGATAAGGTTTCCAGGCGATCTCTAGAGGAACCGGGTGAACTGACTTGCGAAACAACTTGACTAAGCAGCTTGTTTAACAGTTCAACAACTTTACCATAGTTCTGAGATATATACGTGGCAAAAATTAAATCTTAATCTTGTCAATTCAAAAGTATTTGAAATTCAGATACCTTTCCTAAGTCATAAAGTCTGACAGCATCTTCGTAAAGACCTTTTTCTTCAGAGTCAACCGCTACTACTTCGATAATTTTGGCAGCGTCGCCACCAAATTTATCAATTAAGCCAGGCTAAAGTCAAGAATATTGTTTTATTAATGCGTATTATCAAGAAAGGACAGATGTTACATTGGGAATTCTTATATACCCCATTATAGAATGATTTTAGAAAAAGGGGCAGGTAATACTGGCTGATGTTATGAAAGAATCAACAGTCTCATTGTTAACGGGTTTCCCTGATTGATAGCTTGCATCAAATACAACCAAGAAATTTGCCAAAATTTATGAGGCATTAATTTCGTTTGCCTAGGAGTGGTCGTTCAATCGCAACTATTTATTATTAGATATATTAAAGAGTAAAATGTCTAAAAACGTAAGTAGCAGAAAATATCAGCATTATTTGTCTCAATCTATTGATTTTTCACTAAGCCCTCCGCACTATGAGCTGCTATTATTTGAGATTCTGGGACTCAGGGATGGAAAGACGTCAAACCCGAACGTTATTGATGATCTACATCAATAAATGGCTCTTCAATACAATTACCAACCACTCCAAAATTCAAAAGTTGAACACTGCCACTTTTAAGAATTCCCCGTGTAACGTTTATCCTTTCTTAAATATATGCATGATTCATGCAACGAGTTTATTTAATACTAAATTACCATTCTGCAATTATCTTCTTGCATGGAACCCAAAAGCATTTCGTACTAAAAATTCACGTTTGTAATAAATATTGTATAATAGAGGCAATGTTGTCAAGAACCAGCCAGCATGGTTAAAACCAGTTTTAACCACCAGGAAAAAGCCATAGAAAATAATTTTTTTCATTTAATGAGTTTAATTATAGGATTATAATTTGATAAAGGGAAATTTCCTTTATTTTGAAGTAATGAATTCAAATATTATTCAATCACCAGTCTCTAATGTTCGTTTTGGCATTCTAGTTTGCAAATTTTCACTAACTATAGTTTCAATCTTGTTGCTTGTTAAAAAAATACCGTTTTCAAAATATTTTGCCACCAAAACATTGTATGCTAATGTGTTAGCAGATGATGTTTGGGTTGTGGATAAAGTTTTTAATTGGTGGTTTTGATCCTTGGTTAAAACCAACTGGTTTATTAATTTTTAGAAGAAGACTGCTTTTTCCAGCACTGAATTATAGTATAATTGTCTGTACCTCTTTTGTTTCAAGAGCAAGCTGACTTATACAAGACATGAACAAATTGTCACCTCTCGAACCTTTCAAAGAACTTTAAAAAATAAAAAACAACGTATATACTAATTAAATCTTACTAAAACAATAAAGAAGGGGATTTAAAAAAGTAACGTAGTATTATGACTGTATCAGCACACGATTTTCTTTGTATTAATTTACTCACCGAAGCAAATAGAAATACTGAAGAGCTTCTCTTGGATCGGTCATTTCAAACTTTCTCACGTACAAAGTGATAATTCTGGCGAAATTTAACCTCTGCATTGGTGGACGATCTTTTGGTTGTTTTGATGCTAGTTAAACATTCAAATGGAATTTTTTTGTAATTACTACAAGATGGATGTAGTAGTTTAAGAGCTAGAGAGAATGCATAAGATTTAGCCAGTTTTTTAAATTTACGAGAACGTAAACTCATTTCTTTCATTTTAATGATATATCTTGAAACTATTAACCATGGTTTGAAAAAGACACCACATTGCCCCCCTCCCCGAGACAAAGTTTCCTTCTTGATAGGAGTAAAATCAAGTGATTTACATTCTCACTGACTGAGTTGCACCAGTGATTTATGAAATTCTAATGACTTACCAAAATAAGTTAGTCTTAAGAGTTCTTGGGGAAGTCTTCCATTAGGTCAATAAGTCTCGGGGAAGTCTTAAAGACTTCCCCAAGTCTTTTGTAGCGTTCTTGAAGACCTCTTCAGATCAGACTAACTTTTTTCAATAAGGGCTACAATGTATAAGAGACACATTTGTGCTATTAAACTAAGCCTGCAACTGGAGGAAACATGGCATAAATTACCCTTCCTTTATTACGTTCACTGGGTCTCCTTTCCTACCGGCGAGTTGCTTATCTAATATTTGAAGTGAGGCTGTCACCGATTTTGTTAAAAGCCTATGGTTTTTTGGCTTCTTGCACTATTACAAATCTACATGGCCCGTTTTGAGAAACTTAAAACGCAAACTGGCAAAAAAAAAAAAAAAAAAAAAAAAAAACATCCTGTGTTTCCAAAAATTATAAATTATCTAGCAAATGACGTGGTAAGCATCTGGAACATCATGAGTAGTGACCGATTCAAGAAGTATTTCACAGGCGATTTAGGCATTTCTCAATATATAAGCAAATTTTCTAGCATAACACTAGTTTCATTTATGATAATTCGTTGTCAGAAAATTATATTGTAAGTAAAAATACATGCATTCAGCCATATCAATTTGAGCCTTTACCTCTGTATTTGTATCAAACCATTTTACGTTCTTCTTTCAACTTCGTTGTCATCTTGACAACGAAGTAGAAAGAAGAACATAAAATAGTTTGTTAAAAATACAAAGTTTTACGAACGAGTTATTTTTTTTTGACACCTAGTCAAAGAAAGGCCTAGTCAAAAACTGAAAAAGCAATTTTCAATTTTATCAAATTTTGATTTCAAATTAACAAAATTATCCAAAACTTCAATAATCTTTAACTACACCTGCATGCAGCTCATGTAACTACCCTAAACTAACATAAGAACTCAACTCTCGATATTGAAACACCTATCATCACCCTTACCCAAAAAAGTTAGTCTTAAGAGGTCTTGGGGGAGTATTTCTGGTGTCTTATGTAGTCTTAAGAGGTCTTTGGGGAAGTCTTCCATTATGTCAATAAGTCTTGGGGAAGACTTAAAGACTTCCTCAAGACTTTTGAAGTGTTCTTGAAGACCTTTTCAGATCAGACTAACATTTTTCAGTAAGGGCATGATTTTCTACTAGGAAAATGAACTTCATTTGGGGCTTTTCTCAAAGGGGTTTAGTTAGGGAGTAAAAAGGGGACGGATTTGTTTTCTTGGGGCGAGCTCCACCAAGTCCCAGATGTGAAAGGCCCAAAATGGAAGAGTGGGGTTGGTTTAAAAAAGGGGATCACAGCATTGGTATAAAATAAATTCTCTTATCACGAATGCAAAACTTGAAACATGATCATGCTAGCTAGTGTCGACTATTTGTGGGGAAATTATTGCATGCAGTGGAGTTATTCTCAGAGATATAAACAAATTCCGTATATGATTAAAAGGGTAGAATCGCCAAGTTAATAACATAAAATTAGTTTAAAAATGGGAAAATATTGTGCGCATAGAATGTAAAATTAAAGCTAATCTGAACTATCCAGAAGGTAGTGAATAAATGTTTTTTTACCAAAACAATACCTAAGAAAACCTTTGGAAAGTAAATAATTTTAAGATATGGTTAGGATTACAAAAAATTAACTCTAAAGAAGCATTGAACACTCAGTAATTTTGGTCGCTTCTTATCTGACACATTATTCAAGCGATTGAGGGCGCCTGGTGGCACATGGCATATTGCCAACGTAGTTAGGTGATTTTGGTTATGATGTAGTTTTGCAGGGAATTTTGTTTTGGTCTCTAAACATATCCGAAAATAACGATTAAAGTATTTAAAGTACACGTGGAACCTGATTCAATTCGGACCATGTCAAATTGATTTCGCACCAAAACCCATGAATTTCCATTTCAAGAATTGAAAAAAAATCAAGAAGGTGCTGGCACGCGCGTGACGTCAGTTTTACGATTAAATTTAGTCTGCCATAGAAAATAACCCTGAAAAGTTTGTTTTGATTCGCATTTCCTGGTAAAAGTTTCATGGTATTTTTAATATTTAATAATATATGGTATATTTAATAAGATCTAGTTCATATTATGAAAATACTGCAAAACATTTTCGTTTAAACTTTTATCAGGAACCGCGAATCAAAAAAGGGCTTTTTAGCATTATTTTCCATGGCGAGAGCAAATTCAATCGTAAAACTTACATCAAGCACCTTCATGATTTAATTCTTGAAAAAATTGCCACGTGTTTGGCGAAAGATGAATTTGAAGAGATCCGAATTGAGACAGGTTGCATATGTACTTTTAAGTTTTCCTGTAATCTTTTCTATGACATCTGTGTCAGCCCCACTTTAATAAAGACAATCTTATTCTATAGACCAGGAGCCACATGAGTTTTAATCACATTTTCGGATGCAAAAGGTTTGAAGGTTTATCCTAGATGAAAACAAAATGCGGTGGCTATGCAATTTGGCGCCTATATTTAGGAATTTATAAAAATTACTTAACGCATATAATAAGTTTTGTTTCTGAACAAATATGTGGCGTTTTGCTTTCAAAAAAGAAAAAGATTTCATTCTTTCGAGCTAGGGGTCTGAAATGAAATAATGTCTCTTTCGTCTAAATATGTTATTGCCATGATTAAGGTTTTTGGTATTTTCGAGGGCACCGATTACGAATTTAACTGGTGTCAGGGTGGGAATTTGTTAATTTTTACTTATAATGTCATCAAGATGGCTGGTGAAAGCTAGCTACAACTAAATCAGTCGCATCCCTTATGTGAGAAGACAGAAGAATACATTTTGGGCACTTATTGAAAAATGTTAATAAATTGGCAATATTCGCCTCTAGGGGCGGTGCTATAAATTTAAATTTCATCACTGGCTGTTTTAATATCTGTTTCTAAAGCGTTTCACGATCTGATTATCAGGGCTCCCAGCAATTTCCAAAATAAAATTATAGGAATAATAGGATAAATGTCTCAAAATTATGGGAGTTTTATAGGATCAAAATCGTAGAGTAATAGGATTTTAGAGGATCAAATTTTTGAATTAATACGCTTTCTTATTGTTAACCAATATTATATAATAAATACCAAACACCTGAAAACAGCCTTTAGTGACTAGGAATTTAAAACATCACGTGCGGGTTCATCTTTACCCGTTTTAAAACCAATAAGTATGGACTAAACATTTTTCTGTTTTTTAGAAAAATATGAATCATTAACCGATAGTAGGAGTTTGTTTAATTTTTTTCTTCTAGAAAGATATTTTTTTTTCCCCATGACAACTTTATGGATTTGTTTATAGTTTTTGAATTTAATTTGACAAAAAATTAAGACTAAAACTAAGCTTGGTGAAAATATAGGAACTATAGGATCAATTTTGAAAAAATAGGATATTATAGGATCACCTTGAAAATATAGGATATTATAGAAATTATAGGCTCACTGGGAGCCCTGGATAATAAACCTCCCTTACTGAACTAAGTTAGTCTGATCTGAAGAGATTCCCAAGAACACTACAAAAGTCTCGGGGAAGTCTTTAAGACTTCCCCAAGACATCTTAAGACTAACTTTTATTGGTAAGGGATACTTCTGAAACTGCAGTCATGCTTGGAACTTGACAATATAATTGGTACTCTACTAAATAACGTTTTTTGCATGCTATTAGTGTGGACAGATAAATTGGGACGTAACTCAGCCATGATCCCTTGAAGCGACGCTTTTGTTTATAATACTAATCACTATGGCATTGCAAGCAAGATTTGAATCCTGGCTGAATACGTTCAGTAACAAACAACGGATAGAGTTCAGTTTCTCACAAAACCTTTTCGATGACCTATTGATGTCGTAGTCTCGAAGGGAGATACTGTACGAGTTTCATTGAAGCCCAGTATCTTACTGTAAAACTAGTAATTTCGTCAGTGTATTTTATGGCCCATAAAACCTCAAATAAGCTTATGATAAAAATATCATCATTAGCAAGTGCGTTAACTAGTAAAAACCAACTCTTTAGTTTTATACATCTTTTCTAGCAAATAAAATTTACCAACACCATTACGAATTTTTCAGAAGGAGACAGGACTACAATTAAAGATGTATAGTAACTGATTCACAAAAACTTCAATAGGTAATCGGAAGGGTTTTTGAGAAATCATGCTTTATCCATTGAGTTGATAGTCAGGATACAAATCTTGCTTACTCCCAACATCAATTAATTTCAACCCACAAAAGCTTGGCTTCAAGGAACCATGGCTGAGTTTCTTCATTTAACTGTACACACTAATAGCATACAAACACACGACAAAGAGACAATGAGGCAGCAGAAGGCAGGATAAGGAAGGGCAAACCCCACAGTATAACTTAGCAAATTTAACACAAGCCTTACTAGACTCAAACAAAGAGGTTGGAATGACCCGGAACGCTATTTTGCTACGAATAGTACAGCCCCAATCATTATACGTCAGTCATCATTCGTTTCGCGCTAAGTTGCCTTGTAGCGAAATATAATATAGGGTTTGGGCTCAGAATTACCTGACAATATATTGCCTTGTCAGCTTAATCCAAGCACGATTGTCATAATGAAGTTAACACAAGTCTTAAAAGTATGTTTAACTATAATCATTTCTCTAAAAGCTTTAAATTGAGATGTTACAAGTCAATATAGAATTATCTTCAAAGCAACAATTGAAGAAATTAAAAATTTTGGACCACCCGTAGTGGCGAATATATATTTTTTAATATAATAGGATTGTTAAAGAAATATATATAAATTCTGTCTTCTCATTTAAGGGATGTGACTACTCTAGCTGTAGCTAGGTATCATCGGCCATGTTAATGATGTCATAAGTAAAAATTCACAAATTTCTCGCTCTGTCACCGATTGCATTTGCAAATACCAAAATTATCCCAAAAGACTTAGTTATAGCGAATTCGACGACAGTTCATCTCTCTTTCCTAGACTAATAACATATCTGGATGAAAGAGGCATAATTTAATTTTGGACCCCTAGCGGCCAAAGAATAACCCCCTTCCTATTTCGCATAAATTAAAATTATCAATTCTTAAAAATAGGCGCTATATTGCAATTAGAGCCCCCTGGTGAGTAAAAGCACCAACAGTTCCTAATAAGACCCTTTTATTCAGACTCAAAATTCAAACCTTTTGCACCCGAAAAGGTCATTAAAATCACTGTGGCTACCACTAAGTTTAGGGTTATCATCATTTTATTTCTCTGGAATTTTCTATCTCTTTACACCTCAAATCTTTCTCTGAGATGACAATGAATGAGCTGCCATAACTTTTGCATACCGTTCTCTTTTTATGAGAAAGTGAGCCTAGCAAACGGGAGTCTAGCCAGAAAAGTTCTAGAAGTTTCTTCTTTAGAGTCGCCACATATCCAGCGGAAAATGAAACCTTATAGTAGGACCCCTGTTGATGCCTAAATCTAACTCATTACAATGTAAACTAGGTACATGTTAGTACATTAATAACGCTTAACGTATTGCTTTGTTAGTAGTGAATAATCGAGCATGCTCAGACCTCGCTAGTCAATGGACCAAGTATTCACATTCCTATCACAGTGGTCTTTACTCACTGCTAAATAATGTCTCAGTTTTTCAAAATTTTCCCATAACTAAGCTCATACTAAATTTAATTTATTATCATAAATTTTAAATGGCATTGTGTCCACGGCTTGGATAAAACTTTAATTTTAAAAATAATCAACAGACGGATACTTCGTGGAATTGTATTTTAAATTTTTTTTAAAAATTTTTTTAAATTTTTTTTACCATGTATTAAAAAATTTTAAAATACAATTCCAAAAAGTATCCGTCTGTTGATTATTTTTAAAAGTTGAGTTTCATGCAATTTATTAAATATAAAGGGTTAATTGGATAATTATTCATAAGTTACAGAGAGAGTGAAGAGTATGATCTATAATATCTGATATGACCTCTGAGTAGTGGCTAAACCTGACTATGATAATTGTAACTATACTGTCAAAGTTTAACTTAATTATTCCAACATCATAACTATTATGTAACGTATATGAGGCTGTGGTGAGGTCTTATAATAGTGATACATAAATATAGCACACATGTTATTCATGAGCCTTCTGTAAAGGCCAAAAAAACGATTTCATTCAGGTATCTTGTAGCAATTACGTTACTTTCTATTATTTAATTAAAGTGGGGTTATTATAATTATTTTCTTACCTATTAAACTCATCAACAAATCGCAGGTTTAACAATAAATTTAAAGCTTTTTAAGCATGAGCCATCTCAATCCGTCTCTTCCCTTGACCTCAATTCCACAGACTAAACACTGTCGACTCTTTCACATTGTCAGCTCTTGTTTATATCCTGGTTTGATTGCCAAGTCCACACCGTTTTATGACCCCCTCTCGGAAAGCTTAGACAACCAAATTTATTGTTAAACCTGTGAGTTGCTAATAAGATAGCCTCAATTGGATTTTTCACTCAGGGTTTGGGACACCCGTACAACCACTATCAACAATTTATCAGAGTTATCTATATGACTAAAGAGTTGTTAAAAATTCCTTGATCTTACGATTCACGTTTTTTTTACAAAATTTAAAAATACTCACAAAGTTGAGAATGTGGAGAAGAGGGCAGAGCCAGAAGTCCTTGTTCGTACAAGGCAATGGCCACATGAACAGCATGAGCTCGCAAATGTTCAACTCCAAATAGAAATTCTAAAGCAGCTTCAAACTGACCAGTTAAGAAAAGAACTCTGAAGTAGAGGAAAGGTTGCTGATACGCATTGAAATGACTTTCCCCTGAAACAAAATTTGGTTTTAACCATTACTAAGTTGTATTAAATGGTGACACGCAGCAAGAAAGAGACTTGAGGCTCAAAACAGGGCAGAAAAATTCAATATAGAAATATACATAGGGTGGTGGCGGGTTATTCCGTCCAATTCTAATTCCGTCCACTTTGGTTCAAAAATGTGAACCTTTAATTTGGGTTGCTCAAATTAAACGAAAAAAGGCTTATTTTAGACACTGATAAACGCCCCGTCAGAAAAAAACTATTTCAAGGCCATATGACAAGGGTCGGATAAGATACGACTATAATTAACAAAGTAGCGATTTGCTCTAATTAAATTAATGCCAATTTAAGGGAATGAAGCTTTTTGTGACTACGGGAATAAGGATTTAAAACAATCACGGAAATTGTACAGATACGAATCCGATAGCATTAGAAAATCCAGATCTTAAGCTATAAAATACGCGTCTCTGATCTCATCTTGCCACCGTATTTAATTATTTATCGAAGATTATAAAAAACTACCGACAGAGGCCAATTCCGTCCACACGAAACAAAATCGAATTTAAAGTTAATTAACTTCAAAATGACTAATTAAAACGAGAATTTGCGAGCTGTAAAATCATTCACGATTGACAATTCAATAATTTCAAAGCATAAAGCGTGTTTATCCCGCTTTCTTTCAGGGCTGGAAATATTTTTAATGCGAATTCAGTATATAGGGCGGTAGTGTTTCGTTCCAATATTTTCAAAAAAGGCTTAGAGCATAACATGGCGCGGTTTTTACTGTGTGGGTGTTTTAGTTGCCTTTGAAACTGAGTAAAATGTTATGAATTTAATTAACGGACGTTGTCCTGAAATTAGACGTTTCTTATTTACGGGTGGACGGGTATTACCGCCACTGTCCGGCGATTAGACTCAGGCCGGACGGAATTACACTCTTCTGGACGGAATTGGCCGCCTCGATTGACTTTGAAAAACGTCTCGTATCTTTTAAACCAATCAAAATTATGGAAAGAAAACTAGCTTAAAATAGGCGCAAAAGTTCAATTTATAAAAAGATATTCCTAAATTGGACACGGTTAACATTGGGAGAGTTTTCTTGGTGATTATATAAAAAGCGGACGGAATTACCCGCCACCACCATAGCTTTAGTACATTTTAAACACAATTTTTATTCACAAAATAACAAAACAAATACTGCTAATTTAGGGCTACTTTAAATTTTCAGATCAGAAATACTGTGAGATTTATCTTGTGCTTTTGTAAAATTGATTGTAATCAAGATTGGCGTTCGCAGAAATTCATGCTTTGCTCAAAAGATAGCTACAATTCCGATGCGAGATACAAATGGTGAGACAATTTACCCACTCCTCTTTTCTGAAAGTTTAAATTATTTTCGAAGAAAAACAAAAAAACGCAAATTTCAAATCCTCTTTGCCAGGATGAGAGAATATTTTCAAATGCAATTTTTTTATAGATACTTTTTAGACTATACTACACACATTTCTATAGGTTTGGATGGAATTTACTCTGCTGCGTGTGCCACTTTAAACTCAAATTTTAAAGAGGAGATGGAATAGAGGTCAGGGTTTTGATAAGAGAATTTCTGTTTGTTTTATCTTTATTCATATTTTGAAATTATTCACGGGGAGTCTATGATAAATGCAATGTAATCGCGAATAAGTAACCGATTATTTTTTATGATAAACTGATTAACCAAATATTTGTGGATAATCTTGTTCAAACCCGACCTCTAAGATGGAATCATTGAGATTTTTTAGATATAATCTTAGAATGATGGAGAAACGTATATAAATTAAAATAAATCTAGAGAAAGAGAATATTAATGTTTATAGGTAGAACTTGCACATAACCTCAAGGGACCTTTCATAAGCATTTAAAAATAACGAAACAAACCGTATTCTTCTAGTAAAATGGTCTGCAATTTAGAAAGGGAAATTCTGTCTCCAACGAGAATTTCTTCTCCACTCTCATTGTCTGGAGAGATTGGAATCTGACATATTCGCAGCCATAAGTAATCCTCCAATTTATCTGCCACTTTATTATGATCTTCAGTGACGTCGCAACAGCCCAAGATGCAATACACAATCCTGGCAAAAGATAAAAAAAGGTTTAAAAGGGATGGACTGACAATAAATAATTGTTCTTCAATAGCAATTATAAACCAGGACATGGCTTACTAGGATGTGTGCATCAAAGTTTAACTTATAACGCAGGATTCTCAAACTAAAATTAATCAGGGACCTCTAACGTCATATGACACTGAATTTTCTAAAACTAGAATCCATGGTAGAGTAATATTTTTAAAAACTTATAAAAGGAAGAAACGCAAGGAGTTCAAGGAGGTTTTTATTGTTAAAAACTGTAACTGTTGGGAGAAAGCTTTCAACTTTGTAAGGTCTTCGTTAGTCTAATTCCACAGTAGATTTTACAAGTTATACATAGCTACAACAATTAATGAAATAAAAAAAAAACATAAAAATAACGGGGGGAAAAAAAATACATTCATAACACAGTTGCCGACCGAAGGAGGGAAAGAAAGGCTGTGGTAACAGGTCATTTTAAAATATATACTTCACACTAAAGCTCCCAGAATCTAAGTTTTAAGACTTGTTTCTTTCAAAATAAAGGGCCTCAATAAATTTTCTATGAAATGTATAGGGTCTCAATAAATTTCCTACAGGACCAACAAATTTCTATGTGTTCCAACCGTCATCCCAATAAATAACGCATGTAGGTGTACATGTATTCCAAAGATGGTTCTCTACGCAATCAATGAAATTTCTATCTCTAGCACAATTTGGATGTTCTTTTATGTGATCAGTTGCGTAACAGTAAAGAAAGCGGAAACCTTCCTTTCACAGTATATATTAACCCTGTTCAAGAATTTTATCTCATATCATTACCTTTTGAAAGCATCAGTGCTGGCTGCAACTACCCTCCTGTAGTAGAGTCTAATCTGACTTTCGCTATTTGGGCTCAAACGTCTTTCTTCTTTTGATACATACTCGGTTAAGAAATTTACGAAATCTGACAAGAGTGGCCTAAAATTTAAAAATATAATCAAAATACCACATAATATTTTTTGCCAAACAGCTGTTCTAGAAGTTTCATGATCTACCATTTTTTTAAAATAATGAAACATACCCAGTACTCTTTGCCACTTTCAATGCGGCGGGAATATCACCGCAACGAATGCAGTAGTAGATAAAAGCCCATACTGGCTGACCTTCAACTTCACCATCCTGAATAACCATTTCAGACAAAAGAAGTTTATTTTTTTCTCAAATGAAAACTGAACAAAAGCGCAAACCTTACCTCTAGACCAGGATTGGAAGCTGGCAATTGAACGTTAAGGTAACTTTGTACCAATTTATAGGTTGATGGAACTCCACCCAGCCGCGCTTCTTGCAAATTGCCCTTTACCACTGATCGAACAAATTCCAAATACCTATAGAAAGCAAAAATGGTTTATTCATCTTGCTATTCAAGCCAAATGGTCCACGAGTCAGATGCATTAGTCGGTACTGATGTGTGGTACCAGATGAAACATTCAGGGTTGATAGTTGGTCTTTAGGGATAGCCAAAAATTCACTTGATGGACGTCTCAAATCAGAAGCTTTTAAAACAGGCGGCCATTTCAAGATGGGTGAAACCAAGAATAGATTTAACACAAGAACATCGAACCGTACGCTATACCTCTGGTGTAACGCTACTTTCGAACGGGAGGAGCTTACTAGATTTGACGTTATATGCGTTTTTATTTTCACCCTATCACGAGCTTTCGAGGCCCGCGACAGAGAGCTAGCTCTACCGGCAGCGCCTATCCCCGCAGCCTGATATCCTCCCCCCCGCACTTATCGTAGAAAACCGACAATCGCTTCCTGGGCACGTCACATGAGGCGCGGCGTAAGACCTCCGTAGGCTCCATCCGCTTGAGAAGAGCGCGCGGACAAAGGTAAAGCTCTTCCATATTCTTGTGTTAAATCTATTCTTGGTGAAACGGGACTTGCATAATGCACTGCAACAGTCACAAATAGTTACTGATTCAGATGATGCCAAGTTGACATATTGAGGCGTTCGAACTTATTAACAGTCGTCTTAATCGTCCATTCCATCTGACGAACTTTTGATCTAGTAGCCCATTTTCTAATTGGAACTTTTAATTTATTAAATTTTTAGTTGGCCTAATGCCAGAAGGTGAAAGACTTTTTTAGGGGTGAAGTCATTGTTTTTTCGATGGTAAAAGCTACTCGCGTCTTAAGGGAATGCACAGTGCCACAGTCTCTCAGTCAATCCAGATGATAATTCACCAGTCACTGCCTCAAGGCCTAACATCACCAAGTTAGCCGCCTTGGTTGATTGAATACCGAAATGCATATCTTTCAACAAGGTTTTGTAAAGCATTGGAGAAGAGAACAGTCAACATGCCAGGGCCTTGTCATTTTATATGGCAGATGACTTATTTCACGTCTTGATATTTCAACATTGATCCTGATTTTCCCTTTGATTTTTATAATCTTTAAGTTAACATTATTTTTCTGTTATTGATCAAGGGAATACTTTTGGAATTTAGGTTTAGTAATCTCACTATATCTCAGTACACTAGAAAGGTTCCCAGGGAAGGGTATTTTAGGTCTTACAGGATTACTGCAAGGTAAAATCCCGAAAACTCAAATTTTTGGAAGGAATGGTCGAAAGATTGAGATCCCCAGCAGGATTTTCCGAAATCGGTTAGAGTACTTAATTACTGTCAGAATGTTCTGTTCTATAAATAAATATAAAGCTCTTGTAGCACGCTATATTTAATATGATTATTAGCTCTATGCAGTGCTTTTGAAGATATGATCATTTCAAACTGATACCATCCATTTATAGACAGCCATCACTGGTAATTACGCAACACCCAGACAAACAATAAATTTGCGCTTTATCATTCATTCAAGTTATTACAGGGTTCATACATAATCTGAAAATCATGCAAAATGCTTGATGCTTAATATAAAAAAAAAAAATACAGTTTTGGAATTCAGAACCTTATACTTTTTAAAACCTCTTTGAGTAACCTTTATAAGATTATCATTCATTCAAGTTATTACAGGGTTCATACATAACCTGAAAATCATGCAAAATGCTTGATGCTTTATATAAAAAAAAAAAAATACAGTTTTGGAATTCAGAACCTCATACTTTTTAAAACCTCTTTGTGTAACCTTTAAAAGATTTTAGGTTTTCTTGAGGACTTCTCAAAGACCTCTTAGAATGACTTAATTTTCTTAGTTAATGCTTAAGTATTGAACTTACTTACGAAACTAGAAAATTGGCAAACACTCACTTGGATTCTAAATATTTCCGGGCTTGTCCTAAGAGTGCCGTTTGCATTTGATGTGAGCACCGGGCAGATAAACTGTCTTGCCCATGGACTAACGGGATGTCTGTCATTGTACAAACTAGTTCCCATAAATCAATTGCACTCTGGGAATCAAATTATTTTCATTATTTTGAAATTCAAATCACAAGGAATTTGTTGAAAAAAGGTTGAAAGTGTTTGGAAAGATCTATTTTTATCACGTACCTTATCTTCTAGCTGCTCTTTGGCCACAGCTAGAAAACGTTGAGTTAAATTGTACTTCGATGTGCCTGATATCACTCTTTCGTTGTACAAGTAAAGCTAGAATAGAATGGAGGACTGTATAAATTTAAAGCAACAATTTGCTAATCAAGTTTGATATTACAGGTATACATACAAGTCTATAAATATGTTTAGGTGTTAGTAATATCAGGAATTCACACATAAACATAAATGTTTATCGAAATTGAACGAGAGTATTTTAATTTTTTTTTTTTTTTTACTTTTATTAGATGAGATCATAAACTTTCTCTATTTATATCAGCATACATTTTCCTGTTTCTCTTAACAACAATCTCATTCCAAACATAGAGGGGCACTAACTGGCTCATTCATAATTTAACCTACTCCACCCCTGATATTGCAGTATGCTATGTAACGAATCCTAGAAAAATGGACCCCAAAATCTTTGGCCTTATACTCTGGGCCCCATTATAGTTCGCTGAACAGAAGCTACGCGTGCTTTGGTTATGACGCATAATGCAGGGCTAAAACTCATAAACACTCTTAAAAATTAGAGAAAAAATAATGAAAACCAACTATTTTAATAAAAAACCATGGCCAATTTTCATCAGCACCTATGAACAAAATATCAAAATTGTCAATCCCAGTTAAAACTCTAAGCTGGCGACGACCAAGAAGCTGATGGGAGTTGGTAGAACATAGTTAGGACTTGAATTACTCCTGTGTTGTATCAACAAACGTAGAATTGGTAAATTACTTTATATCAAAGGCCCAATAGCACTATTTTAATGTGAAAATCTATATCATAGAATCCTGTGATATGTAAAGCGAGTAGAACCTAAAAGGGTTTGGTCTAGCATAGACACAGACTTAGCCATAATTGGGATTGTAACTGGCCCAAGGATTGTAAAGGGGCGTTTCCCTGGATCATATTACACCCTTACGGAAAAAAGTTAGTCTGATCTGAAGAGGTCTTCAAGAACGCTACAAAAGTCTTGAGGAAGTCTTTGAGACCTCCCAAGACTTCTTGACGTAATGGAAGACTTCCCCAAGACCTCTTAAGACTACATAAGACACCCGAAAGACTTCTCCAAGACCTCTTAAGACTAACTTTTTTTCGCAAGGGCAGCCCTTGAATAGTTAAAAAAACTGAATCTTACTTCTTTGGCATATGCGATTTCAACACTGTCCATAGCGCTACGAGTCTTGCTGTCAACCTGATCAATTCGGCTTGTCTGCAAATAAATTATTCACTGAAATATATCAAAATAATCTAAGGCTAATGTAACATTAACATAACACAGCCTTTGACATTCTACTGCAAAACAAGGGTAAGCAGACGCTGTTACAGATCATAAGGTTTGATCAATCTTTACTGGTGCTAGCGTTTTCTAGAGTCAATTGCTTGAGGGTTTTTTATTTTCTTAACCATGAGTTGACATTGTATGATAGCAAAAAAGTACATAAACTAATCAAGAGAAAAATAGGTCTCTCCATATAAGCTTTTTCCGTACTGAAAAGGGGATCAGCCAAAGATTTAAGGGCTTTGGATGAGTACAATGTCTAAACAAATCAATATCTGCTTACAAGGAGACTACCCGAGGTGTTTATCGCCAATTTTGTCCAAAGTCTGCTATAATGTAGACCTATATAAGATATGAAAATCCCCAAAAGTAGACGACACACTACCCATTAGTTCGGCCATGGCAACTGAAAAAGTTTTTGGCCATTTCAATCGAAAAAATCTCCATTGAAAAAAGCGTGGGATTTTCTGGGTTTCACAGGGGGCTGTGTAGAGATCGGGGTTTAGACAAAATAATCCACAACTATCAGTTAATCTATTATGTGCAAGTTCTACCTATAAACATTAATATTCTCTTTCTCTAGATTTATTTTAATTTATACACGTTTCATCATCATTCTAAGATTATATCTAAAAAATCTCAATGATTCCATCTTAGAGGTCGGGTTGGAACAAGATTATTCACAAATATTTGGTTAATCAGTTAATAATAAAAAAATAATCGGAAAATTATTCGCGATTACATTGGATTTATCATAGACTTTCCTCGAAAAATTTCAAGTTATGAATAAAGATAAAATAATTAGAAATTTCTTGTCCAAACCCCGATCTCTATACCTGTGAAACCTTTTCAAAAATTTAAAATTTTCAAATTGTTTCGAAACTGTCAAATGGGTAATATGGTTCATATCTAGGTAAAATTCATCAAGTTTGGGTAAATTGCGACTTTGTTGGGGTAAAATTGGTACCATTTTTGGGTAAAATAGGGAAAAGAAGTGACCTGTGTTTGTGAGGCAATTGATTGGGGCTAAGTAGGGTGAAGTTAGGTATACAGCTGTGGAGGTAAAACCACTCACTGTAAAACAGACACAGGTGAAGACCGCCTTAGTGTACATAAGCCTCTATTAAATGTACATAGCTATATCGGAAAACTTTACGTGCCTATCTTGGATGATAGTAAACGAGGATAATGTCATGTATAATTTTTTCTCAGGTCGTTGGTTGCCCTACTTCCACCAAAACTCAAATGTGACAACAAAAAACTGATTCTAAGAATAGAGTATATTGTAAGCCGAGAATTAAAAGCCAAATTGTTGTGAATAGAAAAAAGTGGAGGTGGTTTGACTAGACTAATCTCCGTGCATTTACAGTTTCAGTTATATGACCTAGTGTTAGAGTAGGACTGGAAACAAAGCACAACTACAAAGAAATACATCACAGATGAGTGCGATTAACAGTAGTATCTAGTCCGAAGCTAATCACGTAAGAAGTGAATATCTTTAAAAATAGAATTAATTCAAGTAAATGGGTTAAAATTAAAGCCCCATCCAAATGATTAATTTTTCCAGTAAAAGGTGTTATTCCATAGCTTTTGTGCCAAGTTTTAGACTTACAGAAATATGACACCAGTTTATATAGTATCCGTTTCTCTCACCAGCTGACAACCCTTTAAATTATTTCCGGGTGTTGTGTTTTACCCTCATAGGTGCCGACTTACAGCCTCAAAAAGGGGTCTTTCCCATAGAGTAGGGCTTTGGGGAAGGCGGATAAATTAACTTCTACCGTTGTAACGGGGTGCCACTTACCTATAGAAGGAAAGTCCCTGGGTTCTCTTTGATCTAGATTTCTTCATGGTTAAACTCTAACTGAGCTCTACCCCTGCATCTTACTCTGGAGGAAGACTTGGGTTAGAGGGCGCTACAAGCAACGGCCTGGATCATGTGATAAGACGTTAATCAGGAAGGATATATAAAGAAGACCGCCAGGATTCTAGGGGGGCGGGTCGGAGGCTACGAACGAGGGATCTCCTGTTACTCATTTTTAATATTAAACTTATTGTATATTTTTAAAGGAGGAGTAATTAAATAAATCAGTGATGTTAAACAGGTTAAACGGCGCCACATTTATTTAGAGTTTTAGCTTATAGAGAACCGGCCAGCTACAATTGGAGGCACCGCCGAGATCGCGTTTTTAATCGCGATTTTTTACCCGAAAAAATTTTTTTTTTCTTCTCTCTCGTTTGCGTTTTTATTTCCGTTCCGGTTTCTTTTTATTTGGTGGGGGTGTGCGTTGCCCTTCTTCGATTTAAGACTTCGTTTTGTGTGAACTATTTGCTACGTGTTTAAGCTTCCAGTGTTCAAGTGTGTTCAGGACTCAGATTTGGATTTTTCCAGACGATATTTGCCAGTGTATTCAGGTAGTCGGCTCACGCGTTTGTGAGGAATCTGGGGAGTCTTTGAGTGAGAAGAGCGGACCCCAAATCAACGATCGTGGAGGCCTTAATGCGCTCATTTCATTGATTTTCCTGGATTTCTTCACTAGAAAGGAGCTTGCTCCTTCTTAGGGCCGACATATCCCTGGACAATTTTCAAACTGTTCCAGTGAGGTGCAAGTTACTGATTGAAGAATACCAACCATCAATTCCCGGTACCAGTGACTGAACACGGAAATATATCTTGAGTACCCTTTTTCGATTTTTTTATACACTTATAGTTGTCGATAGAGTACTGGTATTTCGATACTATACACGTGTTGAGTTGTTTGTCCTCTGGTAGAGAAGGTTTAGTCCTTGGATTAGTGGACCTCGGTGTTATTTAGGGTATTATTCTTTCTTTTTGGCTTGACATTTGGAGGTGAGGCGGCGACAATTTCGAAGAATAGATAAATTATAAGTTTTTTTTATATAGTTAAAAATTTTGTCAAGAGATTTGGAGGTAATACACTTGATCCTTTGCCTTTTTAGAGTTTTTATTTATATTTAATTTAATCTTTTTCTAGTTTTTATTTTTATTTAAAGTACGGTAAAGTTTCGGGTGTTAAGCCTTTGTTTGATATTGACTATTACGAGTTGTCACATTTTGTCAGTCCTAGTTTAGGGTACAGTTTTCTGATTAATATGCTGGGACTTTCGAGTTTAGATGCTGGTCTTTTGGTGGGAATTATTAGTTTTGTTTTAATTATTTATGGTTGTTTCTTTTCTGGTTTATACCACCATACAGACCCCATTAGACCTGTTGGTGTAATTCCCAATAGTTATCGAGTCCCAGAGTCATCTTCTCATACCCCTGTACCACCATCCCCTCGTCGGACTCCTTTGAGACCAAGATTTCGGAGTTTATCAGACCACACGGATAAGAATGAAGCCATGAGAGAACCTGGTATTAGTAGATTAGCCCAGGAAAAATTGATAGAATCTATTTCAAACAATGTTTGTAGTAGAATTAATAATCGATTAGAGAACACCGAACAAGAGATCAGGTTATTAACGGAGGCATCGAAAAATACACGTACATATAACCCTTTTTCTCATAATATAGCAACTAATACTAGTCTGAGGGATAATACTATAGAGTTAGAGTCTCAGACGCAGGCAGATTTAGCTCGAGAACGTACTAAAATTCTTCAGGATCAAGAGTTATTGGAACGACAAACTGCCCAATTACTTAGAGATAAGGCTATTATTGATCAGGAACAATTAGAAGGTCAACAACAATTGATACAGGAACGACGTACACTTAATCAGGAGATTTTACAATTCGAAGAAAGAGTCCAGGATTATTTTAGGGATAGATATAGACAGTTGACATCAGTAGAGGTAAATCCTACTACACCAATTTTAATGGAAACTTCAAATGGGGTAGACCTTTCTAATGAACCTCCAAATGCTGAACCTGAACATGAACCTGAGGTTTTTCATCCGGTAACAAATATGAATGGTTTAGTACCTAGTACTATTCCTACGGCAGTCACGGTATCTCCGGTAGTTTCTTCAGTAATTCCTCCGATAAGTCATTCTGCATCCCCTTTACCTGGAGTAATTTATGCGCAGGCTAATAGTTTACCAAAGACATCAGGAAATTTGGGGGTTGCTAGTGGCTTGGCACCAGTTATGTCATTAGGAACTTCTATGTTGGGAAGTTCAAATCCTCCCGTAAATATAACTGGGATTAACCCTTATTCCAGTCCTAATTTGGGTCCCCAGGTTATCTCTCCTAGTGTGCCATTAGTAATACCTAGTTCTATACCATCACCACCTGTAGGGGCTTTGAATGCTGCTGGTGGTAATTATCAACCAAAGACAGGAGCTCATTATGTCTTGAGTAAACATTTTCAAATGCCTGTATTTTCTGGTGAACCTAATGATGACCCAAAGTTATTTATACAAAGGTTAGCGGAATATATACAATTTCATCAGTTGACCGAGGATACGTTACACTTATTTTTACCCTTGGTGTTTTTGAAAAGTGCCCAGATATGGATTATGGACCTAATGTATAGGCATAATCGTCGAATAACCTGGCAAATCTTTCAAACTGAATTTGTTACGCAGTTTTTATCAAGTGAGAGAGAGAGTACCCTACAAATGGCTCTGTTTGGGGCTCAAGCCCAAGAGAATGATGATCTTTGGGAATTTCGTCATAAAATAGTTAAATTGAATTGGTCTCTTCTGGAACCATTGGACGAAACCAGATTGGTACGTCTATTGGTTTCAAAAATGCCATCATCTGTTAAAAAATTACTTCCTAGGAATACATGTCAGACCTTAGCACAGTTTGATGGGGAAATTATGAGAATACAAAATGCAAATGATAATCAATCACCCCCTATGGGAATGGTTAGTCAGGGAAGATATGTACCTAGCCAAAATATAGGAAGACCCGGAAATAATCCAAGTTCCCGGAGTAATTATATGAATCAGGGTAACACAGGGCGTCGAACTACCGGTTCTTCAAACTCTTTTAACCCAACATGTTATAGATGTCATATTGTGGGACATACTAGTCGAAATTGTCCAAACCCCCAAGCATCAAGTGCAAACCCCCAGGCTTCAGGTACAAATGTACAAAGTTTCCCTTCGGGAAACGAAGTACAAACTCCCTAAACGGACCGCAGAGAGTTTGGAATGAACAGGGTCCTACCATTAATTTGAATACGTATCAGTCTCGAAACACATCGTCATTATTTGGAATCAGGTTGTCTATATGTAATAAGAATTGTACTGCATTTCTTGATTCTGGCGCAGATCAATGTGCTATCTCAGAAACTTTTATGAATGAACTAGGGGTATCTAAATTAATGGAACCAAGGGTGGCCCCAATTCATTTGGCAACTACTGGACAAGATAAATCTACAATGGGCTTGATTAATCTTGAAATAGATTTAGGACAAGAAATGGGGATTGTTCCCGTACAGTTTCATGTGGTCCCAGGTTTGAGACATTCCGTAATTCTTGGAAATGATTTAATCCGGGATATGAGAGTAATTATGGATTACGAAACCAAAACATTTTCCTATTGTGGTTTTAGTCTACCATTAGTTAGTTTGGAGTTACATTCCCCTGGGACTCAGGTTGGACCTACAGAATCTCAACGCATAGATAGGGATCAACTGATTATTGGAGATGTTTCGCAAACTGAAAAGGAGACTTTAATATCCCTATGTCAGGAATTTTATCCCTTATTTACAGGAAAACCAGGGAGAACTCACCTAATTAAACACCATATTAGGCTTAAACCAGACACTATTCCGGTTAGTAAACAGCCGTATGCCCATAGTCCCTTTGTTAATGAAGAAATTGAGAAACAAATTCAGGACCTATTGCGTTCAGGACTGATACGTCCTTCTGAAAGTCCTTGGGCATCCCCTACCATTATGGTAGATAAAAAAGACGCTAAAAAAGGTGATGGACGAGATCGGCGTATGTGTATAGATCTTACCGCAGTAAATTCAGTGACCATTAATGACCCATTCCCTATTCCCAAGATTGACGAAATTATAGATTCTATGGGTAAACCAAATTATATCACGAAATTAGATTTGAAATCTGGATACTGGCAAATAGCCATGGCTCCCGGTGATATTGAGAAAACGGCTTTTGTTACTCGGGATGGCAAGTATGAATGGCTGGTAATGCCATTTGGTTTGAAAAATGCACCCTCAAGTTTTATGCGGTTAATGAATAAAGTCCTGCGATACGCTAGACGTTATGGGGTAGGAGTTTATTTGGACGATATTATTGTTGCTAGTCAAACCTGGGAAGATCATCAGGTAGCTCTACGATACGTGTTTTCTCAATTAAAACATGCAGGATTGACATTAAATCTTAGCAAATGTCATTTTGGGGTATCTCAGGTATCTGTTCTGGGATATGTTGTTAGCAAACAGGGGGTACAAATTGATCCGGATAAAGTTAAAGCCATTATAGAATTCCCTCGCCCACGCACTATTAAACAGGTATCCTCATTTCTGGGTATGTGTGGATACCACTCTCGATTTATTCCTCATCTAGCTAATTTGACAGCGCCATTGAATAAATTAAAACGAAAATATAATCGATGGCGTTGGGGAGAAGAGGAACATAATGCTTTCGAGGAAATAAAATATTTAATTGCTACAGCGGCTATGCTTCAGGTTCCTACTCCGGATGGGAAGTTTATCATCACCACGGATGCTAGTGGTAAAGGGATAGGTGGAATTCTAACTCAGATCCAGGGTGATGAGGAAGTTACTCTGGCCTATTTTAGCAAATTACTAACCCCTGCTCAATTGAAATATAGTACTCCGGAGCAAGAGGCACTAGCGGTTATTGAAACTGTCCGTAAATTCCGTCATTATATAGAGGGACGGGAGTTTGCTATACTTTCCGATCATCAGGCTTTATGTTGGTTACTCAAATTGAAAAATAAAAAGAGCAGGCTGATGAGGTGGGCCTTGGAACTACAGGAATATATGCCTTTTGACATTTTGCATAAATCGGGGAAAGAAAATATAGTAGCAGATGCATTATCTAGGTGCCCTGTGTCTGATCTTGGTACTGTAAGTCCTAAGGTGGTTGAGGGGGACCATTCTGGGGATGTGACACCAATTAATTTGAATGTAATAGAATGTAATCCAGGGTTTAATGCAGGCCAGTTGGATTTTGTAACACTTGCAGAAATAAGGGAGGCCCAAAAGTCTGATCCTAAATGGATTGATATTAGGTCTAAACTGGATAATAATGAAGCTTCAAGGGTGTATGAAGTGAGAGATGATTTGCTTTATCGCAAAGCAGAGGGTTTTCAGCCGGCAAAGGTTTTAATCCCGTCTGGTATACTTCCTCGATTACTTCAAACTTATCATGATCACCCCCTATCCGGACACCGTGGTAGGAGCGCTACTTATATAAAAATCAGGGCTAAATATTATCATCCCCAACTATATATTTTGGTTAAACAGTATGTACAGAATTGTGAGGTCTGCCAACGCTATAAGAGTCGGAATACGAAGAAACCTGGGTATATGATACCTTCGTACAAAATTCATCCCGGAGATTTAGTGGGCATAGATATAATGGGCCCACTACCCTGTACTAAACATCAGAATAGGTTTCTGGTAGTTATAGTGGACTATTTCACTAAGTATACAGAAATATTTCCGGTTCGCAATATTACGGCTCTTACTTTATGTAAAATTCTGTTACAGTATATATCCCGGCATGGCACTATGACAGCAATATTATCTGATAATGGTCCTCAATTCATTTCCTCGTTATGGAAGCAATTATGTCATAAATTAAAAATTAAAGTTAAATTCACTTCGCCATATCATCCTCAGGCCAATCTTACTGAACGTATTAACCGCATTTTAGGAGAAATCATTAGTATATATGTGGGAAATATTCATGGAAAATGGGATGACAATTTATCGCTTATTCAATTAGCTATTAACAGCACAATTCATACCTCTACCGGGTTCTCTCCTTTTTATTTAAACCATGGATATGAACCAACTTTACCCTGGGATGAACGCGTGTTTGGGGGTATCCCGGATAATTTAGAGGAAGCTGTTAATGAGTATGAACAGGGACCACTGCATGAGTGGCAGTTATCTATAGATTTGGCTCATGATATAAATGATCTGGCGAGTGCTAAGCAGAAATATTTTTATGATCATAATTATTCAGGAAGTGAACTGGATGTGGGTCAGTTGGTATGGAAACAGGGGCACAGGCTGTCTAATGCAGCCGCTAAGTTCTCGGCTAAATTTGCACCTAGGTGGGAAGGTCCTTTCCGGGTAGTAGAAAAACTCTCCCCGGTAAATTATGTAATTATGGATTTGAACACTGGATCATTAGCGGGCACATGGCATATTAATAATTTAAAATTCTATATCAACACGGCTACTCTGGACACTCAGGAAAGAATGATTCCTCAAGTAGATCCTACTATAGTTATTCCTCCGGTAGTAGACGATCTCCCTGTAGCTGATCCCGATCAAACATTTGTCTTACCCGCAAGTCGTGTGGACCTCATTACTAGGGATGTACCACAGGTTACCCCTGAACCTCAGTTAACCCTTCCTGTGGAACAGGGTTTAGCAATAGCATTGGTTAATAGTGGGCCTCTTCCTTTGCAAGACAAGGGTTCAGTTAGTATTGTAATAGAAGAACCCTCTAGTGATAGTGAGGGTGAGGAGGTGCCCCGTTATCCATTACGTTCTAGGGTACGATTTACTCAACCTTTGGTAGTAGAGGAAATTCCCCCACCGGAAATAGTTGATGCTAATGCCAGAATAACCCAGGAAACAGACAAGGTGGAATCCACAGATCCGTTAATGCTACCATTCTCTTTTGGTTGGCATAGGGAAATAGTTTTCCGTCGTACTCAGACATCCCGGATTGGTGATGTCTACTATTATACCCCGGGCCCAGTGGTGGGGAAATTAAGATCTTATAAGGATATTGAATTCTATTTATCACAACATCCGCTTCAGGCTAAAAATTTGTCTCGGGTTAATTTCTCCATGAATCCATCACCTATAGCATTCCCTCCTTTAGAAACAGTTCGACATAATTAATGTAAGATTAGATATTATTATGGGTGCTTTTTTTTTTATTAGATGCAACGTATATCACGGGAGAAAGTGCCTAGGCCGGTCAGAACCACCTTTTTCCCATCATCAATCGCAATAACTCCGGATACGTGGTACTGGCTGAGTCACCGGCCAATAGTGGACGGTGCTATGACTGAACCGAAAGTGGTGGCGGACGTTGTTATTCAGGAAACGGTGGTCCATCCGGAAGGTCCACTGGCGTCTGTTCCCGGGGTGGCTTCTTCAGGGAAAATATCGCCTCAACTAGAGCAGGATGCCCCATTCATCCCCTATGTGGATATTTTTTTCTCATTAAGATCTTTCCTCCTCCGGAATAATATCACAACTAGTTTTTACGATTTTGTAAAACATAATAGTACATTATTTCCGGGAAACTTTGAGGCGGCGATCACTCATTTGGGTGTTTTTCCAGAAGAATTAACCCAGGTTAATTTATTGAAGCACGGTACCATGGAGGGTATTTTCATTATGGTTGGCATTCCCCCGATGTTTGCTCGGGCATTCATTGATCGCCAATTAGCGGATCAGGTTCGCAGGGCCTTATCATACCGGAATGTGCGTGGTGTGGGCGCGATTGGCCTGGATTATGTCAAGGCTTTAGACTCTTGCCCGAAGGACTTGCAGAGGCAGGCTTTTTGTGCGCAGGTCGGCATTGCGAGGAGTTGCGGTCAACCAGTTTTCATTAAGTGTAGAGGTGCCTATGCGGATTGTATTGCGGTGTTACGCCAGGAGTTACCGTCGGACCATCCGATTATTCTTTTAACTTATACCGGAAGTGTGGAGTTCGCTAAGGAATTTTTGGACCATTTCTCGAATGTTTATTTTTCTTTTTCTTCCCTGGTGGGGGTTTTTAGTTTAACGGGTCCCCGGGATTCCTTGGTAGAGATTCCCCTTTCTAGAATTTTGGTTGAGTCAAATTCCCCTGTGTTAAAAGGTACTCGGGAAATAGCGACCTCGGGAATAATTTTTACAACCCTTGAAATAATGGCCAAGATTAGGGGTATGCCTTTTTCGGATTTTGCTCAAGTAGTTCGAGAGAATACCTACCGCATTCTGCGTATTTGAGGGATAAGTTAAGCGGCGTTAGAGGAGAGTAGCGGATTTTGGTTGCTGTGTTTGGTGTGGATTTTTTTTTTTTGTTGTTTTTTTTTGTATTCTTTTTTTTCTTCAGGTTATAGTTTTCCTGACTGGGTCATTGCGCTTCGTTTTTTTGGGGTTTTTTTTTTGGCCATACGGGTACAAGATCCACTTTATTTTTGTTGTTTACTTTTTGTTTTTTGTATTGCCCTCGTGTCGGGTTATATTTTTCTCTCTTTTGTTTAATTAAAGTGATGTTCTTCCTGGTTTTTGTTTTTTGCTTTTGTCTTTTCTTTTCCCTAGGGTCTTTCCTTTTTTACGGGGTGGGGTATTGTAACGGGGTGCCACTTACCTATAGAAGGAAAGTCCCTGGGTTCTCTTTGATCTAGATTTCTTCATGGTTAAACTCTAACTGAGCTCTACCCCTGCATCTTACTCTGGAGGAAGACTTGGGTTAGAGGGCGCTACAAGCAACGGCCTGGATCATGTGATAAGACGTTAATCAGGAAGGATATATAAAGAAGACCGCCAGGATTCTAGGGGGGCGGGTCGGAGGCTACGAACGAGGGATCTCCTGTTACTCATTTTTAATATTAAACTTATTGTATATTTTTAAAGGAGGAGTAATTAAATAAATCAGTGATGTTAAACAGGTTAAACGGCGCCACATTTATTTAGAGTTTTAGCTTATAGAGAACCGGCCAGCTACACCGTGATCAGCTTCCGGTGCAGTTTCTGAGCCAAATTAAGGTGCCTTTGTTTTCTTACCCTAGGCATAAAACATGCGCCTTAGCAAAATTACATTACTTGTCTATCTCACCATCATTCTGAATTGCATGCTGTTAATCATTAAAGAAAGGACAATTTAGGGATGCGAAATAAAATTACTGTTTTTTGAATTAAGAATAGCCAGTGATTTTTAAATCCTAGTGTTGCAAATGACACTGACCTTCTATTTCTTAATTTTATTTACGAAGGTTTTAATAAACCTTCATTACTTCGATTATTTCAATTTGGGTTTAATATTGAGCAAGACTCCCAGGACTGTTACAAGCCAGGCAATTATGATCGTGTAATTTCAAGGATCCACCCAAATCATTCGTTACAAAACATTAATGTCTATGATTGTAACTAATTGTTTAGCCAAATTTAGATATTACAACAAGAGGTAAACATACCTCGAAAACACTGAATGAACTGATATCAGGAATATTCTGGGCCTGTCCAGTAAGAGTGTCCAAGATTTTACGTTTCTCATTTTCCCATTCGGTCCGCAAATTTTGCCAGTAGAGTTTATTGGTACGCTCAAATGTCTAAAAAAAATGACAAAATTTTATTTCCACTGAATTAACTGAATAACTTAAGCAAGTATCGATTCAAAATGTTGTAATATAGGTAAAACATCATCAGACTCTCCAAAGATTTTGCAATTGTAAACAGTTAATTATAAAAGGTTCAAACTCCAACCAGACCAACTCAGTTTCAATGAAATTGGGAAGTGAATGCTACCAATGACAGGTTTTCTTCGAATATGTTTGCGAAGCAATCACCTTACGGAAAAATGTTAGTCAGATCAGACTAACTTTTTTCCGTAAGGTGATTGCTTCACAAGCAAATTCGAAGAAAACCTGTCATTGGTAAAAAAGATTCATAACTTCGATTCGTATCACGGTAAATTAAGACAGTGAGGAAATGAGTTAACGAAGAAAGACCAGTAATTAAAAATAAAATAAAAACTTTATTCCAAAATGGAGACGTTTCGAGCCGTGGCTCGTCATTCAGTCTTGTACAATTGATGTGTCAGCGCGCTTAAATACATATCGAGACAGCGGAAATTATTTTTTAGGTATGATATTGTCTAGGTTCCAGTTATTTTTTAATTTAAAGCCGAATTCTAAGTTAAAATTATTTTTTAATTTTTTGATATACATACTCTTGGTAATTTTCCTACGATAATAGTCATTTTCTTTAGCTAGTATCTGTATATTGTCCCAATCAATAATGTGTTTATCATTATTTTTAAGGTGTATATAGATGGCATTAGTAATTTTCTGAGTTTTTACATCCCGTTTATGCTCGAAACGTCTCCATTTTGGAATAAAGTTTTTATTTTATTTTAATTACGGGTCTTTCTTCGTTAACTCATTTCCTCATTGTCTGTCATTGGTATATTGCAAAATCTTTGGAGAGTTTGAAGATGTTTTACCTATATTACAACATCTTGAAACGATACTTGCTATCATCTGAAGAGGTCTTCAAGAACACTAGAAAAGTGTTGGTGAAGTCTTTAAGACTTCCCCAAGACCTCCCCAAAACCTCCTACGACTACATAAGACACCCGAAAGACTTCTCCAAGACCTCTTAAGCCTAACTTTTTTTGGTAAGGGCACTCTTAAACGACAGCTATTTTCGTTTACAGGCAAATTTATTGACATCAGTATTTTGAAATGTGGATGAGAAGAACATGTATGAAAATGCCTAAAATTAGTAGGACATCAAAGTTTCTCTGTAAGGGGTAAACATATTCATGTCTCTCAGGTATAGGTGAACAATGAGATTTTAAGAATCTGAAAATATGAAGGTACCGCTTGAAAGTGAGCTTGCGCTTGTACTTTAAAGAGAATAATAATGAAACTGGTTAGTGTGGGCAAGCTTCTTAGAGATACAGGTGTTTCAGTCAGTTCAACAGGTTTGTGTTCTTTGCACCTCACGGTTCATACTTTTATAATTATCTGTTGGTAACAACATCACTACTACAAACGGCTTTTATAAATTAAACTAGTAGAAGCCTCGGCTTGGCGAGGGTTAAAGGCTCTAAATGCTTTTCCAAAAATCCAAGGGCAAGATGGCATTCAGCTGATCATGGGTAATTCCAGCACAGATTTTACCACCTGGTCTACCCTACTTTTTCCAATTTGAATGAAAACTTGTACCTAGGGTTTTTTGGACCGTAAAACTCGGATTTTCATTTTTGAAGAAGATTCGTTCAGTAGTTTCGGAGATATGGATTGTCACTTTTTGGAGATTTGACCTTGACCCCCAACAGTAACCTCTGTTTTTCTCAGCTACTAGTTGAGATAAAAACACTCAAAGGGTCTCATTTTAAAGGTAATGGGGAGCTCTTTTCGAAAAAAGATTTCGTTTTAAACTGTCTCAAAATTAACCATGAAATATAGTGATTTTTAACACGACCTTGAAAATAGCCCATCATCGATTTTCAAAATTATATTTTTTCTGAATTCTCTGCCCACGGTTTAGCAGTGTACCAAGAATTGCTAGGGTAAAATTTTTCGTTTGAGATAAAAAATGTTTTTTAACCCCCCAGTGCAATAAAACCATATAAAAAAATCTTATATAAAATGAAAAAAATATATATATATATTATTTAATTAATTTTGGACAAAAAGGTGGAATATGCTTATTCAACCTTTAGGTTATCCTCATCTTTTAGACAGTATTTAGATCTACGAACCAATTTTTTGGGCTTCTATAAATAATCAGAAATGTTGGCAGGATTAAAAGGAGATATCCGCCTTTGGCATATCTTGAAACTCCAAAGAATTATTCAACCCTTTTACAATGTAATACTCTCCTTCATAAATGGAAATCAGAAACTTTCGCTTCGCAAACCTCTCGTTTTCTGTTTCATTTTCAGCTCTATCCCAGTTTTGAGATATTGTTACCACTTTCTTGTCTTCCATTTCCGAAACTAAGGCCACTTTAAGAGACATAATTGTTATGGGTATTATCTCTCTTAAAGTGGCCTTAGTTTCAGAAATAGAAGACAAGAAAGTGGTAACAATATCTCAAAACTGGGCTAGAGCTGAAATTGAAAACGAAACAGATAACGAGAGGTTTGCGAGGCGAGAGTTTTTGGTTTCTATGAAGGAGAGTATTACAATGTAAAAGGGTTGAATAATTCTTTGGAGTTTGAAGACCTACCAAAGGCGGATATCTCCTTCTGATCCTTCCAACAGTTCTGATTTATACAAGCCCAAAAAAATTGGCTCGTAGATCTAAAAACCATCTAAAAGATGAGGAAAACCTAAAGGTTGAATAAGAATATTCCATTTTTTTGTCCAAAATTGATTAAATAATATACATATATATTTTTTCATTTTATGTAAGATTTTTTATATGGTTTATTGAACGAAAAATTTTACCCTCGCAATTTTTGGTACACTACTAAACTGTGGGCAGAGAATTCAGAAAAAAAATATAATTTTGAAAATCGATGACGAGCTATTTTCAAGGTCAAAGGTCAAGTGTTAAAAATCAATATTTTTCATTGTTAATTTTGGGACAGTTTAAAACTAAATCTTTTTTCGAAAAGAGCCTTTAAAATGAGAAAAACAGAGGTTACCGTTGGGGGTCAAAGTCAAATCTCCAAAAAGTGACAATCCGAAACTACTGAACGGATCTTTTTAAAAATTAAAAACACGAGTTTCAAGTTTATTTACCCAGCAAAAGGCAATTTTGCCCATCACGCCAGGCTTTAAAAAGATTTTTACAAAAACAATACAATAAAAATATAATAAAAATCTACGGTCCAAAAAACCCTAGGTACAAGTTTTCATTGAAATTGGAAAAAGTAGGGTAGACTGGGTGGTCAAATCTGTGCTGGAATTACCCTCAAACGCCTTGCCACAGGTTTAACAACTCAGTCCTCAGCCCAACTGCACAATATGACCATAGTCACTAGTCTCAAAGAGCTACGTTGAATAACGATTAAAAGAAATTTTCTTTGTGTTAGTGTAAGACCCAAAGCCACACGTGATGTCACAAGACTATGCTAATCCATCACAAAGACTAAGAAGCATACTATTTGGCCTTTGAAGAAATTCTGTTGTTGGTGATTGCACATTGGGTACTTGAATGAATATTTACAATAATTTCTTAATAACTTTTTTCCAACTTTGATAAATAGTAACGAATTACCGCAAAACCATAAGTCAGTTTGAAAAGTACTAAAGCATATTTTAACAGGACAAATCAACTAAAAAGTTTTCAGAATTTGTAGTCCTTTAATACTCAAAGAGTCTTACCGATTTCTTTGATTCTTCAATAACAGAAAGAATTGCATTTTCACGCTGATTTTTCAAGTATCCCTAGAAGATTTTTTATAAAGTTTCCAATTGAAAAAAAAAAAAAGAGTAATTAGAAAAAATACTACATTAAAGAGTGTGAAATAATGAAACCAGTTTGATTTTTATTAATAGAGTATCGTAAAGAGGAGAAAAAAAAAAGATTTTTAATTGATTCTGCTTCTAAAAATAAAACATTTCCAGGTAGTAAAACATCCAGGAACTGCAGCTCTGAATTATATCAAAAATTGGAAACCTGATTTTGGAAATCATTTAAAAGGAGAACCTCAAACTAGTCAAAAGACTTCCCCACCTTTTTCTTAATGAAATGCCCCGGACAAATACAGAGTCACATTCTTCAATCAGGATAAATCTTGTTCTTGATTATTTAAGCGAAAATATTTAGGAAGCTAATTATCTTTTGGCAAAATTAAAGAACTTTATAAGACAATTTCTTGGAATTTCTAGGGCAATAACTAGAATATTCTATACTAGAGTCAATTTTATACTTTACACTTATCTGAATACTTCTGATAGTACAATTAACCTAGCGAGTTACAGTCATGGGCTAGCTAGGCTAAAAATATTGTTACTATCTTATAAAGAATAGAGCCTTTTAGTTTTCTACTTCAGGTTCAAATATTTGTTTAACATCCCCTTTCTCTTTGCTTTTTTTTTATTTTCAACAAAAGGTTTTATGAAAATAAAGTGTGTCTACTTTCTACTTTAATAAATCTAAAATCATTTTTGTTCCAACGAAAACTTTAACATTGTCCCGCCTACGGGCATTACTAGTGGGGCTGGAATATAGGATTTATAGGACAATTTTAAGAATTGTTGGATTAAATTATTAGATATACAGGGGCATTGGATTATGCTATAAGTTATGCATATTTAATAAAACAAACCTGAAATTTTAGGCCTTAAAGAATTTCATAAAATATATGTTTAGTCAACTAGCGGGGAAGAAACTCCTCAATAGGCTCATTCTATGATAGATGGTATAAGGTTAAAACATTTGGCAAAATTTAACCAATAAAATTACTTTGAAAGTATATTAGTTGGGTCATTCACATTTACTAGGCTGGTATTAGAAAAATAAGTACAATAGAAATTACAATAAATTAAAAGAAATCACAGAAACAAAGTATATGTTTAAATGCTAAATTTATTAGTCAATTGATATAGATATATTGAGCAAGAAAGTAATGGGGTATATGACTTTGGTCTTCATCACCATAGACTAGCTCTCCCTCAGCATAATTTAAAACTGATCAATCATCAAAGTGGCGGCTCACTGGTAGTAGTAAAGCTCGGTAAATCAACTTTTAGGCTAATTAAATTAATGCCTAGGTTAATATTAGTTATTAGTTAGCTTACAGGAACTCCAGTTGGATCAACTTAAGTAGGCTAGTAGCTAGAAGTATATAGTGTTTGTACGGGGTCAAAATAAATTCAGGGTCGAGGTGGGTCTAACCCCGCGAAAAACCAGTCGGGTCGGGGATGGAAAATTCTTTGTATTTATTATGAATAGATAAATATCCTAATTTTACTGTTTTAGTCTTTTAGATATAGTGTTATGTAATAAAATAAGAAAGCCTGTGAGCTTAGGGACTATTAGTTACAAATTGCAATAGTGAGAAACGTACCTAACTTCCTGACACAGAGCAAAACCCACACTCGTTAGATGAGGCCCCGAAAGAACGGGAATTCTTAAACTAAAACTAAAAAAAAAAAAAGGGAGAACGAGAAACGCTTCGGGCTGTCAGCTGCATGAGCCTGTACCAAGGCAAGGTGACCAGACTTCCAATATTTCCTTTATTTTCAATGCCTTCCAATAAATTCCTATAATTGAAGGTTTAATCTTATATTTTCCTATTTTTTCTTTTTTTCCAGTTATCAGGTTATTCATTTTGAGTTTCAAATTTCTCAAAAATAAATAATTTCCCACCAAAGGCATCGAGTCAAAAGATTTATTTAAAGAAAAATAAAAAGCCATAAATATGTGGTAGAAATGTTAAATCAACATCATATTAAAAGATATCCTATTTTTTCCTATAAATTCGCTGTTATTTATCCTATATTTTCGTTATTATTTATCCAATATTTCCTATAATTTTCAATTTTCAATTTTATTTTCTCCTATAATTCGCCCTTAAATTTCCTATTTTTCGTACAGAATTTCAAGTTTTTTCCCTGGTCACCCTGCCAAGGTTGGTAGAGAGAGATATTCGCTATTCGAGCTCGGCTCACTCTGTTGTCGCCAACGAAAAAGTAAAAGAAGGAACTATTTTTAGGATATTAGCTAGGTGCGTCGGCGCGAAAATTTTAAATTATATTACAAAAATATAGCCCCGAAAAATTGAAAACCCTGACTAAGTTTTCAAGGGTAAGGTTGGGGACAAAGTCGGGGATCCCCGACTTTCGGGGTCAGGGTCCCCGTATGAACACTACAAGTATAAGTATTATCTATCACAATTGATTTTGGGCAAAAAACATGTTGGTTAACAAAAGCACTAAAAACATTCTAAGGCTGCTAAAATATAATAAGCAACACCATTTTTAAGGAGGTATCAACGGCGGCTGCTATGGGCCTTGTCAAATAAAAAAGGGAATGAATACAAACTGATTGAAAACAGTCAAAATGTCAACTTTCAGACATTGGTCAAATTACACACAAGCTCAGGACGGATTATTATAAATACAATTATACTTTAGTTCAAGGGCATGCCAATGATTTTAGGACAGCAAGGAAACTCCACTCCACCCGTAAATGCTACTAATATTAAAAGCGAGAAGCGAAGGACAAGAGTTTAAGAGAGTGGAGTCTGTGGCCCCATGGTTGGCACACTCCTGCTTTTGTTCAATAGGAACTAAGCTTCCGCGATCTTTTCTATGAAGTTCAAAATTCAATGCAAGGTCATTGTATTTGTCCCCCCTCTCCCACAAATGAGGATCATCCACAGGTACCCCAATTCAGATATTTTCAAAGGTTACAAAATTCTTAGTTCAGACTAAAGAAGAGGGCCAGACTTTAAATAACTCTAACTTAACAATAGAAAAACTGGTTTCATTATTTCATTATGAATTTACTTGGATATCAGTTTCCCTGATTGGTTCCAAAGGCTCAAAAGGTTTGGTCGAATTAATAGTTTCAAGCTTATGAGCAATTCTCGGAAGATCATAACCCTTACTACCAAGCAATATTGATCTATAATTATAAAAATCACATTTCATAAATTCAATAAGCAAATAGAATATGGTATTTGTCTTTCACTAGAGATATAAAGCACCCCCTACAAATCGCACCTCGGATGCAAAGTCAAATATTAAAAACTATCTCTGCCCGTTTTGTCAAAAAATCATTGCAAAGATCATAAGTTCAGAAGTTCATAAATTTCAATAAAAAATGATAAAGCAAAATTTTGGTATTTAATGGTCCTACTTCCTGTCCAAAAAGTGATTGCCAATTAAAGATATTTTTGGCAGTTTCCAAAAATATTAAACTAGAGATGGAACGAAGCGGGAATTCTTCGCTTTGGCCTAAGCGAAGTTTCGGCCAGTAAAGCTTCGGCCGAATATTAAATTATTTGTATTTTGCTTGTGAACATCGCATTTATTTACTTTCTTTTGCTATTTCTTTTTCCACTCTTTTATAAGTATTAGGCCTATTAAAATGCCTTATTAATTTCTTACCTTAACTTCCTCGCTCGCGGAACCTTCCGACAAGCTACTTCTTCCACAATAATTTATATTAAATGACCAGTCAATCAAAAGCAAAACTAAACATTTACCGCCTCCTCGAAGAAAAAACTAGTAAGGGAGACTGGGAGAGTAAAACTAAAAGTACAAATTTCTTTCTCAGGGCTCCCAAAGCATAGCCCAAAAAAATTATAGGTGTTATAGGTTTTAAAAGCCAAAAATGTAGGTTATTTATAGGTCCAAAAATATCCATTTATAGGACTTTTTATAGGTATTTAGTGTCAAAAAAATAGGGGTTCTATAGGTAGGTTAGACTGACATGTAATGCAACATAGGCTATTTAGCCTCTAGACCTGTCCCTCTGCCTTTCTTTGGCACTACTAGCTACTCACGCCCCCCCTCGAAAGTCTACCTAACCTCTAATAAAATAGAGTAATAATTTCCAGTGACCTAGGAGAGGAAACGTTTCAGCCACAGCTTTGGTTTTCGCGAACATTTTCACTTTTTCAAGCAAAAGTATAATTTTTATAGTTATATGGATCATTCATTTCTTATGAAATTTAACAAATTACCCAAAAAATAGGAATTATAGGTTAAAAAGTGAAATTATAGGTTTTTATAGGATAACTTCAGAATTATAGGTAATTATAGGTATTATAGCTGGTTTGGGAGCCCTGACTGCCCAAAATTGTGAAGGCATGCATCGAATCTTCTTTACATGGGTTTCAATGAGAAATATCCCAATAATTGTAAGATTCATGATTTTTGATGTAATTACTTTTGGTTAAAACTAATCATATGACGTCATTCCTCACTATTTACAGTACGCGTGTTAAAAGTTATCCATAAATCAGTCTATCCAGAACTATGTTCTGTCCAAAATTGTGAAGGCATGCATCGAATCTTCTTTACATGGGTTTCAATGAGAAATATCCTAATAATTGAAGATTCATAATTTTTGATGTAACTACTTCTGGTTAAAACTAATCATATGACGTCATTCCTCACTATTTACAGTATGCGTGTTAAAAGTTATCCATAAATCAGTTTATCCAGAACTATGTTCTGTCCAAAATTGTGAAGGCATGCATCGAATCTTCTTTACATGGGTTTCAATGAGAAATATTCTAATAATTGAAGATTCATAATTTTTGATGTGACTACTTCTGGTTAAAACTAATCATATGACGTCATTCCTCACTATTTACAGTACGCGTGTTAAAAGTTATCCATAAATCAGTCTATCCAGAACTATGTTTTGTCCAAAATTGTGAAGGCATGCATCGAATCTTCTTTACATGGGTTTCAATGAGAAATATCCGAATAATTGAAGATTCATAATTTTAACTTCTGGTTAAAACTAATCATATGACGTGATTCCTCACTATTTACAGCACGCGAGTTAAAGTTATCCATAAATCCGTCTATCCAAAACTATGTTCCAGGGCTCCCAGTGCATAGCCAAAAAAATAGTATGAGAGGTTTTAAAAGCCAAAATATAGGTTATTTGTAGGTCCAAAAACATCAATTTAGGACTTTTTATATTTTTTTAGTGTCAAAAAATATGGGTTTGGCTGACATGTAATGCAATATAGGGTCTATAGCCTCTAGACCTGTCCCTCTGCTTTCTTTGGCACTACTAGCTACTCACGCCAATTCCCGAAAGTCTACCTAACCTCTAATAAAACAGAGTAATAATTACCAGTGACCTAGGAGAGGAAACCTTTCTGCCACAGCTTTAGTTTTTGCGAACATTTGCACTTTTTCAAGCAAAAGTATAATTTTTATTGTTATATGGATCATTCATTTCGAATTTTATCAGCGAAACTGAACAAATTAACCAAAAAATAGGTATTATAGGTTAAAAAGTGAAATTATAGGTTTTCATAGGATCACTTCAGAAATATAGGTAATTATAGGTAATATAGGTGGTCTGGGAGCCCTGCTTTCTTCGTAAACATCTTCGGTCTCATCGAAGAAAAAACTAGTAAGAGAGACTTAAGGTCCATTCAGACTATAGGATTTTTGCTGAAAAACTTGGGTTACAACTTTGGTTGTACAACTAATCGCGAATGATTCAACATTGCGATTTTTATCGCACCATCAACCGATTTCTGCTGTACAATTTTTGTCTTCTTTCAAAGTGACCAATAGGAAAGTGACGTAATTAGAGGATAAATTGTTAGCGCCATTTTCACTAGCCTAGGCTTAAAGCTTCGCGCAAATACTCCTCTTTTTACGGTTTGACATATTTTTGGTTTTTAGAAAACTTAATAGCTCAATTGTAGCCAAGGCTTTTCTTATTTTGAATGGTTACTTCCATTTTAATACTAAAATTTAATGACTTAATTTCAGCCAACTATTAAGCCTCACCGCAAGTTCATGATTTTTCATATACCATACAGGAAGAAAAAATAACCAAATGTAAAGTTCAGTTCAGTTCAGACTTTTTACCACCTCGTGGTTCTTTTTTTTTTTTTCGGAAATTGCGCCCTCTAGTCTGAATATTTATAACTAGAAAACGAATTATGACGTCATAGATGGCGTGAAGTCGGGAAAATTGCATTAGGAGTTGTGCAATTTTTGCGCCTATGTGTGAAAACGAAGTTGTACAACTAAAATTGTACAGCAAAAGTTGGGCGAGGGCTTTCAGCAAAAATCCTATAGTCTGAATGGGCCTTTAGAGAGTAAAACTAAAAGTAAAAACTTATTTTTTCTTGAACATTTTTGGTCGGTCTCCTCGAATAAAAAACTAGATAAAACGGTCAATCCAGGTATGCCAGCCTTCAGAAATCTTTGTTTTTTGGTGAAAAAGGAAAGCAATATTCGGCCGAAGCAAAGCTTCGGATAAATGATTCGAATATCACCTAAGTCGAAGCTTCGATCCATCTCTATATTAAACAACCAATCACGGTCACCTAAAGGCACCTTTTTTTCAGTTGCAGGGTGACCACACTTCAAAACATTATACCGGAAATTTTTTTGTGAAATATACAAAAATATAGGAAGAAATTCAAGTAAAGTATTTCAGAAAAATTTATGTAAAATATAAACTTGATTACTGGCTATGTTCAGCAAATGAGTACCAGAGTTACTGCATCTGTATATGACAATAGATATAAAGCAGTAGCCTACCATAAGTATAAGATTTGGTGAAGGTGGCTAATACCAGAGGTATATAACAACCCCCTTCGGGGGGAAGTATGAAAGCCTCTATACTACCAATGCTAAAAATCACGAACAACAAGAGCCCGCTGCTGACTATCTAGGCCACTAGCTCGCGCTGGACTTCTCAATGTCGCTACTCTAGTAAATGGTCTTTGTATAAACAAGACGGCTCGATTTGTGTTTAGAACTTCCTGTCTCAGGAGTCAGGCTGTCTGTTAAATTGGAGTCGAAGGTTGACTTCAGCTCGCAAGTTCCGGAAGTGTGCGTAGGGAAAATTTAGTGAGGTTCAAAATGGTGTAACTACTTTTTGGGAGTAAAGCGGTGTGTCGATCCGCCGCAATTTACGCTGGGCACTTGTTGTTCGTCGATTTTGCCTACCTTTCGTACTTCCCCCCGAAGGGGGTTATTATATACCTCTGCTAATACCTCCAAGGATGTCTGATTTGGCCAGCATACCTTTGACAACGTTAATTTTTAAATTTAACTATCACTAAAGCCAAAATCTTATACAGCTTACAGTAATGAAACCCACGCTAACATTCATTATAATCATCCTGTAGATATGACTAACCCAGGGAAGGTTCCAGCGCAAGGAAATAGTCTTTGAGCACACGAAACTGGGCAAAGCAGCATAGATTCCGTCACCGACAGTTTGCCAGTGTTTCGATCAAGTGAGGAGAGGGGGGTGGAACAAGCTCTCCTAATGCTGCAGATAGTTAATGCCTGAATCAGATCAGTGTAGTACGAAGGGTGGCTGGTGATAGAGCCGAGTCGTGGCCAGTTTGAGGAGTGGGATATCACTGTCACCTATGCTTGAGTGATGTGGTACATCACGTATGAGAGTCGCCAATGAGGTGAGGGCAAAAGACACGCTGGTGTAGGCCACAGGAAAGGATGGTATGAAGAAAGTCAGTTTACACTGAATTGGGGCTCGTAAGGTTTACCTAGTCGATGGACGTGAAATTGAAGTCAACGACTATAATGAGATTCGATTGCCCTTTAGCAAGGTCACAATACAGCCTATTTAGGGCTTTGGACTAGACCTTTGAATAGAGTGAACGTCTTGCAGCAACAGCTATTATCGACTGTAAATAGTCTTAAGTTACGGAGATCTGCCATCCCAACTTGATATTTCCATTATATTTTTCATAAATATTTAGTTGAGTCTCGCATGAATTTTTGAGGCTTCGACACAAAATTCCCAATTTTTATGGAATGCTTAACCTTACTGTTCAGTTATACTCAACAACCGGGCAGTTTGCTGTCCTACCCCTGAATACAATTATAACTATGCTCTATTAATACTCACGCTTTTACGCTTGAGTTGTCTTTTGACAACTGAGCTGTTCTGGACCAAAGTTGATATCCTACTTCAGAAATCTGCCGTAGATTTCTTTGTACTCTTGGAAGTTCCGTCGCTCCATCTATATCAGCAGTTAATTGTTCAGCTTGTTGAAGAAGATCTCCAAATCCTGTTCCGAAATCTATTTCCATTCTTGAAATAATAAAATTTCAACTAGAATTATTAAGTTTTAAATACTAATAAGCATTAAACCGTTTGAGCATTCAACAACGTTGAATGAATATTCTCATAAATCTAAGCAGACGAAAATTTCAAAATGCTGCTTCCTGCAGTGCTACCCACTACAGTGACATTATTTTTTCGAACAAAAGCAGTTGGTTTTGTGCAGGCTGGGAAATAAGGATTATTTTTGAACTGGACTTGTGGCCAGTAGAGCCCAAGCAGTTTAATTAAAAAACTGGACATGGGCCAGGTACAATTTTCATGAGCTTGACAAACTGTCACTATGACGTAGGACTATGACGTAGGCCTAGAAACAACACACAATTTTGGAATTAATTAACTGGCCTTGTGGCCAGTAGACCCCCAAGCATTTAATTTTTAAACTGGCCCAGCTAATTTTTAAACTGGACTTTTGTCCAGTGAAACCGCCTTATTTCCCAGCCTGGTTTTGTGCTTAGCAAGTTAGCATTAGTGCATTTACTTTTAAATACTATCAGATACTATGGTTTGAAAATAATTAAGGAACGTGACACGTGATTTCAGATCACGGTGATAATGTTGGGGCACTTCCAATGAATAAATGATAAACTTCCATTATATTAAAAGTGCGTCCTATTTCTGGGTATAATCTGGAGTCCTTGAGAAAATATTATTTTGAACTAAATAGACAGCTGCGTTCATTTAAGTTAATTTAGAACAGTACAATTTGATACAGGGAGGCTCAATTAGAAGGGTAGCCCACATGAGCAGTGTGACAAAAACACGCTTTCCTTAACATCCACTAACGCTGGAGCAGGTGCCGGAAGCGGCCAGTCGTTTATTTTTCATATATCTATGGTCTAGTGATCAGGGACGGAAATAATGATTTTTCTTATTGGACAAATGTCCAATAACCCCCCCTAAAAATTCAAAAGTTATCGGACATTTAACAAAATTACCGGACAATGCTACATTTCCTGTATTGAAAAGTACTTTTTTTTTTATCGGACATTTGTCCGGTGACCCCCTCTTAAAAATAAAAAGTTATCGGACATTTGGAAAATTTATCGGACAAATGACCAGTGACTTGTGCTTATTTCCGTCCCTGCCTGTGATCAGACCTGAAAGAGGGTTGATGAGCTCATGGGCAGTGACGGCGATGTTTTATCCCCCTTTACTAGTCAAAAAAAAATAATAATAATAAACGGGAGGAGAGTCCTCTTCCAGAGCAAGGTAGGACATTTTTTTTATGTAACATGTGCAATCCCATAGCCGTCGTCTGCTATCTGTACCTCGCGTGTTTTCCCTAGATTATTAAATAAACATTTATTTAACAGTGCCAGTCTTGTAAATTATTTTAATACTATTAAAAGTGATACTATTTTTTTTTTATATTGGTACTACCTATAATTTAGAATTTTTTAACAATCGACTCCTTGTTTAAGTACTCCTAGTGTTGCTTACGTTTGTTATAAATACCCAGGGATGCGCATACTGTCATTAGAGGTGGGAGAACTGTCGAGCAGAGCGTTCAAATAACTACCTAACCTAATTACGGAGAGGGACTGTTTGGTGAAAAGTTTTTAATAAGGGGAGTTATCTTTCCACCTAGTCGCTTTCTTTGTTATATGAAAATAACCTCCTTAGATCTGATCGGAAGTTTCTCTCAACTCTCGGTATTGTGTAAGATGAATTTTCTTTAGGTTAGTCGATGTTCTTTGCGTTTCCAGAGGTTCGCCTAGGGAAAAGTAAATTCGGAGACAATATGATCTTGAGAGACTAGTCAATGTACACATAGTAAAATGGTTTATGAACGTATTAAAGCTGCTGTTCTTTATGATAAGTAGCATTGTTCTATAAACCTACAAGCCTTGTTCAAAATTAAAGGTAGATTATCTCCTTTATAGAACATTAACGATAGACCTTAGCTCCACCCTCCCCCCCTTGTCATTTAAGTTTAATTCGAAATTTCCATACTCATAATTTCATAAACCAACTTCCAGGGGCTATGCCATTTGGGGTACAAATATAATGATAAATTATCAAAATAGATGGCGCGCCTGCGTCTCGCTCTCTCACGTGCGCATTACACCCATTGCTATGGGAAACGCATCAAGGGGAGTTTTGTCTCTCTCGTCATAGCGTAGCCAATCAGAACAGGATCTGAATGGGAACTACAATACTGACATCTCAAGAGATGGGCGCGTAAAGAGTGTACCCCAATGGCGCGTTGCCCCTGCAATTTCGAATTCGTCTATTCGAAAGTTGGTTTAACAAGCAGCGAGGAGTTTTGCCCACACAACATAATGTGCTCTATCTTGGAGAATTTACTTTCAAGAGCTGTAATGGCATTATGTCCCAAATTCTACCTAAAAACCAAAAAAGATGTCTCATATGCTTCTTAACTAGTCTCTGCCAGTCTCACTTGTTACCCAGAGTCTTTAACAACTAGTCTTGGATTATTTTCAAAACTACTTTGCTTGTAAAATTTTGATTTCTAGATTGTACAGTGATTATTTATGCAATTTGGTGCCTTGGAATTTCCCCTCAAAAGTTTTAGGAAACCAAACGATTAAATAGTTGTCTTTATGATAAACTGAACATCTCAACTTGGTTTATTTGTGTACTAGTGACATACACAAATATTTACCTAGAAGTAAAATAATAAAATAATTTTAATTGGTGGATTAGGTCTGTTTTAAAGAACTAATAGAGAATCACATGTCCAGTTGGGTTCTTGTTTTAATGAAATTCACTAGTTTGAGACCTTTTTTAGTTTTCAAAATGAAAAAATTATATAATGTTTTGAAAACATTATATAATGTTTGAGTACAAACATGAAAAACATAGTCCTGAGCCTATATTGAAATTAAATGTCCCAATTTTTAATTTAAACAAGCAGAGCTTTAATTATTGGTTATGGAAGTTTATGATTACATTGTGATAGTTCAAAGATGTGTTATTGTCTTCATGATTAAAATTTGCGACCCAATCTGGATTATTTCTGTCATTCAGTTTAGCTGGTTTATCTGTAAAAGCACTTCATCGAAACCTGCAATATATGTAGATATTATTTAACTTGGGTATAAATCATTAATTCTACTCTTAATAAAATGTAAAGAGAATATCGTTGTGTTCTACATATTTTAATGTTGTTGTAAGATATATATTATGTGTTTCCAACTTTCTCTTCATAATTTGAGATTTTAGCTAGGTTTGCCAAGGTTTATTTTTACAATTTTTATTGTAACACTGAGCAACACTAGTAAAACTTGTTAAGGCTGCTTTTCCGCCGAAAGTTACCGATTTCAAACAGTAGATGGCGCTCTACATTGAACAGGGGATCCCCTTTTTTGTCGGGATATCGAGAAGAAGAAAACACCTGACAGTCGGAACGCACGCCACGATTACAATGGGCCTTATCTATTGTAAAGGGTTAGAGTTCCCCTTTCTAAGCGGGAGAAAAACATTTTCTTGGTTTTAGAAACGTTTCGATCTATGATTTGAGGCTATTTTTATGATGATACAGTATTTAGAAATGAAATTAGAGGCCGATAACTTCAACTTCAATTTTTCACAAAAGTGAAATTTTGACTTTAAATCTATATATCTTTTAAAGTAATAAAGATAAAAGAATAAAAAATACTCAAATCATACGTACAAATGTTTTGAACAAAATGCCACATTTCGCAGCCCAATCGATTTGCTAGTTCTACAAAAAGTTACGCTGAAAGGGAGTCATGTAAGGCCAAATCTTAACTGATTTTGGATAATTATAACTAATGATCCCGATATTTCATAAGAAAATCTCTAGCACTAATACATTAAGCAGACATTTGTCTATAATATTTGAAAGTCTGGAATTTCTAACTGGAATAATCTGTATAAAAAGTTGATATAACCAAAGCACAAAAACGTTGTTTTAAAGGAAGAAGAGTCTTAATTAACACCAACGCCAGTTTTTCTCAGTTTTATTTTTGTGTTGTTCAACATAAACTTGTCTTATATCTCAGGGATTCTACCATTTCTTTAACCCCTCCAAAAAATACGATTTATGTAACTTTTGCAAATAAGCTTCCGTCTCGGCGATAGCCTACTCGCTTGAGCTGAAAATTTTCCACCTAGCTATATTTCATGTTGGGGAATAGAAACAAGTCACAAGTAGCCATGTTTAACGAGTACGGTGGGTGCGGTAGCAAGTTGTACCACAGTTAATGAAAAAATAATAATAATAAGAATAAAAAAGAAATTTGTTGAATCATAATGCCACGATTGTCAAAGATGGTGAATGGTCCCCATAGGCAGCATCCTACTTAGCTGTTATTTTTTTCTCTAGTTTTTCCATCCAAAAATAAAATGCGAACAGGACTCAGGGACCTGTCAATTCAGGACGCCCAGTGCTGTAGCTGAGAACTCTACTTTAGGGTGAGCTCAATTGTCTCAATTTTTTTTTCAGTTTTTTGATTTTGGGTAATTCTCGCACAGATCAACCAAAAAAATTGAAATTTTGAACCCCACCCCTGTCGAAAACCATCATATTTTGTTTCTAGGGTTTTTTGGGCCACTGAAGACGATTCCGAAAGTTTTATAGCGATCGGGCAAGCCGTTTTTAGCTAGACCCAACCCTAGTGGGGTCTAGGTACTGTATTCACTGCGGCGTTCGCGTTCTCGATGGCGTTCGCGTTGTACAAGACGAAATACGTCATCGAATAGAAAAATCTTTCGTCCTCTTACCTCTCCGAGTGAACTTTTAGTTCACGGAGAGGTTCTGTCTGTTACGTCATCGAATAGGAAAAACTTTCGTCTTCTTACCTCTCCGACTGAACTTTTAGTTCGCGGAGAGGTTCTGTCTGTGACGTCATCAACCACGGCGCTTAATTCTCCAATAAAATTCAAATATACTGTTATTAGCTTCTACCTTGCTATAAACGTATATCCACTACAGCTCATTGAAGAGCAGCAACCGTTACTCGCTTCTTAGTTTATAAATGATAAACGAACGCCTTATATAGTATCTTTTGGATTCGCGTCTATTTTAGCCTTCTGAGGTTATAGCTTTTACTGAATTGAAACGTAATATTCCATTAAATTAAAATTAAAACTGATTAAATGATATAACTTAATCTAAAAACCAATGTTGCTGAAACTTAAATTTAATATAAAAGATATTTTCGAAGATATTCAATATTTTCTTATAGGTTGATTAGATAAAGGCGTGTTTTCACGTGTGTTCAAGATAAAATGAATTAATAAATTTTAGATATTAAGGTGAGTTTTCACGAGTGTCCAAGTTAAAAATTAATAAAGATTAGATATAAAGGCGTGTTCACAGGGTATCCAAGATAAAATGACTTAATATAGAATAGATATAAAGGCTCGTTCGCACGAGTATCCAAGTTAAAATGACAAAGATAATATATAAATGCCCGTTCGCACGCGTATCTAAATTAAAAATGAATAAATATAAGATATAAAGCCGCGTTCACACGGGCATCCAAGATAAATTAATAAAGATTAGATATAAATCCGCGTTCAGACTGGTATCAAAGAAAAACTAAGATAAGATATAAAGCCGCGTACACACGGGTATCCAAGATAAATTAATAACGATTAGGTATAAAGTCGCTTTCACACGGGTATCCAAGATAAATAAAAAGGACTAGATATAAACGCGTTCACACGGGTATCCAAGATAAATTAATAAAGATTAGATATGAAGACGCGTTCACAGGTAGCCAAGTTGAAAAACATGATTTGAAAAACATGATTTGAAAAACATGATTTGAAAAACATGATTTGAAAAACATGATTTGAAAAACATGATTTGAAAAACATGATTTGAAAAACATGATTTGAAAAACATGATTTGAAAAACATGATTTGAAAAACATGATTTGAAAAACATGATTTGAAAAACATGATTTGAAAAACATGATTTGAAAAACATGATTTGAAAAACATGATTTGATAAACATGATTTGATAAACATGATTTGATAAACATGATTTGATAAACATGATTTGATAAACATGATTTGATAAACATGATTTGATAAACATGATTTGATAAACATGATTTGATAAACATGATTTGATAAACATGATTTGATAAACATGATTTGATAAACATGATTTGATAAACATGATTTGATAAACATGATTTGATAAACATGATTTGATAATCATGATTTGATAATCATGATTTGATAATCATGATTTGATAATCATGATTTGATAATCATGATTTGATAATCATGATTTGATAATCATGATTTGATAATCATGATTTGATAAACATGATTTGATAAACATGATTTGAAAAACATGATTTGAAAAACATGATTTGAAAAACATGATTTGAAAAACATGATTTGAAAAACATGATTTGAAAAACATGATTTGAAAAACATGATTTGAAAAACATGATTTGAAAAACATGATTTGAAAAACATGATTTGAAAAACATGATTTGAAAAACATGATTTGAAAAACATGATTTGAAAAACATGATTTGAAAAACATGATTTGAAAAACATGATTTGAAAAACATGATTTGAAAAACATGATTTGAAAAACATGATTTGAAAAACATGATTTGAAAAACATGATTTGAAAAACATGATTTGAAAAACTTTACGCAACTTCGTGTTTAAGGGAATCTCGAAACGCCATTCAAATTGTTCAAAGAGGTTTATGCATGCATAACAAGCCCCTACTATAGTATAATTCTTTTCAGCCTCTTTTACAATGTCATGGGTCTAGCTATTCCTATGGGCTTGACCATCTTGTTGAGATACAGCATTGGTTATTTTAGAGAAAATGACCACCACCCCTAAAACACTTTTAAATTTATCTCAGCTGCTTTTTGTCGTAAACGATCGTGTAAGAGCTTATTTTAAAGACTTGTTAGAGCCAAAAAAGAATATTATGTCATATTATTCATACGGATAATATTTAAAACATTACCAGTTTTCAAAATCTTTGACCTTTGATTTTGACCTTTCACTAAAATTAAAGGTTAAAAATTTGGTCATTTTCGAAATCCTTGCCTTCTAATGCATATGAATCACTTAAAATCCCAATGTAGTATTTTTTGTTTCCGAGATATCGATTTTTGAAATTTACCCCGCATTTTGGAAAAAAAAAAAAAAAAAAAAAAAAAAAAAAAAAAAAAAAATATATATATATATGTACAGGGTGTTTCGAAAATGGTGGTAGGTCCGAGCTACAGTGGGTTCTAAGGGTCATTTTAAGACGAAAATTCTCTGACGTTTTGTCGTACGTTTCGCCATTCCAGAGTTACGAAATGAATTATTCGTGGATGACCCCTAATGATAAAAAACGCTTATCATTAAAATACGCATGCGCGCTTTTATAATACCAGCTTAATAATTAAGCGTATTTTATCATTGAGTATACGTTTATTAATGTACGTCAAGGGTTCATCCGCACATGATTCATTTCGTAACTCTTAAACGGCACCCCGTACGACAAAACGTCATAGAGCATTTTAGTTTTAAAATGACCAAAAAAAATCACTGTAGCTCGGCCCTACCACCATTTTCGAAGCACAATGTACATATATATTTTCATTACTGTTTGTCTGAAGTGGTGTCGTCTGCTAATTGAAGTTAGGGAAGCCCGAGCAAAGACGCCTTTTGAAAATAGATGGTAATTGCTCTTGTTGGACGGCAAATAGTGCCTGTCACTATCTGAAGACGATAAAGTAAAGTTAAGCTGCAGAACCTCTATACCAATAAGCAGAATTAGGAACATGTGACACCACCACAACGAAGAACATATGAAAAGGTACTCTCAACGGCAAATCAAGTGTGTGAATCCTTTAATCATCGCCGAGATTAATTTCCTTGGACTTGCACAAACGATTGAAAAAATTGGGTATTGAAGTTGTCGCAGGAGATAATCTATGTGTCGAGTGTCAAATGCGGTCGAATGGCGGTTCAAATAAAACTTAAGAGCGATGCTTCAGCTCATATATTTCTAATTCTGCTTATTGGTATAGAGGATCTGCAGCTACTTTATCGTCTTCAGATAGTTTAGTGACTATCCCCACTGTCTGAGTAAAAAATTTAAATGATAGGGTCTATTTGCCGTCCAAAAAGAGCAATTACGAGTTCTTTTGGTCATTTTAAGACGTAAATGTTGTATGACGTTTTGCCGTACGGGGCCCCGTTTAAGAGTTACGAAATGAATCATGTGCGAATGAACCCTTGAGGTACATTAATAAAAGTATACTCAATGATAAAACACGCTTAATTATTTAGCTGGTATTATAAAAGCAAGCGTGCGTATTTTAATGATAAGCTTTGTTTTTTTTTTCATTGAGTAAGCGTTTATTAATGCACATTAAGGGGTCATCTACGCATAATTCATTTCGTAACTCTGGAATGGCGCCACGTACGACAAAACGTCAGATAATTTTTTTGTTTTAAAATGACCCTTAGAACCCATTGTAGCTCGGACCTACCACCATTTTCGAAACACCCTGTACATATATATATATTTTTTTTTTTTTTTTTTTTTTTTCAAAATGCGGGGTAAATTTCAAAAATCGATATCTCGGAAACAAAAAATACTACATTGGGATTTTAAATGATTCATATGCATTAGAAGGCGAGGATTTCGAAAATGACCAAATTTTTGACCTTTAATTTTAGTGAAAGGTCAAAGATTTTGAAAACTGGTAATGTTTTAAATATTATCCGTATGAATAATTTGACGTAATATTCTTTTTTGGCTCTAAAAAGTCTTTAAAATAAGCTCTTACACGATCGTTTACGACAAATAGCAGCTGAGATAAATTTAAAAGTGTTTTAGGGGTGGTGGTCATTTTCTCTAAAATGACCAATGCTGTATCTCAAAAACGGCTTGCCCGATCGCTATAAAACTTTCGGAATCGTCTTCTGTGGCCCAAAAAACCCTAAAAACAAAATATGATGGTTTTCGACAGGGGTGGGTTCAAAGCATTGGTTGAACTGTCCAAGAATGCCCCTTTTATTTAAACTGAATGTATTATAGCTTAGAAAGAACTAGACTCTAATCCGCATGGCGATGAAGTCAGGTATTTGAACTTTGCTTATCTCTGACAATTTTAGGTCAAAATATTGAACTTTTGAAGTTTTGTAACAGTTTCTGAATTTCTCCAAGACTCCTCATGAAGTCACTAGTGTTTACTATTTACAATATTGTATATGTATAACTATATCTGTCAGTTACGCGTATTCCTCTAACATGTTTGGCTAGCCACTGTAAGGGGTGAGAGGGGGGTCATCCAGATCATATTGAGGCAGACTTTTCAGTCTATAGACTCTTGATAATGAAACAAACTATGCTTGACTTAAAAGATGACGATTTAGAATAAATAATGGTAACACATGAACCACGAAATATTTACTTATTATAAAAATCCTCAAATCAAAAAGTATGTAGATTAAAACCATCAAACTTAAGTTTGAATTTCAACTTAACGAATAGCTTGATGAATTTGAGGTTTAGCCCTTGGTTTGCTTTAAGATGGCTCTAGAGGGAGTTGAACAAGGAATAGAAACTCCTACACCTGAATGGTTACTCTCCTCCACGTAACTTTTCCTCCTATGGAGTGGGGGTCAATTAATTCAGAAATTAAATTAAACGTTTTGCAGTCTTGAAACTTCATAGATTTGGGTTTATTTAGTCATTACGAAAGCCATCAATAACATAAATGAAAACCTGTTGTGGGAAAGCCATGGCAAAGGTGTTTGCACACGTCATAACAAACACGTATTCAGTTTCTGCTAGGATGTGAACTGGAAGTTTCAAGGTACTGCGCGTTAAAGGAGCAACAAACAGCTGACCCTTTAAGAATGTGAATGTATATAGAAAATTTATAGGTAAAAAGGCTAAGAAAATAGAAAAGCTTGCTTATTTTTAACGGCATTTTTTTTTTGCTTTTACATAATAAACAATAAATTCGTTATAAAAAACTTAAGCAAAATTTCAGGCCTCCTGACATTGCCTCGTCCATAAGATGGCCCTGTAGTGTGGGAAATAAAATATTATTATTATTATATTGATCAATAATTAAAACCACTTTATTAGAAAAACTTTATACATGACGTCGCAAATTTGATACTTCAATACATTTCGAATTAAAAGGTTTATAGCCAGGGATGCCAAGCTGGGTCCATTCGACAAAGATTATCGTGGCTGTTGGCTGCGGCTACCAGAGTGCTGACTTTGCTGTCAGCCCCATCAAAAGTTGCCAAATCTACAAAAGAAATTCATTTATAAACAAAACTGGAAAGGAAATAAAATAAAATACCCACTTTGCAGTCTAGTTACTATGGCATTGACAGCTTTCATAACCATGGCAACCAAAAGTTCGCCTTCCATATCTTGTTGAGTTGTGCCAGGCTGCGAATCATCTTGGCGCTAGTAATTCAAAGAAATGTTCGTGATTAAGGCTTATGAATTGAAATTGAAAATTAAGGACATTGCTACGTACTGCTACAAACTCTTCACTAACAACCAAGGCTTAAAAACAGGATTCGTACCGAACCTGGATAAGTGGGGGGATTTCCAAAATGGGGGGCAATAAGTTCAGGGATTTAAAATAATCTTAGAATGTCAAGGATTTCTTTTGGTTCGTACAAACCCTGAATATAGCAAAAGTAAAAAAAAAGGGACCCCTTTACTAAAATTTAAGTAACTTTTCTCTACATCCTCTTAGGCATAAACCAATTGCCTAGAAAGTAGACATTCCCTGGATTATTTAAAAAGAATAAAACTCCTGTAACTCATAGAATAGAGTGAAAATTGAAAAATTATCTCTATTTTAGAATTTTCTCTACAGGCTGAATGGGAATGAACTAAGTGCTACGTACAACATATTTAACTTCTTATACAAAGACCAATCATTAGGCTTAGTACTCCATGGCATAAAGTTGTTGGTAGGGGGTTAGTTACAAATGGTGCGGAATTTATTAAGTAGTGTTGGATTGAGACTACCATGTAATATGTACAAATATACTAGATTTGTGAAGGCTCATGGGCAACATTAGCATAAGTCTTGCGTGCCTTTTCATTTTTACAAATGGTCAATATAAATTTAAAGGGCGACATGCCGCAAAAAATCATTTTGTCCCCAAACCTATTGAAATCAGTGTAGTATTGTCTAAAAAGTGCGTATACAAACTTTCATTCAAAAATATTAAACAGATTTCTTGGAAATTGGATTTGAAATTGTCTTCTGCAACAGGTCAGACACTGTTGCAGACGATTCTTAAGATTTTCGCGCCTAGAATTTTCCAGCTTTTTAGACTTGACCTCTAGTAGGCCAAGGTCATGAACTACGCGCTATTCTGACGTCACGTTTCACCCAGAAATTCGCGATAAAAACGGGTCGCGTTATTCAGTGAGCAAGCAGTTCTCCAAGTTCGAGAAGAAGATCAGGACGGTCTCCCGCCCAGTCGTTTCCATCTTTGGAAGTTTACCATAGCTCAGATCCTCTGTTCCAGCTGCCGAATTTGGGTTTTTTCTCTTTTTCTACCAATCGGCAGATAATCGGATTCATGATCTCAGGAAGGGATAACGGACATTGTGCTAATTGACTGTAGGCCTAGGACTGTGGAGACGTCATTTACCTCGAACAAGGAAGGCTTCAATTTTAGTAAATATTCTAAATTTAGAATCTAAGAATCTCTCCTTAAGAGAGATTCATTAATTGTAATATTTTCGTTAATCCCATGTATCTCCTTCAGGGATACATGTAAGTAGTAGTTGAATAAAGATAGTTTCTAAATTGTAAATGAGTTCCTTTCTGGGTTCTACCATCCTTGTCTTGATATTTCAATATCTTTACTGAGGATCCTGGATTTCGTTTTATTTATTTTTATTTCGTTTTATAATTTTTGTAACCAGGGAATTATTATTTGGAAGGTAATTTGATTTAGCAGATCAGTACACTAATTCCGTTAGCCAACCCTGAGGAAAGTCGATCTGGACGGAAAGATTAGTACAGGGTGTTCAATAACTATGTCTTAGGAGGAACGCAGCTAGATTTAAATTTTAACTTAGGACTTCCTCCCCAAGTAGTTGAGATAACGAAAGGGGAAAAAGAATAATAATTTTCTCCCCCAATATTCCATCCCATAAAAAATAAAAAAACGGTTACACTTCTTTACCCTTCTTTCTCAAGATAAATTTAAATTTCCAGAAAATGGGGGTGGTTAAATTATATCAAAACAATTACCTTTTTATGCCACGCTATCATTTCATCCCTTAGAATGGCCCTCAATAAAGCTTGGACTTTGAAATTAGGTTGAACCAAACATCGCGATGCTGCTATCATGGACGCAGTCATGGGACCACACACTCCAATTGTAGTGATGAATTCAAATATGTTAGGCGTCAAACGGAAAGGGACTGGCCGGTTAGCATCCAATTCTCCTAAAAGAATTTAATATTTGAATTACAACTTTTGTTGCAAATTTTGGTCATTTTCTTCCATAAATCAACTAGGTTAGCAAGACCGAATATTTGCATCAAAGTACGAATACTTTATCACGAAATAAGACGTATATAGACAATTATACCCGTAAATATGCCTAATATAGATGATTATAACCCGTAATATGCCTAATATAGATGATTATAACCCGTAATATGCCTTATATAGACTCTTAATTGGTGCTCAGAACTTTTATTAATTGGATAGACTGAATATTTCAAATATTATCATTTTGTTTAAAAATAGACTATCAATGCAGTTAACTTATCCAAAGATAAAATAAAAATAACTCTTATCTGATTTTATCCAAATATTATAACCCGTAATATGTCTAATATAGACAAACGTAATATGACTATATAGACAAACGTAATACATGTATCACTAACACAGATAAATTATTTCAGGTTCTTCACCCAATATACTTTTTGAAGTATTTTATGCCACTATAAGGCTACATAACTGGCACATAGCCTTAGTCCTTTTGAGATTACTGTAGTACTCAGAATACTCGAAAAGCTTCAATAATATTTCAAAATAATAGATTTGTTGTGTTGGTATTTAATTTTATGAAATATTTATTTTTAATAAAAGATCTAGCTTCTCCACAACAGTAAATCCTCGTTATAAGAAAATTCTGGGGGCTTTATAGTTGCTAGGCCTTGTCTTTGCAGAGTATATACTCAACACACGAAGTATTTGGTCAAGGTCACTAGTTATAATGAAACATTTAACTTTATAACCAGAGTTTATCCGCTAAAGCTAGACATTTTCATCTGCTAAAAACTAGATCTATTATCTAACTGGATAAGAAATAGAAGTCAGAATGCTACATTATTAATGGTATGTTCGTCTGCTAAAACGATCTATTATCCATCTGGATATCAAAAAAGGAGTCGGAATGTTACATTAAAAAGAATATTTCGTTATAACCAAAGTTCGTCTCCCAAAACTATAACTATGTATAATATAGGAGTCAGAATGTTACATTATAATCAATATTTTCATTATCATCAAAGTTCATCTACTAAATATAGATCTATTATCTAACTGAATTATCTAACCATATCTTGTTATAACCAAAGTTTGTCTGTTAAAACAGCCTATATCTAACTTGATACACATATAACAATATATAACCTGAAAAATTATAAGATATACTTTGTAACGAAATTTCGTTACTTTTTTCAGTTAGGATTATGATATTTTTGGCATAAGCGATTTTTTGCTATAACAAAAATGTATTTTCTTACCTGAAACATCATCAACATCAAAACGAAAGTATGATACGTTCATAAGTCCACTGTCTTGATGAATGTACATCATATCAGGATTCAAACGCGTAAGATGTAAAACGAACTCAGCAAATCCAGCCAGAGACAGTTGCAATGCAAACTAAACAAAACATTTAAATCATCAAACAAAATGAAAATTTGTTTCTTGACTGCAAATTCCTTACTTGTTTTCTGAACGTCCAATAATCCGTAGCTCCCGAAAAGGTGTTAGTGGCCCATTCTTTCAGCATACTACGAGGGACCATAGAAGCTTGAACATCCTTCAGAATATCTCTTAGTACCTGATGACTAGCTTGAGATCCCCTGGCCTGTACTGTGGCTAATCTTTCGTAATATCTCGAAATGGGAGCATCGTGCTCTACACCCCTTTTAGCACAGCGCTAAAAATTAGCAAAACAAAACGTTTTGCAAGGTAAATTTTGAGTATTTGACTTAAATCAATTGAGAATTAAAATTAAGTCTGCCAACAAATTATCTAATCTTTATCCAAGAACAGGGTTCTCAACATTTGAAGAACAAATCTTACAGATTTTTACAAGGTCTGTTCCCTACCCACTCAGTTACTACTTAGTTTTCGTTACTACCATTATTTTTTATTAAATTTTTTTAACTTTACCCTCACCATTTGATTAATTGTTATTGAATTATTTTTTCCCTTGTATTGCCCCCTTGCTATGTCCAACCTCCCCATGCACTACAAGCCTGTAAGGCTTCTTGTACGTACAAATTACCTAAATAAATAAATAAAGTCTACCTTTGACTTTTCTCTGATATTTTGAGGTGCACCAAATGTTTGAAAAACTCAGATAAAACTACGACTTAAGCTGATTGCAGTTGTACAAACTTTACATCATGAAGTACTTGTACTTCCATTATTTTTGCCTGATTTTTTGACCATATTCAAATTCCCTAATAGGTTTGTCTGAACCCTGAAATTTAAACTTGAAGATAAACTTGATAAATTTCCCTATGTACATTTTTACATTAAAGCCTGGGTTTTAAAAACAAAAAATAATGTTACAAATATAGAAACATTATTCTGAAAATAAGACAGAGTTGTTTGCAAGTACAGTTTTAAGTGTCATATGTTTTTATCCTACAAATTCCCTTATTTTCTCAGATAATTTTTTTCCTGATATTTCCCTAAATGTTTTGGCTCAAAATCATTTGATATTTCCCAGAGTTTTACTTTCTCTGATATTTTTAGTCAAAATCATTTTTCCTGTGCTTTAGACTACTTAAATCAATTTTCCAAGAGTTTTCCATTTCCCAGGATATTTTCTTGTTTACTCAAAATCATTTTCTCTGATATTTCCCAATGTTTTTGACCACTCAAACTCATTTTCCATGATATTTCCCATAGTTTCTTGACTCAAAATAATTTTCCCTGAGTTTTTAGACTTGAAATAATTTTTCCCGATATTTCCAGTTATTCCATTGTTGAACAAACCCTGTAAATTAGGCCTTAGAGGCCGATTAATAGGTGAATTTATAGATTAGCTGGGGCTTAGCTAAGTCTACTTTAAACTTAGTATAAATTTAACGAATGGATAAAAAAGTGGTATTACTTGTTTGTAAATGTCCAGTAATGAAATTGACGCTGGATTATCTTCAACTAATCTCATCTGCGGACTAATAGCCACAACGCGAGAAATGGTGAAATTAAGATATCTGCGAGCTGTCTCTTTCTGTTTTCCTAAATAATGATTTAACATTCGTAGAAGTTGTAAAACTCTCTCTTCCCTGCGAGCGTCACTCAAACAAGTATCATTCACCACCAAATACGGATAAATCTGAAAATCATTATATTTTATGAGTGAATCTACTTTTTGTTCCAGCTTTAAAATCTAGAGTGTCTTATTACCTTTCCATTATGACCTCGAATGCATAATCTTCGAGCTGCAGTGTTATGTTTCTGTACAATATCTACATGTGGCATAAAACGAGCAATTCTGACGTAGTAATGATTATGTTTCGGAAGAAGAAATTCTCCCGGAAGCTCAACATCGGCCGTTTGTTGAGAAAAATTACTGAGGAAACGACATTTCTCCTCAATCAAAAAGGACCTAAATAAATATCAAAGTGTCAAATTTTGTAAAAAAAAAAAAAAAATTACCATTTAAATCTTGGGACCCTCTTGACAGCTCCCTTCCTTAAAGGCCTAGGATTACTTCTGCCTGTCACCCTGGAAACAAACTCGCCCTCCAGGCGTTCTCTTGCCTTTCTACCCAGAGGGGAAGCTTAGAAGGTAAGCCCACTTACAGTGAAACGGGCAGGTGAGACGCAGAAGGAATCATATGCCTTTAACTGTCATGTCACAGCATGTCACACACTGAATAAATACAACACTTTGCTCTTCAACTGTGCGCATGCCAGCGCTCGAAACGCTTACTAGTGGCAAAAAAAAAAAAAGTTCGCTCGGTGAGGCACGTGTAGTACCCCACGTATTACCCCATGCAGGTTTTTTTCCCTGCCATTTTCACCAAGCGAAAGTTCGCCCTATGCTGCTATAGCGCCCCAAGTAATGGCTAAATGGTGTATTGATTGTGGGGCCCACTACAGTAAATTTATGATGTATTTATAATTACTTTGGCAGTAATTTAGTCTTGGCTTCAAGTATTTTAATCCATTTCTTGAGCTTGTTGATTAAATTGTGAAGCTTCATGGCACCAGGCACGCTAAAATAAAAATATATATTCTTAAAGTAGGCACACAAACTGTCTCGATTCAGACTGTCAAAATGATCTTGCGCTTAACTCGCAAATTTTATCTTTACAAGTTAAATTCCATAGGCTGTTTCTACATACGCGTGACGTTGGTTTTACTTTTCGTTTCAAAATGCTCCCGTAGAATAACGAAATAAATCAGTTTTCCCAGTGATGAAAAATCTATTTTTGTCAAAAATGGTCCAAATTGGAAAATTCCAACAGTATTCGACCCAATGAAATAACCCAAACTCAAGAAAAATGGTCTAAAGGTATTTTATAATTTGTTCCACTTTTGTTGTATTCAGCTTGTTTAATTTTTTTTGCCAAATTGTATTGAAATTTTCCTATTTGGAAAGCCAATTTCTTTGGTTATTCTATGGGAGCACTTTTATGATAATAAAAATTAAAAGATATTTAAACCAGGAAATATTTAAGATTTATTATTTCCAGTACCATTCAATCAAGCTTAAAGAAATATACATTAAAACTGTCTAATTAAATTCCGATGGAAAATAACTCATTTGGTTATATTCATTATAGTTGCTAGCTTTTGGCTTAGCAAACGACACAGCATAGTACTTGGCCAAGGTCACTGGTTATATGGTTTTAACGAAAAACATTTTCTTAATAACCACAGTTTGTCCACTAAAGTTAAGTCTTTAATTTTAATTAATGTATTAATATTTTCCTAGGTACTTAGAAAAATTGTATTGTAATTGTAATATTTTTTAATTTTCGCCTGTTCCTGGTTTTTTCAGGTGGAAGAACAACATAAAATTGTTTAAAAAATTATCTTAATATTTGGCGACCAAATATTTAATAAAAAAATCTTTCTACAAATTTTAAAATTACTGATTTATCCCTGACCATTTGCACAGTTTTGGACTTATCCAAGTTCTGTGCAAACCCTGTTAAAAAGGCTTGTAGCTTTTTGATTTGAAAAATATATTTAAGTAACCACTCAAATTGAACTTCAGATGCAAATGTCCATGGCAATATCTGACGTTTCCATCAATTTTGCTTTAAGCAGCTAAAAACGTCTGGCTTGAACGTCTGAGCATTGCCCAGGATGGCAAACATCTAAGAGATAAATAAAATCGTCTGGCTCTGACGATTGTTCTATACACGAGAATTTGGTTCTTCCCAATTCTTTTTTTAATTTGACTAAAACCCTTATAATAATTACAGGGTTATATAATAATATAATACAGTATATTGTGGTTCATATTTTCCAAAAATATGTTCATTTTGTTTTTTAGTAAAAATTTACAATTAACAAATTAAAACGAAGCTTGATAGCCAGTCATTATAGTGTTTGGATTTTGAGGAAAAAAAAAAAAAAAAAAAAAAAAAATTTACTGCCCGAAGGATAGAGACCATTGTACAAGTTTGTACGCAAAACCTTTCAGTGTTGCTTAAATCACATATTCAAATCCTAAGTGCCAAGGATCAGTGAATATTATGTAGGAGGTCTAGACATTCACGCCCGACGTTAAATTTTTAGTGGTTGCTTAAACTATTTAAAAAGATAATTTGTGGTTCATAATAATTTTACTTAAAGCTAATTGTTGCTCTTTTAACTTGCAAAGAAATAACTATTATATGGGTAAGTGTGGAAGCAAAAATCGCCTACCCCAATGAGGCATCTTTTAAAAAACGCATAACTAACACTTCAATCACTCTTTCGTTCAAATGAACCCCACATTTTCATTGCGATTCTGTAATAAAATGTAAAATCTTACTTGAAATCAAAATCTGTAGTAAATTGCCCCTTCATCTTTTGAAATACTGGATCTTGAGCGGTAGCTTGGGCTCGGCGAGCTAATGATTCGGAGGCTGCATTAGAAAACTGCGTTGAAATACTGGATACATTCTCAATTCCAACACCAAATGTGGAAACCAGCTTCTTGACAAAATTGAGAGTATGCGGAGTAACCGGGGCTTCAGCTACACCCACTCTGTTCTCAAAAGCCACTGCATAGCATTTGGCTAGACCTTGACGCAACTGTCTCAATACTTCTTCGTACCAATTTTCCCTAAACCAAACCATCTGTACATATAGGAAGCGATTAAGTTAGTATTTATGAATGATCACAACTAACACTGTAACGGTTTTAGGCCTACCCAGAACCGTAGGATCCTTCCCAACTGGCGATATACCTTTACCCATATATCGCCTCGCCTGCTCAATCAATTTCCCGCCAAAGCATCGAGTCACGTGACTACGCGACTCTAGATTGTTTTTTATCTCCCTGACGGTGAAAGTCTGTCCTATTGTTTTTTATGCCCCCCATGAAAGGATTTACTCTCCGCTCAACATTATTACTTCAATCACTTCGCTTACTGGACGACAATGGAGAAAGAACAACACGCGGTAGAGTTGACGAGTTTTAATGGCGCAATAATAAGCCATATTATAAATTCCCATGGCATGCTGGGTAACTTTTCTAGTTTGGTATAGTTCAGTAGGTAAGTTCAGATCCGTTAATCAGAACTGCCAGTTAGGCTGTTTCCCGCCTAAATTGGGCTTTGTACATTTGGATTGGGCGAAAATTTCAAAACGAATCTGGCAACTCTGGGTTCTGCTAATAACCTCGTATGAGGGATTACCTAATTTATTTTTAGCATAAAGAAAGTTTACATTGAAATCTTTCCGTGAGTATTATTTTTAAACCTATATGTTACGTTTTATTATACAAATAAGCTTCTAAACCCTAATTTTGTTTAAGAAATAGGTTCGTTTTGAAAAGATTTCTCTAACCCTTGGTTTGTTGCGAACGTATAAGGCCTACGTTTAGTAAAAATTACATTATATATTAAACCTCCTAAATATCGGTATAAAACAATACATTACCTCTATAATTTTTCGGATAACCCTTATTCCATTTTCGACTAAATATTTTAATTGAGAACTTGAATGCATTTATATAAATTTAGCACTATTCGGCTCTTATTAAAACCAGAATAAGCTAGCAGTAGCAGACGAAAAAGTAGGCTTAAAAATCGGTGGCGCCTACAGCTCGGAAGTGCAGCTTCCCTGTTATGCTTTTTGTGACGTGTTTCCGGGAAAATATTAACAAGTTGCTCAAGACCAAAATAATTTATAATATGGCCTATTAGTATGGGTCAAGGATTAATAATAGTTGTATCCATGGTTAAATGCGTAAGTGAATATAATCTATTGTAATTATCATTAAATAAATTGTTAATCGTTTAATTAATCTTCTTGGGTGATTCTTAAATCTTTAATCAGGAAACGACCCTGTTCTTTCGTTATCGTACTTAACGATAACATATCTTTTAGTAAATCGGTAAATGATTGACTGCTTATTTCTTTATGATCGGTCGAGGTGTTGAATTACTTTGATTTGGGTCACCCTCTATCAGGAATTCTACCGAAACCGTTACAACACCATTCAATTTAATTCGAAAACATTAACAAACCTGATCCACTATTCCTTCGAGAGAAGACAAAACAGTAGGATGAAGATCCCGTTGCATGTGCATGATTCTACTACATCTCCACATGGGTGGTGTGGCTCTAATAGGACCACTATCCGATGTTGGCTGCTGTTGTTGAGTCGAATGTTGGCTCTCTAAATATTGTAACAGAAAAGTTGTCTATTTTTTTTAAATAGACTAACAACCTGACTCGATTTGGGCCTTGTCAAATTGAAAAAAATCTTGGAGGGTATTTTTTATCCACATGACATCGGTTTTACTTTTCATGTCAATGTGGTCCACAAATTGACGAAAAAATTGGCTTCTCCTTGAGGAAAATGGTCGAAATTGGAAAATTCCAACAGCATTTGACCAAATGATAAAACCTGAATTTAACGAAAGTGGACCAAAGGCAGTTTAAATCTTGGTTCACTTATAGTCATTTGGTCGAATTATGTTGTAATTTTCCAATTTGACCATTTTTGAAGATTCCTCATTGTTTAAGCCAATTTGTTTCATTATTCTACCGGAGCATAATGTAATGAAAAGTAAAATTGAAGTCACATATTAAATTTGCGATTTGTTAAGCTTGGTGCGAGATCAATTCGACAAGGTCCAAACCGAGTCAGATTGCGTGTCTACTTTAAGGATGATCAATTTGCTTACCATTGTTAGTACTGACATTACTGGTGAGTGAACCATCAGTAACATTGGTCCCTGGACTGGGTGGAATGGTCTGATACGAAGTAGTTGGTGTACCTGAACCAGCGGGTTTTTGTTGTAAATCTCCTGATGATAGTTCGCCACTTTTATCTACAAACAATAATCACTTTTTTTTAACTCAAAGACACCCTGGAAGGTTTCTTAAAGTATGCTTATTTAAATCTAACCTTCGACTGGACCAGGGTTGCCAGCCATGAAATTTAATTTACCACGAACACAAAGTCATTAATAGGCATAAACTAGAGAAATAAAAAAATGTTTTGGCCAGCTACATGATCTTGGTCTTGTGGTGTAATAATTAAAGGTAATCTTTCAGTCTTAAACAAACTCATTAGTTTACTTAGTAAAAGTCTTTTAGATAAATACATCCAGGCAGAACTATAACTCTTACTCACAGTAGTAATATAACTTAGTTAAAATCAAATTAGCAAAAACAAAATTGACTGTTTGAAACATCATTGAGACTACCAGAACTGTCTAAGAGGGAAACATCTAGAAAGAAGCAAACTATCTAAAAGCAAAAGGGGATAGAAAGTAAAAAGGGCGCCTCTCCCTAAACTACAAGCCTTTAGCTGTAGAGATCCTGAAATACGGAGAACAAAATACTTACCCCCATTCCCCCCTATATTTTGGCCAATCACGATGACTCTAACCTCACTACAATATCGATTTTTTTTCTCTCCCGTAAGTAGTTTTCCGATTGTAGCGAACCTATCGGCCGGAAAGGTTAATATCGTCTGCTAGTTTAAAGAGAAGCATTTTGCCTAGGCTTAGTTAAACATGGAAGTCCCGACCTCGCGGATGTGATTAGGAATTGTGATAATTGCGTGATTGATCAATGTGGTCTAAGGAAAAATATATTAAATCATACGGAGGCTAAAGTTACTTTGAAAAACTTAATTATTAATACGAATGGCCAGTATAATATACTTTAGAATACACGAAGATGATGCGCCTGGTGGCTATTCTAGTTTTTTGCATTCGTGGCCCAAGTGGATCATGATTAGTTCCATGAGTGGATTTACCATAAGGATATTTATTTTTGGGACAAAAATATTACAATTATAGTTAATGTTATTAAGATTATTAGATTTATTTCTTTAAAACTGTAGATTATTAAAATATATTCCCTAGAGAAACTACTTCTTGACGCTGTACTTCTTGGTTGGCATTAGAACTATTTTTCGGCCTCTTCGCTCATATTTTAGTGCTACGTACGGCACAAAAAGATCTTACGCCAATAAGGGGGGCTGGGAATTCAGAGGGGAGATAAGTAGTTCTCCATATTACAGGTTCTAGACTCAAAGTCCAGTAGCGCCCTTTTTACTTTCTATCCCCTTTTGCTAAAAGGTTGAGTTCAGAACAATAAGTTTTCTATTGTTCAGTGTTTCTAACCAGGACAACTGGTTAATTCATATTAAATTGTTCATAGTTTAATCTACATAAAAGGAGTAATAGTCTGAAAAAATTCTCATAACAAAGTTTACAAAGGTTTAGTTAGCTACTTCATAACTAGGAGAGAATTTATCTCATTGGAGTGGGTTCCACTACTATTATCCCCCTAGTGTTGAGCTCTAATATCACTATATGTTAAAGTTCTAGGCTAAAGGAATTCCTCCCAAACGTTACAATAACTGGTGACCTTTTTTTTATGTTTTGAAAAAATTACAGTTCGCAATGATGAAAAAAGCAAAATCAAAATAAGAACTGCAAAACCGCAATGAACTTGTTCTCGAGCATTCGTACTTCTCTTTTGATAAGAAAAACGGTACTTACATCTTTCTCTTTGTTCAATTTTCAAAGTTAGGTACAAAGTTCTGATCGGAAAATAGACAGCTTGTGGAAATACCCGCCCAACTTGGCTAAGAATATTCAATATTTGTTTGCCTTCATTGCGAACCAAGCAGGTTAATAGCTGAGGAATCCAAGGTAACCACTGAATAGGCGGAACACCATTATTGTATTTGTCTACAGCTTCAGCCAATGTTGATTTCTCATCATCGTATGTCAAAAGCCAAAGAACCTAAGTGCCAATAATTATTGAAATATTATAAATGGGAAATAGTGTATAAATGGCTTCGAAATTAAATATTATTAGAAGCTTTTCTCGAGCAACTTGTCAACTTTTTAGCCCAATTACTTTTGCTAATGTCACACTCTGTAACAGGCTTCTAAAATCAATCATGCACTACACCATGTAGCTTAAAAACAGAGGCAGATCTTTAGGCTGCTTGATTTTGGGGCATTTGTAGTGTAATTATAAAAACAGATAATACTCTTATGTAACATTCAATGTCTGTCTGACAATATCGCTAAACTAAAGGAAGAACTGAATACAGCTTCCTGCTATTTTTTCACATTTAGATTTTGCTACTTTTTAAAAACTGTGTGGTATATACACTGTGTATAGATGGCATTAGTCTCTCGGAGTAATTCAGTTAATTAGTTCGATAAACTCAGCATGTTTATTCAATTAGTTCCAGTTCCCATCCAATCATCTTCTGTCCTTCAAACTGTTTCAGTCCAGATCGCTAGGACAGTAAAATGCTCTCCCAAAGAATCAGTTTAAAATAATCAAATCTGAAGTCAACCCCAACCATCCCTCGCTTGACTATCAGAATAGCCCACCCGATCCACTTTAACCTTGATTACATTTATTTTTAGGAAAGTGATATTTCAGAATTTTTTTTCATGTGGCAGCCATACGAAAAAAAAAAAAAAAAAAAAGAAGAAAAATCTCAGAATTCCATGGAGCTTTCGTTTTTTAATAGTTTTGTTTTGGCATTTTAAGGGTAGAAAACTCGTTTTTTGTGTACTAAAACTTTTTTTTTTACTGCTTTAACTTTCAAACATAAACTCTGTTTTGGATTTAGCTGTTTTGCATTTAACTTACCTTGGCTAAATATTTTCTTGACTTGCTTTCATTTTGGTGTCTACATGCATGTAAATAACATGTAAGAGCCGCTACTGCCATCTGAATTTGGCGACTAGATTAAAAAAATAAAATTACATACTACAAATAAATAAGTATAAAATGAGAAATCAGTGGTATTCCATACCTTTCCCAACGATCTCTGGTAAACAGTTGTTCCAAATAGTCTCCCCATAGAGCCCAGGCTTTAACTAAAGTATCGTGCATTTGTACAGCTGCGCTAAATGCTTTATTTGCGTCTTCAGAGCGTCCAATTTGTGCTAAAAACATTCCTTTCAAAGCGTAGAACTCTGCTGTCATTTCTTTCGTGAAGTAGCGCAGATTGGTGGATTCTATAACTTCAAGACCCTAAAAACATTTTTCAAAATTACGGTAAAAAAATCCCACTTTATTAGGGTTCTTTTTTCTTTAATTGGTCTGTACCTCTTGCAATTCGTTTTTCCCCATAATGTTAGACATTTGAAGGTAGCACTTGACTTGTTGACGAATTTTTTGGAAACAATCAACAATGGGAACACTTGGAATTGTGTGAATTCGACTCAATGAATCTGATTTATTTAAATGAAGAAATATCATGATTTAATATCTTTGAAGTTTTTTTTTTTTCTATAGAAAACGACATGGTACTGAATGAAAAACTTTATTCTTCAGTCGATTGTTAGGTTTACTTGAATTTAAAAATAGATTAAATTAAAAAACATGGTACATAAAATTTATATAAGGGATGTTAGGATACAATTCATTGGGGAAATATTGTGATTTAATTTTTACTAAATATACACCCGTCTTACTTTAGAACTTTTCATTGAGTTAATTTAATTAAGTGCATGCATAGGCGGATTATTTTCTCTAAGTAACCAAAACGCTATGCTACCTAATGACAACAGTCGTTGTCGGACTGGGTTTTGCAGCCCTTCACAATTGCCCTATACCGTGTATCACCTTAACTTCATTCTGAAGTTATACTGTCGAACCTAATGTTTCTTTAATCTCCTATGGTATGTTTCAGGTTTGAAACGTATCTCTGGCGCACGAGAGAGAGAACTTTTGGGGGAAAACTCCCTATGACTCCACGATTCCTTCCCCCAAAAAACCTATACCATGCCTCTGCGGCTCTAATTTTTTTATTAGGCCCGGATTGGGCCAGTTTTCTTTAGTTGCTCTCTTGATCGCTAGCTGGCACTTCAACCGTAATATTTTCAAAAAATTTTCTCTCGTGTTTTCTCTCTATACAAGCTCTGATGTCATGAGACCCGACTGAGATACCTGACTGGGACTTGCAATCTGGTTACTTAGAAAAAATAATCCGCTTATGGTGCATGATATTAAATTTATAAAATTAGCTATTTTAACTTGCGCAAAAATATAGAATTTAAAATAAGAGATGACGAAAGTTTTCTTGTGCCCAAGCGTTAAAAAGTTTATTATTTAAAACTCGACTGCAGTTTCGGTGGCCTTCATGGCACCATTATCAAGAGTCAACCGTTTTACAAAATGATTTATACAAAAACAAAAAATGTCCTGTCGTGAAATTAATTTAGGTCTATAAAATGGTTTTATGATTGAGTTCCAAAAAACGTTTCCAGTAGACCAAAAATTCTGCCCCTGGTCCTAAATCTCTTTTGTTTTTGTATAAAGTCTCAAATCATTTTGTAAAACGGTTGACTCTTGATAATGGTGCCATGAAGGCCACCGAAACTGCAGTCGAGTTTTAAATAATAAAGTTTTTAACGCTTGGGCACGAGAAACTTTCGTCATCTCTTATTTTAAATTCTATACTGTGCATGATATTATTAGATTTGCTAATTATTAGGCATATGATCTACTATTCACATATTTTAAATTTGAATTTGGCAAGATATATATATTTTTAAATTAAAGTAAGTATAATGATCGACTGGAGAACTGCCTAAGCTCAAAAATAAAGTTTTTCGTTCAGTACCATGTTAATTTCTCTAAAAAAAAAAAAAAAAAAAAAAATTCAGGTATTTTTTAATCATAATAAGTAATAAGTTTAATATTTTAATATATTTCATTTATATTTTAATATATTTCTTTTATATTTTAATATATTTCATGTATATTTCATGTTAGGATCACCTAACATGCAAAAATAACATTCACAAAAACAGGTATATATCTTGAACTCAATGAACACTCCACCTTATTACTTTATGACTATGTTCAGCCTCGCACATGGAAGCATTCGGTAGGCTAATCTATGAATCGATGAACTTACCCACCTTTAAAATGTCTAATTCACTAACAGGCCTTATGCTGAGTCATTTTTCTCACTTAAAATCACTTTTTTAAAATTTCGTTGCTAAAAGTCTCTTTTTCTAAAATTGCTTTTTAAGCTATTTATCTTTGGAAAATTGTCTTCTTAAGCACATTTCATTTAATATTTGAACGTTGAATGTTGTTACCTGGTTGATCCAGCCAGTAGTCATAATAATAAATAATAATAAAAGTTTTTATTGTCTCGAAGACTAAGCCACGCGTATCTAAGTACATGCCGAAATAAGGGGCAACCGCGAATGGTTCATTAAATTAGAGAAGTAGAAAAGATATCTGCTGATGCTATTCAGAAAAATAGACCAAAAAAATCTAGTCTAATCTCATCGTTTCTAAACAAAAAGTGATATAATTTATTATAAGGTAAAGAGTTCCACAATAAAGTTAAAACGTGTGATATTTCCAATAGAAGTTTTTTTAAACTTCAGAAGGTTGGTTTTTTTTTTAGTCACTTCTCTAATTTTTTTAGTCACTTTTTCGTCAATATTTGGTTACCATTTTTAACTCTGTTAGTCAAATCAAAAATTTTTTACTGTGTAAGTGAGTATCAGGCCTGCTAGTAAAAAACATATTAAGAAATATTACACTATGATAGTATGGAGTTTGGAAATTTATCTGCATCTGTGCCGCGAAGCAATCTTGTTTGGCTAAATTTCAAACTATTCATGAACCTGTGTTAAGCCTATTTTCCAAGTAAGTTAAAAAAGTATTTCTAACTTCATTTGAGTTTATAAATTTTTTCGGCTTCATTATCGCTTTAAGACGCATGGCCATGCCAAACCACAGCTAAATTAAGATTCTAAATTAGATGCTAAAAACCTAATATTTCAAGTGCGCTTCGATTTGTTTCTTCGTTTAGTAAAATTTTCAAAATAACTATAAATTACTTACCTAAACAAACGCCAGTCAGCCCATGCTTGCGAGCGATTTTTCCATAATGAATGATGGATTGAGCAGAGGCGTGAACTCCTAGCATGGAATGATTGCTCTGAGAATCAGGGGGAGTTCCTTGAGTGCCTTCGTAGTGAGACACGATGGCTTGATAATGATGTTGCCTCCAAGTGAAAATGTCACTCCAATGAGATAAGTCGTCACTCAGAACTGGGAGGCGATTTCTCCAAGTTTTGACGATGGCTTTCATATCGTGCAGACTAGACGTGCGACCAATATTCGAAGGCAACAAGCCTTGATGAATTTGAGCAGCTTCTTGCAATTCCATAATACGCTGAGCAGCCTATATGTCAAGTTTGATTTAAATTAAAAATGGACTAATTCATCTACTTGACAGAACACCAAGCACTAATTCTTAAAAGTAATTCAATCTTAAATTTAAATAAAATCTTACAAAATGAGAGATACATTTCCAGCTATAAATGTATATTTCCTGTTTAAATTTTGACTACAGATAGCAATGCCAGAAGTAAATGAACCAATTTATGGGTAGGTCAGCTGTTTTTAAAACAATGTTGACAGCTTCAGGGTGGGTCAGCAGTCGGTTTTTTGGTCGTTCTTCCAGATATTTGCATAGCTTTTCAAAATAAGTGACAGCTTAAATTTTGTGTTTTTCTTGTTAAAAAATTGGTCGAGGTACATACATAATCTGTGACACTATTTTGAAATGAATGAAAACATTAAGAATAAATTTATAAATCTCAAATAAAACAAAAGACCATTTAAAGTCAATCATTGGCCAAGAATAAGTCTCATCTCTTTTCCCAAGCTTTCACGTTGGTTATAAACCACCTAGAGCAAGAAATATCTTTCTTGTTCCACTTATAAAAATAGTAATAATTTCTTTGTTCAAAAAGAAACGTCCGAAGATACATTGCGTGACAGGTAGTAGAAACATTGCGTTGCCAACATGCAATTTTAAAATCACAAGTGGTAGCTCACATAGCTGTCGCTATGGGGTAAAGGAAGACACGAGTTTAAACTAAGGGGCTTAATGAGTATCTTAATTGTGTTTAAAGAAGAAATATTATTATTTCCTTAACTTCGGTTCATTTACCTCTGTCAATGCCAATAATAAATTATCAGAGACAATCTAGTTGTTGAATGCTTCAAGTCAATTCTGAACGTCTCTTATAGGTCAAAATATAAGGTTAACCTTAAAATTTATTTCATCTGCTTTATATGCAGCTAAATTCTGGACCACTGGTAAATGTCCTTCAATTGAACAGAGCGTATAAAGTGAGAAATATGGTGCTGTCTGGTGCAGAAATATCACAAGGCGCAAAATTTTAACAATTTCCGTTAGTAGCAAGCCAGCTAAGGTAAGGGTGCCTGCTGAATTAGTTCCCAAATTAATACAAATATTAAAAAAAATCACCCCCTTTCGGATCATAGGAGTTACACCGCATCACTACACTAGGTTGAATTCCTTGGTTCGGAATTACACTCCCGGTTGTGCAAAAGTAGGACTGCGAAGATTACCCCATAAAACACACCCAGGGAAAATTAAATTAGACGCACCACATTACGAGCTATGGTTCGGGGCATTTGAGTATGAAATCAGGCTCTGGCTGATGATCATAGACATGGGGAATTAGACAAACAGGTTGAGACGCAGTGGATGGAACTTAAACAGGACAGCAAGAGGCTAGTCAGTTCAATGTGGACTTTCAACTAATCAAACATAAGGATTTGCAGAGAAAAGTGGTATTGAGGAAACAACCGTTGGTACTATTAGGGGATGTTTACTACTATACCCCGGATAAGGAGAAATTAAGGTCTCTAAAGCAAATTAATGCAAACTTGAGTTCCTATTCTCAGAGGTTTAAGGGGTTGAGGGTTGAAAATTTTTCAATGTCACCAGTACCTATTTCAAGGCCGCCTTATGAGATGGTTCACAATGACCATAGACTATGGTTTTTGAGGGAGTTGCCTCCAATTTTCCTTGGTTGCCCTTAGGTGAAGATTAAGCAATAGTTTAAAAGTTTTCACCGATATTTGATTCTTCTGATTTGTGTATGAAGATAGGTATCCCTTTTGTTATGGGGGGGGGAGAATGCAACTGGAATATGATAGAGATCCACATGCATCGGGGCGAGTACTTATTTCCAGCCTAGGACAGAAGTCCTACAGGAAGTCACGTGGGGCCCTATGATGAAAGGGAGGGCCTCAACTTGGTCTCTGATGCCTAGGTAGATAATACTCAAGCACAGATTTTATCAGCTGGTCTACACTACTTTTTCCAATTTGAATGAAAACTTGTACATAGGGTTTTTTGGACCATAGAACTAGGATTTTCAATTTTGAAAAACATCCATTCTGTAGTTTTGGAGATATGAATTGTCACTTATTGGATATTTGACCTTGACCCCAGTAGTAACCTCTGTTTTTCTCAGCTACCAGTTGAGATAAAACACTCAAAGGGTCTCACTTTAAAGGTAATGGGGAGCTCTTTTCGAAAAAGATTTAGTTTTAAACTGTCTCTAAATTAACATGAAAAAATAGAGATTCTAATCACTTGACCTTTGACCTTGAAAATATTATATTTTTTTCAGAATTCTCTGCCCACAGGTTTAGTGGTACTACAAAAATTGGGAGGGTGAAATGTCACGTTTTCGAAAAAAAAAAAAAATGCTTTTCTACCCCCTAGTGCAATAAAACAACACATATCACCATATATACAGGGTGTTTCTGAAAGGTCTGGAAAAAATGAAGGGGTTTTTTCGTGGGGTCAGACTGAGTGAAACAGGTTTATGAACCTTTAGTCTCACGCGCTGCGTTGCGTAGTTATGAGCCCTTGAAAATAGTCCTCAAAAATACGAAAAACGACCGAAAGGTGTAGGTAAGGTTGTGCCTTTGACCATTATTGTTTTTCAATTTAATTGTGCATAAGCTAATTATCGAGAGATAAGTGAAACAAGGTGTTTATTAACTAAAAAAAACGTTAATACACACTTGAGCCCGTCTAATAAATGATTGTCTAACTCGTTCGAAGATCCCTGGTGTGTTGCGTATGGTTTCGCAGGCATCAATAATCCTTTGACATAGATCTTCCTCGTTACGCGCTTCACTAACATCAACTAAGTCCTTAAGGTGGCCCCATAGAAAGAAATAACAAGGGTTTAGGTCCGGAGATCTGGCTGGCCACGCAACCATTCCGCCACGACCAATCCACCTCAAAGGGAATGTTTCATTAAAGAAGGCCCTAACTAGGAGAGAAAAATGAGGTGGTGCACCGTCGTGCGCATACCACATATCTCGTCTCAAGGCCAATGGTACGTCTTCAAGAAGCTCGAACAGATTGTCTTGAAGAAATCGGAGATATGCCTCACCATTAAGCCTTGGCTGCAAAAAGAATGGTCCAATTGGTTACCAACAATTCCGCACCAGACGTTTAAGCTGAATTGAACTTGGTGAGCTTTAACACTTGTAGCGTGGGGGTTTTGTTGCGCCCACTGATGCCTGTTGTGCATGTTCAATATGCCATCACGAGAAAAATTGGCCTCATCCGTAACTAAAATGTTTTGGGGTAAGTTGATGTCTTATCAGTGGTTTATCGCTCAACATCAAGACATCAACTTACCCCAAAACCTTTTAGTTACAGATGAGGCCAATTTTTTCCGTGATGGCATATTGAACATGCACAACAGGCATCAGTGGGCGCAACAAACCCCCCCCCCCCCCGCTACAAGTGTTAGGTCTCACCAAGTTCAATTCAGCTTAAACGTCTGGTGCGGAATTGTTGGTAACCAATTGGACCATTCTTTTTGCAGCCAAGGCTTAATGGTGAGGCATATCTCCGATTTCTTCAAGACAATCTGTTCGAGCTTCTTGAAGACGTGCCATTGGCCTTGAGACGAGACATGTGGTATGCGCACGACGGTGCACCACCTCATTTTTCTCTCCTAGTTATGGCCTTCTTTAATGAAACATTCCCTTTGAGGTGGATTGGTCGTGGCGGAACGGTTGCGTGGCCAGCCAGATCTCCGGACCTAAACCCTTGTTATTTCTTTCTTTGGGGCCCCGTTAAGGACTTAGTTTATGTTAGTGAAGAGCGTGACGTGGAAGATCTACGTCAAAGAATTATTGATGCCTGTGAAACCATACGCAACACACCAGGGATCTTCGAACGAGTTAGACAATCATTTATTAGACGGGCTCTAGTGTGTATCAACGCTGACGGAATGCATTTCGAACAATTTTTGTAAATACTTCTGATTCCGATTATTAACTAATTGATAATTATGGTAATTAATAATGGTTTCTTGTAAAATTCCCTTTTCAACACCCGAAACACACGTAATAAACCACACTTTGAGTTCAAGTACTTCTGACCGAAGTTAATGATTGCACACTCCTAAACATGTTGATACACTTTTTTTAGTTAATAAACACCTTGTTTCACTTATCTCTCGATAATTAGCTTATGCACAATTAAATTGAAAACAATAATGGCCAAAGGCACAATCTTACCTACACCTTTCGGTCGTTTTTCGTATTTTTGAAGACTATTTTCAAGGGCTCATAACAACACAACGCAGCGCGTGAGACTAAAGGTTCATAAACCTTTTTCACTCAGTCTGACCCCACAAAAAACCCCCTTCATTTTTTCCAGACCTTTCAGAAACACCCTGTATATGTATGCTTATTCCACCTTCAAGTTATCCTCATCTTTCAGAACTGTTGGTAGGATCAAAAGGAGAAATCCACTTTTGGCAGATCTTCTAACTCCAAAGAATTATTCAACCATTTTACAATGTAAATATATCCTTCATAGATAGAAACCTCTTTTGCAAACCTCTCGTTTTCTGTTTCGTTTTAAATTTCACCTTTATCCAAGACCTCTTAAGACTACATAAGACACTCGAAAGACTTCCCCGATACCTCTTATGACTATCCTTTTTAGGTAAGGGGAGGTTCTCTAATTTTTTTAAATAGTTCAAGTTAATAGAAAAGGCGCCATTTGTCTTGATGTTAGTGTGCCTAGTAGACTTACAGTTCTGCGGAAGTGTAAAATGTTACCCTTTCCAAAGAAGACACATTTTCTCAAATAAACTTTTTAGAGGCAATTTTTTTCTTTACAGGACATGGAAATTTTGTAAGATAAATAGCAGCTGCCCACCCAAGCAGTGAAGTGAAGTAGTGAAGATTATAAATAGATATGCAGGGAATTGATTTAACCCCTAAACAACAGTATATTACCTGAAGTGTTTGTAGATGAATATGTGAAACAATATGCGGTAACCTCCTCCATTCCCGGATGCATAAATTTGTTGAAACTTCAACCAAACGATCGACCAGATTCAAATGATGATCATCAGGATGGCAAATGGCCACGTAACCTCTATACAAGTTAACTTTCCATGCCAATTCCTTGGAACAATTCATTTCAACTTGAGCAAGTGATTCCTTCATCGTATTCCAATTAGGAACACGCCAAGCACTTTCCAAAACCAAATACGGATTATCGCAACCTTTACTATTCCCGCATTCTAAGAGCAAATCCCATTGGTTCAGCTCCTTTGAGCATCGTATCCATTCTTGTTCCCATAGACGGTATTCGCTGTGTAAAGTAGGCGAAGCTGGAGCGCTGTTATGATCTTGTCTAGCTTTGCTCATGGCTAGTTCAAAAGCACCTTGAGCCTGTTCAAAATATCCTTGTTGTTCGTAAGCGATTGCGATATTAGTTTCAGGATATTTGGAACGTTTCTGCCATAATCCGGCCCATAAGTCTTCCTCTTTCAGTAAGCTGTAAATGTCCGATAACGCATCCAGCGTCTCGTGTTGAGTTGCAGCTTGGACCGTTGGTTCAAAGTCATAGCAATCAGACGTGATCGATGGTCCTCGAGATTTTAATTGGGTGTTGACACCTTTCTCAAAAGCCAGGTTTTCGAGGATGAGACAGGTTCTGTGCCACAAATTATGAGACTTGCCCAGGTACTGGAAAAAAAAGTTGGAATAGCGAAATTTAAAAATATTTCTAAATGCAACTTACTTTAAGAATGCATGGTTTGATTGGAGCCGAAGGGCTGCATTGTGAAAGGGCTTCCATAAATGTGCCGATAGCGCTGGGATGGCAGTCCTTTTGAATAACGTGACTGCCACTGCATAAAAATGGTACCAGTTCACTAGCCAAAACCTAGAAAAAAAAAATAAAAATAAAAATAAAATAAAAATGGAAAATTTTACGTGTCAGAGTTTTAACAAACAAGGACTAATACTGTCCTAATACTGTCCGAAGTAATTTTCCATTACAGTTATTACTATAACTATGATCAACTTATTTAAGATTATTTGTAATCATTCCTTAAAAGGATTAGGAAACCCAAATGCGACCAATTCGAGTTAGCTGTTTTTAGTGTAGAAAATAGCATAAAAAACTGATATAACCTACTTGGTGTCCAAAAGAGATTTACAAGAAAAAAAGTAGTTAAAACTTGGTTTTGTGAAATGAGATTGCCCACTCAATAGCTTTGAAATTTATTTTTGTTGATTTTGATGAGTAAATATTGATATTTAGAGATTTGTTTCAAATTATCTGGTCATATTTCCTTTTCCCTTTAAGATTGAAATACTCCTTCATTGCACTCTATCTTTACTACATGACTGCCAGCTGGAGAATAAACATCTTTATAACAGAAGGGCCTTCTAGCCTCATTAAGTAACCTTGGGGTCATGTGTATAGCTTTACATTAAAAGCAACTGGCGGCTCTGGAGGAACCCTGTGAAAGTCTCTTCCCTGATGCACGACAAGTATGCCTTGTCAAAGGCAGGAGCCAATGGGATCCACATACACTTCTACATCCCTCCTTTCTGCCTTTAGTAAGGTAAATAAATTGTGTATCAGAGAAGTTGCTTTAATTTAAATCGATGTACACCATACTTTTAAAGAATTCAATCTTGCCATAATCACTGTATTCTTCTATAGTTCAGAACCTCGCGTGGGAAAAATTATTTTCTACCGAAGGTTTGATGGCCATCTTCCATTCCTAAGTGACAGAGCTTTTAATAAGTGGGGCTCACTTATTAATGAAAATTAGCCATTTATTGACTTTCATCTGCCAGCATGATTTCTTCGCCATTGACACCCAAAAGGCTTACATGTGAATCCTACTCAAACAGTCATTCAAGGTGTAGACCATTCGGCGAAAGTCGTCGCCATCCCAAGAGACAAGCATTACGAACCCTCACAATAGGTATATAAAGGATATAAGCCGCGAAAACATTATAGTACCAAATGATTTCCAAACACTCAGCGATGTAATCAAAGTGGATACAACAACTTGAGGTGGAGGTATAGTGGGAAAGTGCTTGCATTATACAAGCCAATGAAAACCTTGTACTCCTTGAAAGGGGTGCTTTAGTTTGGAGCAATGCGACCCAATCTTGTTATGTTTGTCTTGATTTGCTGAGTGTTGTAGGAAGGAGTGTTTATCTAACAAGTAAACATTGAGATCTAACCAATTTTGGGCTTGTAATGTGATTAGGGTGGCGGGGCCTTGATCTAAGCAATTGGATAACTTAAATATTTGATTAAAGTTGGTATGTGAGCGAGAGTTTGACTTGTAGGAATGACTAGAGTGTCACTGTATTGTTTTCATCTTAAGTGTAATGATCGTAGATAGTTTAAATTTATCAGTTTCATGTGCAAGACATAATATGGTTGTATTTTCGAAATGGAGATCATTCCACAGGATTAATGATTCACACAAAAGACTGAAACCGTTTTGAATCTTCAAATCAACTTTTCTAGATAATTATTTGTATATTTTGAGAAATTATCTTTACCGGTTGAAATTTCTATTCATATTTTTGATATATTGAGGGTTTTTGTTAAATTTTGCTTGTTTTTCTTTATTGAGTTTGGATGATTTTAATAGTACTGGTAGCCTTCACTGCTGGCTAGTTCCGAGGAAAATAATGGATCAAATCTCTGCGGGATTATGAACTGCGATATACACAAACAAGGTCATGTTGTTAATTCACCAATGCCAAACAAGTTTGAGGGCTTCTGTATCATAGTCTTATGTACACTGTGATGCAGGTTGAATTAATCAGACTAACCCATTTACTATTTTAAGCCATAAATTTGCTACATTTGTCTCTGTTGTCTGGTGACCACCACTTATAGGCTTTGCCTCAGTGGAATCCTTCAATCTACTAAATGCTATTATGATAATTATACATTAAAATATATTTTTTGTCAAATTACTACACTTACATTGGAGGTAAGGTTTCAGTACTTAGGTGGCTCATTTCCTATGCGAATAACCCTAAAGAGAAGTTTGGCGGCTTCTGCTGCGTGTAAACTACAAATTTGGGCTGGCAGACACATTTTCGTGATCTAACATTTCAAGCTTTCATTTAAAGTAGTTTGTGTCCTGGTAGAAGAAAGTTGGTTTTGAGTATATTTTTGTTTCTTCCATCAGAGGACTGCCAGTTTGGGTGGCATATGTGCCAATTATTGTTTCTATAAGCCTTTTTTGTGTCAATGGCAAAGGAATCATATTAGTAGAAGAAAGCCGATAAATGATAAAGCTGCCACATATACAAAATATCTCCATATACAACGCTTTCATCCTACAACGACAAACTGTTGGTTCCACTCGAGCTCCCGAACTTTTAGTACTTCGTATAATCTAACATGCGTAATTTAACGTACTATTTATCTAGTTACAATACTATCATATTTTGCTATATCTTTGGGTGGTAATTAGAGGCTGGCATTCGCCAGCCTCTGTTATTCATAGCTCTAGTTTTCCGTAGACGGCTAGCAGCTCCTCTGTTTGGGCTGTATTAACTCCAATGGGGAAATAACATGGGCTGCCAAGATCCGAGATTCTTATACATTATCGAAGCTCAAATATCATGGGATTACCCATGACGCTTTTTTTTGGTACACGTAAAAACTCAGTGTGTCTGTACCTAGAGTTGTCGATCGGAAAGGCCTACCTATAATTTGGAAGTTCTTTGTTTTCCTTTTTTGAGTGATTTAGTTTAATTTTATGTCGATATGTGTGCTTTTGACATTTTTTTCCCCAAATCAGACTTTAATATAAAGTAAAATTAATTTTAAATCTATGTTATACAGAATGGTCGCTCGCTTTGCACGCGTTGAAATTACGGTTGCCTCTAGCTAGTGCATAAACGGCCATAGAGTATTTGCATAGCCCGCTTAGACAGTCCGCTTAGGCAAAAAAGGCTGTAGCTTCCAGCTCTATCATTGCTGTATGGTTCCACCTCTAGCCAATGAACACGCCGTCAGGCGGTTAACCATCCCGCTTATAAATTCCCTACGCGCTGCTGCAAAGCGACCGTTCTCTATATTTATTCTGGGATAGAGAAAACACGCCCCTTTACCTTTACACCCGCTGAATTTGGGAAGTGAAATAAGCGGGAGAGTAGCGAAAAGAGAGTAAGAGACGCCATAAAATGTTTCATCGGTTAGTTTCGTAAAACTACTATATCTTTAACAAAAGACTTGAATATGGTAATTATTTTTGTTTATTTTATTTTTGAAATGTCTTAATTGAATTTTTATAAGTTTTATTTTCCATTTGGACTTAAATATTAACTAAATGAGTTGTTATAAATTACAATCCAAGGCTTAGTGGGACAATCTCTTCGACGTAGACATTTTGGTCAGGTTTTACTAGATAGATGTCAGTACTTTCTCCGCCGACCGACCTCATGTTATAGAATGTAACAAGCACCACCATTTCCAAAACTAAGCGATTGGGAAGTCTTGGGTACAGCATAATAGACCAAGTAGAAATTTTCGCAGAGTTATTCGTGAAAGGTTTGGATCAATGGCACTCCCATTTAAAATGATAATATATGCCCATTGAAAGTTGTGATGGGTGTTCTCGGAATGATAATCATATCTGTCCATTCAAAGTTGTAATTACAACTGTGAAAGTAGTACTTACGTTATGAATAACCTGTAGCTTTCTTGTTGCATGGCAACAAGGTTTTTCAACTAATCCAAATAGTACCAGATTACCGAATTAGTGTTCAGGCAAACTTTGAGTGACTAGCCACTCCGTGGCAACTCCCCTTGACCATTAGTATAGCTATGCTTCAAGTCCCACTTCATAGACATAAATCCTTGATCTTATGTAGGTATTGTAGCACATATGAGCGGTTCTCAAAAGAGCATTATCATGAGATTGGATTAGGTTAGGTTAGTTTTTTAATAGAAAAAGCCGCTGTTCTGAGATATTCTGCGGTTTTCAAAATCACTGACTTAAAGGGACTATCTGCGATTTTCAAATCCCCTTTAAAGTCGCCATCTTTTCTAGCTTAGCAGATGACGTTGTACAAAACAAATTGTACAATCAAAGATAGCCTGCGTATGGGAAGAGCATTTTAAAGGGGCAAGTTTCAGAGCAGATAGGGCCTTTAACCACAAACCCTCTGCCTACGCATTTTTAGATACTTTTTTACACATACATTCTGCTGTTTCTCATTAAGTATCTTCCAGATCCTGGGGAAAAGCTGAAGCCAGAGATGTTGGGCCAGTTGTGTGTCCATGTGACACAAATGGCAAGTGGCTATCAGGAAATTGACAGTTTTAACGTCTCTGAGAGATTCCAAGAACTTGGCCTGCCTAGTTATCAACTGAAGAAGATTCTGCTTGGGGTCGATGTTTTCCGATTTAATATGAGCTCCCACTATTCCCGACACTGCTGATGCTGCTTCCACCAAACCCTTTGTATGCGTTTCGTCTGAAGATGGTAATTCAATATCAATTTCTTCCTGTAAAACAAATACGTAATAAAATTAAGACAACTTTTTTTTTTTTTTTTTTTTTTTTGGAATTTGAAGTAACTTCGTAAATTAACTGAGCAATTCTGCAACATGGTTTTATTATTATTATTATGAAGAGAGTCAGATATGCTTGACAAGCACTCTGACTAGTAGTCCATTGTGCATCCCCTGACAGTTCAAGACTTAAAAAAGTTTGATTTCAGTGAAGAATTTGCTTCACTAGGATATCAGAAAAAGTCCATCGGTCCTTTTTAGAGAGACCAACGATAAACTCCTTCGTTTGTCTTTGATCATCTAACTGAAGCTAGAGCCTTAGTTGGAAGTCAATCACGGCTTTTCGGAGTTGGTTCACCACCATGCCAGTCAGCATAATGAGAGTGGGTTCGGGTTCAAAGAACCTACACACACCTGGCAAGAACATCGGTCTCCTCATTACCACGATACACTTGATGTCCAGGTACCCAATAAAGGTCAACCTTATTAACGGTACCCAGCATCGAGAGCAGATCATAGCACCTACCCTTATCCCCAAGACTTCTTTAGACTAACCTTTTTTGGTAAGGGTACAAACCCCTTTTAAAGGAAATGTCAAATTATTTACAGCCTTAAGAGCAACCTGGATATCAGAGAAAATCTGAATAACCTTGCCATCATAGTTCTTTTTAAGACTGAAATCAACACAGAAGCATATGGCAAATATTTTTGCCTGAAAGATGCTAGAATGAACACCTAGGCTTTCTTAAAAACCAAACTTCAAAATTTATTTAAGTAAACCCCAGCGCCTACGCCAGAGTCGGTCTTGGAACCAGTCTAAATTGCCTTTTGCAATAGTTCCAAGAGACCAATAGGTTCGGCTAGGAAAACTTACATCAAAAGGCTTAAAGAATATTGTTGGAATAGTATTGTGTGGCTCTATTACCAATTTGTAGGCCGGAACCACCCATTATGGTATACCCTATAGGGACGAATGTAGAGGACGAATATTCAGGAGAACTGGGGGCAGTTCTGAGCAACAAACATTCTGTATTAATAGTCAAAGTGGCTATTTAGAACCAAAGTGGCTATTTAGATCCAAAGTTCCTATATATAGCCACCAGGAAGCTCTACACTATATATACACTAATATGCCCTGGTTTAATCTATAGGCACCCATAATAACAATTTGGGAGTAAAGAGTCTGACGAATTACGCCCAAATTTTTGCCAAAATAGCCAACAGGAAGATCTGCATTAATTATGTCCAAATTTGGACCTAAATAGTCGTGACTAGTCCTTGCAATTTAGACACAAATCTTGGGTATTCAAAACTTTGGTCCTAAATAGCTATAACAGTGCAATGCCAAATTAGAACATTTACAACAAAAGATATTTAAGACTAAAATTTAAGATAACTAAAATTTGGGACTAAAAAGCAATGACCGGGCTGTCGCGACTATTTTCCCCAAAAATTTGGAGGAATAATTAGGCGCATATTTAAATGGCCATTAATAATATGTACTGTAAGTTAATTTTTAAATGTTATTTTAAAATTTGACATTAACCAGTCTTTAATAAATCCAAAAAAATCTCACATCTTCTTTATTTTCGACTGTCTCGATATCCATTGGTTCGTCCTTAATAGAAGCTAGAGCGAAGGACTCCCTTTCTTGGGAATCAGCTTGATTGATGAGAGCTGTTATGGATGGCAGCAGAGTTTCCGAAGAGGCACTCTGAATCACTGTTCCATTGACAGCAGTCATCAGCAACAGCTCGATACACTGCTTGATCCAAAAATGGGGGCCCATTGTATCCCAATTCTGAGAGCACGTGATGTACATCAAACGTTCGTGAAGACGCCGTCTCATACTAGAATCAAAAACTTCGAAGAATTTCTTCCTGATGCTTGGTTGGATACATCGTAGTCCCGCCATAAAGGCAGGCTCTAGTTTAGACGTTAGTTCAGTGCCTTTTAAAGTTTCATCCCTATAATATACAAAAAACATCATAAGACAAATAAAACATGTTTATGAGGATTGTGATGAACAATTACAGAGATTGTATTAGTCAACAATGTGCTTATTTCCATTTTACATGAACCACTTCCCTTATTTTAAAAAACAATAAATATGGAGACGTATTGGCAAATATGATAAGGCAGTAGAGCTGCGTCTTGTAAGTTGTCTGAGTGAGCTCAATGTCGTTTTTGACCGAACCAGGATTAATGTCTGGCAAGGTTTGTCTAAATTCTTTTGACTGAAAATCCCCGCCTTCACAACCAATTTTTCCCATATTTTTTATGTCAATGCACAACATATAAGATATATCAAGTGTTAGGAAATTAGAGGAAAAATTACGTAAATATACAGATTTTTGAGATTGCAAAAAATAAAATAAAATAAAAACACTTATTTTCTTTTACAAGTGGTGTGAGTCAATTTTATTATTTTAAATAATGGTATGTTTTCTTTCTAATAGTGCAATTGGTTTTTTACATAGGATGTTGTAGAAAAAAATTATGGCCATTTTAAGATAGGGGTGATTTTTGAACTTATGCAACATTTCTATCGAATGGTGTGTGTCAATTTAAGTTTAAATTAATTTACGGAATGTCTAATTTCTAATGGTTTAATTTTTTTTTTTTTTTTTTTTTTTTCTGGGAAATCGTAGAGAAAAGTGATAGCAAGTTTCAATCCCAGACAATTCCCAAAAAAATATTATAGGAGTTATGGGGAAGAAATATTCAAAATGTATTTTAAAGAATAAAAATAATAGTTTTTAAATTTAAAGATGAAAGAGGAAAATGATGCCAGCCCACACGTAGATTTTTGACCCAAAAACACCAAATGATTTCAGACGTTGGTTGAGTTTTTAGCTGAAACTACAAATGAATTGCCAACGAATCTGTTTATTCGACTTTCAGCGTATGAAAATTCATTTACAATGGCTGACGCCATTTTTTGAATGGAGTTAAAATATTTTAAACGCTTGCGAATGTCAGAAGGCGCGTCATCGCGAAACGAATTTTCAATTTTCCTTCAAATAAATTTAAGTCAGCCTCTGTGTATAAAATAGAACACGATTTACACCCGACCTGAAAACGATTTTTGTAGAGTACTTTATGCCGTGTTTCGGTTGGTTTTAGCCAAGTGGCAACTAAGGTTATCACAAATCTTTCTATTTTCCATAGGATCACCCATATAGATATCCAATCGAAATGCCTTGTTTGGGTACTTTGAGATAATATGATATCAACAAGCAACTCCAATTAATTATAATTAATTATAGATAAATTGGTAAATAAAACTTTTAGATTAGATATCTGGTTTTGATTCAATCAAGGGTAATAAAACCTTAGGGAGAAAATAAGACTTATTCTTCTATTTTAAATATGATAATGTGTTTTGGTTAGGTCTATTTTAGCCCCCACTTTTTCCGTCAATTTAGGAATATTCAAAAATCACTTACTAGCTGTGCTATAAAGCGACCAGTCTTAAAATATTTTAGATATCTCACTTACCTATAAACGTAATTGACCAATTCCAGAAATGGTGCATTAACTTCCATTTCGTCTGGAAACCTCTTTTCAATGAATTGCATCATCTTGACAAGTAATATGGACTTTTCTCTGAGAGTAGGCGACTGATTAACGGCAATGGGGCTTTTACTCTTCACCCAATCTTCAACCATTTTCGTCACCGCTTTGATCACCTTAACTTCGGGGGATTTCTCAATCAAGCCAACCAATATTGAACCGATGAAGGCTTTCCTCATTTCTTGTCCCATAACTCCCACTCTGTTCTTCACCAGATCTAAGCTTAGGATCAGAAGTTCTGTAAACACTGTAATCGTGCATTATTTGAGTTATTATATTACTATGAATTTTAAATTTTAAAAAAGGAAACTTTAATATTCGTACTTGGGCCATTTTCTTGAGAAGTGCTGTTCAAATGTTCCCGGGTCATTTTCTGAAGAACTCTCATGAAGGATGTTATCAATCTGTCAATGTAGCAAACCTACAAAGACCAAATATATAATTAATTACATTTAAAGCTACAGTAGAGCCTAATTATAACAAAGAAATTTGAACTCTCTGCCTGAAAAACTGATAACGCAAAATTCATAATTATTTTTCATTATATCCTATTAGATTTAGCACTAGTTTTAAAGAACTTGGGTTATAATATATTTAAAATGTTAAATTGTACATCGACAAAATGAAGAGACAGTTTCAAACTGCGGTTCATTATTCAATAAAATCTAATTCTAGATTAGATTGAATAACTGTCAATAAAATTCGTTCTTTAACATTTTATAGCTTTACCTCCGGGAAAACAATAGTCATGGATTTATTTCAACTTTGGTTGTACTGAAATTTACTTTAAATCTTAATTTCTTCAAACCAATTTTTTTTGTTCTTATGCTCAATAGGGGTTCATTTATAGATGTTATTCAATATATCTTATATTAATAAGGGTTGATATTTAGATGTTATTCAGAATATCTTATACTCAAATACAGATATTAAAGTATAATACTCACATTATTGACGCACGCTGCTTTCAAGATCATCAAGGTACCAAACAATGAAGATGGAGAAGCATTTGTGTTTCTAGAAAAATGACAACAATTAAAGGGATATCTTAATCCTCAAGGGGTTGGACACTTAGAATGTAGATAACTTTGAGATGGAGATTTTGGAATCTTTATAGAGATTTTTATATTTTTTGCAGATTTTGGAAATAGATTGCAATTTTAACTGAAGTTTTAAACTGAGATTTAAGGATTTCAGGTTTTCAAATTTTTAAGCAAAGATTTTGGAATTAAAGATTTACTTTAAAGTGAGATTTAGTGATGTCATCAGCGATTCTGTTCACCAGAAGTGTACTAATCTAAAACCCCGTGGGGGACCCCTTATTCTCATCATGACACAGAAATCCCTTACTGAAAAAAGTCTGATCTGAAAAGGTCCTCAAGAACACTATAAAGGTGCTAAAGAAATCTTAAAGACTTCCCCAAGACTTCTTGACATTACGAAAGATTTCCCGAAGACTTCTTGACATTATGAAAGATTTCCCCAAGACCTTTTAAGACTAAATAAGACCCAGAAAGACTTCTCCAAGACCTCTTAAGACTACATAAGATACACGAAAGACTACCCCAAGATCACTTATGACTAACTTTTTCAGTAATGGATTCACTAATGAGAAACTGCACACTAGTAGTACTTATAAAAAAGGTGGTGAAATGTTCATTACAAGCACTTAAATTGTCTTTTTGAGGTTATTTTTGAGTATCTGATGTAGCTGGTGGCCTATATTTCCTCATAAACAAAATTGTGACATAGCTTTTCTGCTTGACACAATGAAACTTGCGAGCTAGGAGGGGTTTTAATAGATTTCTGTTAACACCAAATGCTAAATCACTTACTTCTCATAGTTGCTTAGCCCTTCGTAAACGACTTTACTGACAGAAGCGTACAAGGATTCCAACTCTTCATATTTAGAAGCCACATTAGAGGAAGTTGGTTCCGTGGGGAAAATATTCATCAGTCTGGATAATAGATTGTGGACTGATCTGATAACTTTGGAGTTTGTACAAGTCATACACGTGGCGATTCCCCGCTGCAATGGTCTGAAACTCGACAGGATCGTTTCTTTGCGCAATATAGTCAACAAAAAGGCTAGTAGCTCCAAAGCTGTACAAATGTTTCCAAAGTTTGCTTGGGGAGTATCCTTAAAGAATAAAAGTAAAATTAATTATCTCTGGAAAAAAAATCTTTCAATAACTGAAAGAAATTATTGCACATATATCTAAAAATTCCAGACTTACAACAGACATTAGAAGTTTATCAAACCAAGCTAGTTTGAGCTCAGCATTTGGCCAAACTTCTGGTTTGAGGGCTGTTTTTAACAAAGAAACGCATCTTCGAGATAACAGTTCACCCGGGGAGCCAACAGTGGTTGATGTTTCATTTACCTTTGAATATATATTAACATAACATTGAGAGAGTGCCAAACAAATTAATTTTCTCAAAATTCCTGCGTATATATCACCAGCTCAATATAATTTTTTTTTTTTTTTCTTAATAGAAACCACCCTTTATGAGGGTAAATGACAATTATGTGTAAATTTAACAGAGAAAAATTAAGGGGCCAGGTTTAGCATGTTCAGATATTGGTGAACTCAGTCTGGTAACTCCAAAAGTTCTGTACAAATTGACCTTCAAGGATTCTTGTGGAACTGGGGAGTGTGTTTGCTGGGTAAATAACAAGTTCCAAAGTGGAAAAAAAAAAAAAAAAAAAAAAAAAAAATAACTGAATTCGACTAAATAGAACAAACGAACATTCTCCAATTTGGTCGACTTTTGTTGAATTCAGGTTTTTTTAATTTGTTTATTAGGTCGAATTCTGTGGTAATTTTCCAATTTGGTCCATTTTTTATCAAATTAAAAGACTTTTTCCTTATTGGGTAAGCCACTTTCTTTCATTATTCAATGGGAGCATATTGAAATGAAAAGAGAAACGTATTCGCGAGATCAATTTGACAAAGCCAGAGCAGAGTCAGGCTTCATGCCTACTTTAAGTCTATACATATCTGGGTATTTTGATAATATGAATTTGTTATAATCACAACTTCAGACAGCTATGTACTTGTTTTTATACGTTAAATTATTTGATGTCCACAATACAATAGAAGACAGGGAGAGTGAGATATGGATAATATCTTATAAATTTCACCCTGCCTTAGGTGCTTCAAAAGAAAAAAGTAAACAGCAAGGAGTAGCGAGTGACTTACTTGACAAGCCATTCGCAGAAGGAAATTAACAATAGCATCTGTATGTGTTTTCTCAATTGGTTTATTGCTATCAGGACCTCCAGCTTTTGACGATGTTCCTGACAGATTCCTTGCACGTTTGTGATCTTGAATATCGTCAAAATCATTCTCTTCTTTTTGCCTTTGCAATTCCCAGCGTATAATAACTTCAGCTAAATCGACAGCTAATTTCTTATGTTCGATATTGGCGTTGGGTGTAAAACCTAATCTATGTACAGAGCTGACCATGTGTTGAATTAAATGATGTCTAACAGGATAATACACCTTATAGTGCCTAACGAGTAACTGAAGCATATGAACCAATTGCGCCAAAGTATGGCCTTCTTCCACAATTATTTTCTTGGTCCAGTGTGTTAACATTGTGTTGCCATCTTCCATTCTCGCTGGCATGGCCGGGGTTAGGATTTCTAATGCTTGGCGCACTACAGTTCTAGCCTCAACAGCATGCGCTTTCAACAGGCTATGAAAAACTTGCAAGACAATCCTCTTGTGGATGGCAAATTTGGCAATTATGTGAGCCAGGAGTAAGTGGCCATGATATTTAGTGGCTGGATCAACGCAGTTCTTTCCCAGTAAGCACGGCCAAGCAAAAGTCATAAGTCTTCTCAATTTATTACCTTGGCGCCTAAATAAATTAAAGGCATAGTTACACTTTTGCGGCACATGCCTTCAAACTAAACTAGGTATGAAACAGGGTTCAAACTACATAATGTATTCCCCTGACTTTAAATGGTTTTCTAGACCATTTTTAGTGGAATGACAAGCGACTGGAATAGAATTAAAATTTAATAGTGTCAAGTAACAATTCAGAATTATTTTAATAAAGGCACGTAACCCCAAGTTATCTATACCATGGAGGTCTTCGGAACCAACTAACATGAAGCGGCTGGTTGCAGGTTCAAATCCCACCCATGACTCAACATGTTTATCGCGTGTGGGTACATTGTAACATCTATAAGGTCCTAACCATCCCATTAATTTGGTTAGTTAAGTCATAAATGCCAATAGTTCGCTATTAATATGAAAAACTGAAAGCTTTAGTCTAAAATTATAGTTAGCAATAAATCATTTTCCCAGAATTTCGTGAAATATTTCCTTGACCTTTTGGGCCTATTTTTAAATTAATTACCTTTCCCACATTGTAAATTAACAATGAGTACATATAACTTACTTATTGGCTGCATCGTGGATGTGAGCCGATGACTGTTCAACCAGCAGACAAGAAAATTGCAAGAGAAGAATCCTAACAGCATCTGATGTTTTAAAAGGATTATCAGGATCGATGACTTTGTTAATGAAAACACTGATGACATTGTCAACCAGATCTTGATCGGGAGAAGCGGGACTTCCAATTAACTTCTCGCCTTCGCCACGCTCGAAAGCGACTGCGAATGAAGGGATGATGATGTATTGCAAAATTCTGGCTTTCAAGTCTTGCGGGTAAGCGGGATTATGAAAGAGATCAACAAATTTGAAAAATGCCATTCGTTTCCATTCAACAGTGTAGTTATTGGCCACTGTGTTTTCAAGGAATTCTCTCAAGAATTCAAAATCAGGGATAAAACGACCCGTATATGCTCTGAAAAAACAATCAAATCAATTTATTGTTTACTATATGAAAAATTTCACTAATCGTCAGTCACATCATTATTGTCATTTTCTTTCAGTGTTCAGACACAATGTAGATGACGAGAATATTTTGGTATCTGAATACACGCAGCCTGACTCCTTTCGGGTATTGTTAAATTGATCTCACGCCAATCTTTCAAATTTAATATTTAGAAATTGAGAAATCTCAAGAGGCTATTTTTTCTTATTGTGTGAGACCGGTTTTACTTTCCATTTTAAATTTTGGTCCACTTTTAAGTCGAATTTTTCTATTTCGTACCTATACTTTGTAAAATTCTGTTAGAATTTTCCAATTTGGACAATTTTTAACCAAACTGGATATTTTCCTCATTAGGTCAATTTCTTTTGTTATTCTATGGGAATATATCGAAATTAAAAGTAAAACTGATGTCGCACATATGTAAAAACAGCTTTTTGAAGATTTAATACTGTAATGGGGACCCTTTTATACGTTATAATGAAAGACCCAAAGCTTACCTAGGTTCATGACTTGCATGCTATCAAATGGGATTCGATAATACTCTCAACCCTGTAAACCTTCTAGAGAGGGCGTTACTGAGGGATCACATGGTCTTAACTGATGTCACATGGAACCCTACTGAAGCCCCTATAAAACCCTATATATTAGTGGACGACCCAGAGATGAATTCAGGATCTACTGTTACTCTTATATAAATATGTAATCATGCTATCTTATAACGAAGTAAAGAAATAGTTATTTTCTTTACTCCCACCCCACTACTTACAATACAAGATCAAGTTAACAAAGCCTGAATTGAGTCAGGTTGCAGGTCTATTTTTAGGGTCAAAAACGTGTTTTTAATGTACTAAAAGTGTAAAACTATACATATATTAATATTTTGGTTTATCTTTTGAGCGTAAAAAGTGTTTATTTTTTGGGTTTAGCTGCGGATCACCTTTTAAGAGGACATTTAAAATTTTGCAATGCAAACTCACCTAAGAAGTTGAAAGAGCAATTCAGTTTCATTGGGATGATGTTTAACGTAATTCAACAAAGTCTTTGCCAAAAGTTTGGGTTCTTTCCAATGCACAAAATCCACAGTCTCAGTCTTTTTATGTCGATCTTGGAAATCATCAGAAATCCAAATATCTTTCAAGCACGAGACTAAATGAGGTTGTCCCGGTAACCATTCAGGATCATTCTTAACCAAAAGACTAACAATTCTCACTGCGTGATATTGTAAGAGGTATTTTGGAACAGTGGAAGGGGTTGGTTCGACGTTGGGGATTCCGAAAGATTGTTGAACTTGACTCAAACCTAAACACATATTAACGATCTTGTTGGGGTTCTGTTGGAACACCTCGCGAAAGGGTTTACCACGGTCTTGCTTGAGTAAATACTCCAAAGTGCGGCTAACTTGATCATTGTGAATGTTATTATCAGAAAGTAGGATCTCTAAAGTTTGAGCGGGGTATCTCTGAAGGAATTTCGTTAAGGGTTCTCGGAATAAGCTGCCAGCTTCCATGAGTAACACCTTTTCAGTGTTGAGCATTAACGAGAGTAAAGGTTCGATGAATTTGGTAGTTGCAGCAGGGATTTGGTGAAAAATGTTAATGATAGCTGCGCAAATCTTCATTTCGTTTCCACCTGATCCTCGCTGATTCGATCTAAACGCGAGTGCGGCGACTTCAATCCATTTTTTTAAGTGCGTTAATAGTTGTTCGCAAAGTTTCTCATTGAAAGTCTTGGGGAAAAGTTGTGTCAGATAGCTCAGTCGCTGAATGATATTCAAATTTAACTGACGATAATCTCCGAGCATGGACAGAAGTGGACGAATTGCAGTATGGACCTGATTGATCAGTTTTAAAAATGTGAATTAAGGAATTTTGTTATATGAAATATCTTATTTTGGATTGAGCCAAAATGCATTTTAAGTTTGGCTAGACGCTTACCATCGACATATCAATCGTATCTTGAAATCCAGCGATAAATTTTTTCATGCAGTCGAAGCCAGCCTCTTGAAGTTCAGAGTTATTAGAGTTCAGGGCTTTGTAGAGAACATTAAAGATTTTCTCGGCACAATGGCTGATATAATGGCACGCTGCCAAAGCTCTAAGAGCGGATTTCCTCAGTGGAACCAAATTAGAAACATTTTTGTAACATGGAAGTTTCTGCAAAGTTGGATCGTCTGTCTCGCATAGGCTTAGGAGCTCCGTGAAGAATACTTTGTGTTCGTTGATGTTTAAATCTAGAATTTTTAAAACATTTTTCAAAGCATTGTTGTACAATAGTTATAAGATCACAATTTAACTGACTGGGCCTAATTGTTATGTTATTGTCAACTGCAACTGGGATGATCTTTGATACAAAAAGGTTAGTACATATGATAATAATTCGCTAGACAATTTAATAGTGGGAAGATAGGAAGGAGTTGCTTGAATGATAGCTCATGGTACTTTTGTAAACAGAGTATATATTTTTTTAATTAATATTAATGAAACTGGTAACCAAAATGAGTGTAGTTTTGAATGGTCAAGGTTGATAAATTCTTTGTAACATGATGGTTAAAGGCTTATGAAAAACTGTTGGACGTTGGAAACCATCCCTAGCAAGAGATAGTTCCAGGTCCTTTCAATCCTGTACGCTCTGTTATTGGGTAAACGATTCCATTTAAATTCATAAAGTACTTCCAAACAAATTTTTACTACACAATTTTCTGATTTCTATCCAAAAATCAGTTAATTTCAAGATTTTATTTCAGGTTTCTTGGTAACATTAAGATAGTAAACATCTCAAGCTTCTTAAAACCTTTAACACTAAGTTCATAGCCTCAAAATTGCACCAGATAGAAACAGCTCTTTTAGCTAGAAGACGTTTTCTTACCAATAGTGAAGAGCCTCGGCACCAAAGTAGTACAAAAGGTATTTCCATCCATGAGTCCAATCTGAGCATTAGCTGGTTGATGTCGCAGCAAATGTTTCTTGGGAGGAATCATATCAGCCAAAACTTCCTTATGAGGATCCATGATTTCTGTGACTGTTTTGCCTGATATTCTGGCCAACACTTCCAAGGAATGCATCGCTTGCTCGCGAACGCAAGTATTGGGTGACGTCACTTGTCTTACTAATTCTTGAGTGACATCATGGAGGGATTTTAATTGCGCGTGAATTAAGTCACCATTTAAGCCATCAGGAATAACAGGGGTTCCGCACAGAATTAACATCTTTTCTAAATTTGATCTTAAAGATAAATTTTGATTTAATTAGAACGGAAGATGACTAATAAAATTAAGCACAATGATCTAGAAAACAATTTTTTTAATACTAAAACTTACTTCGCCATGTCAATAGCACCGCTTGAAACTTCACCTGTTAAATCCATCATGACAAAAAGAAGGGCTTTCAAAAATACATATTGATGATTGAAAACCCATTTGAGCGTCATGCGTTCAAACAGAAACTTTATCGCTATACATCTGGAAGAACAAATTTCATTGTTGGAGAAAATAATATTTCTGATCTAAAACTTCAAATTTTCAACATACCCTCCTAGTTTAGCGTACCACGCTCTATCGTAACACAATGAACACATTCTTTCCACTAAATATTCCAAAAAGGGGAGCTGGCATGCCTACAATCAAATGTGTTTCATTAATTTATTATTGGTAAATAATCCTTATTAAAAAAAACTCAGTCAAAGAAGACTATGAGAGGCTTTAATAACTTTCAAATATCTATTAAATAAGAGGTCTTGATGGGAGGGTGAGGACGAAAACTAAGTGATTTTTATTTTAATTGATTCTGCTTCTAAAAATAAAGCATGTTTGTACAGTAAGCGTTCAGAAGTCTCTGAATTGTACAAAAAATTGCAAACCTGATCTAGGCATTCAATTAAAAAGAGAACCTCTGCCTAATCAAAAGACGCCCAATGATTGGCTTTGTAAAATATACACAGCATGTGCTGCAGCATACTCATCGAATCGTATCAAGTCTCGTTCTTGATTATTTTCATGTATGCAAATATTTTATGAAGTCTTTGGGGTTAAGATAGTTTTTAATTTTGTTGTCAAATTACTATTTCAGCAAAGGACGCTTTCTTTAGTGGTATGTTAAAGGCACATGAAAAAGTAAAAGCCTCATTTGAAAAGTGCACTAGGCCAATAATTTTCACTAGTTTCACGTGATTCATTTACTCACTCTATCTTTGGTACTAAGAACAGGTGTGGCTGTATCAAGAATTATCATTAACGCCAAGTGTCCGGGTTTGCACAGTTCTTTCTCTTCGTGTCCCATAATCGCCGCTAAGGCATCAACAAGCACCAAAGGATCCATGACTTGTTGTTGCTTATTTTGCCTACTTAAATTAGCGAAAGGTCCGCACTGTTGACTAATGGCAACCAAAGTATAGTGGCGCACGAGGGAAACCATAAAATGAAGGACAACTGAACGTAGCTCCTTTATCGCAGCTGCCACTGTTTGAAAAGAAGTATAATAGAGAAAGGTCTAACTCTGATATGGATAAATATTTTAAATTAATTTAATCGAGTCTCAGTCAAAAAGCTTTTTCTGCATGTGTAGTAAAACCATATATGAAATAGAATGCGAGTAAATATATAGCAGAAATTAAAAGAACAATTAAGGATAGAGGTAAAAGAACGTGCTGGTAGATGCAAACATGATATAAATTATGCTAGTAAGATAGTAGTAAAGGTATGAATTTAGAAGATCAAAGATAGTTGGAAAAGGGAAGGAAGTTGGAAAAAATAGTAGCCATTGGAACTAAAAAAATAGTACTGGGTCTTTTATTGTTTGTCCATTTTTTTAAGATTGTATAAATAGAAAATTATAAGCAATTGGTTAGTATATGATCAAAGGATGAATTTGTGACTTCAAAACATTGCTATCTAAATCTGGCCACAGTAACTTGGCACATGACAAGCAACCATAGCCTATATGGGTGAATATCAAATAAACAGAATTTTTGAGGTGAAAGAAAATAACATTAGTAAAGTTTTCTTAAAATTACTTATTTTTTGCAGGAATAACAGAAATTCGTTGATTTTGGTTCATTACTAATCAGTTCTAGTGCATATTATAAATATTCTAAGAGAGCCCCCTTTAAAATTTGGGTTTTTTTTTTTTTTTTTTTTGGCTTAGCAGACAATGGTGAACATTGCAAAACTGTACAGTTCAAAGGTAGGCTGTGAGCATAAGGGGAGATGATTTTAAAATAAAGTAACCAGACTCGATTCACACCTTGTCAAATTTAATTTTTAGGAATTTAACAAATTCGTGAGGCTGTTATTACATACACACCACGTCGATTTTACTTTTCATTTAATGTGATCTAATAGAATTCTAAAAGGGAATTGGCTTTCCCAATGAGGAAAAATCTTCTAATCTGATCAAAAATTGTCTATATTGGAAAATTCCTTCTGAATTAAAGGGACGCAAGTTGAGGGCACAGACCTAGTTTGAAAACGTCATACCCATGTGAGCGTGACTTCAAGTACGGTGGTGCTGGAACTATGTTAGCAACGAAGTAATTTTAGCCCGCAGCCTTAGTTTGTGTCCTTTTAATAACATGAATCCAACAAAAGTTATTTCATTGGTTCTATTTGTCAAATCCTGTTGGAATTTTAGAATTTGGTCGGTTTTTGACCACATTAGATCTTTTCTCGTTGGAAAGACAATTTTTTTCAGTATCCTATGCAAGTTAACAATACATGTATGTAAAATCAGCCTTTTAAGATCAATTTGGCAAGGCCCGAAACAAATCTGGTTCCATATCTACTTCAAAGGGGGCAGATTCTCGAGCAAAACCACGAGTAAAGTATAATTTACCATTCTATCATGTGGGCCTAAGATATAAAGTGGATCTAATAACTGAGACAGAGGTTGGCTCATACACCCACTGATAGATATTCATGATTGAAATGAATAAATTTCGTATGGGGTCAAAATAAACTCGGGATTGGGGTGGGTCTAACCTAGCGAAAAACAAGTAGGGGTCGGGGATTAAAAATTCTTTGTATTTATTATGAATAGAAAAATATAATAATTTTACTGTTTCAGTCTTTTAGATATAGTGTTAGGTAACAATGTAAGCCAAGTTTTTAAACTCAAGTTATTTAAACAATAGTTATACTCCACAGACCAAAACCCACACTCATTAGCTGAGCGCCTGAAACAACGGCGATTCTAAAACTAAAACTAAAAAAAGGAGAAAAAATGCATTAGGCCATCAGCTGCATGAGCCTGCACCAAAGGTTCTTAGAAATATTCGATAATCGGGCTCGGCTCATTCTATTGTCGCCAACGAAAAAGGGAGAGAAGGAACTACTTTTAAGAGGTGCGTCGGCGCTAAAATTTTAAATTATATTACGAAAATATAACCCAGGAAAATGGAAAACCCCGTCTAAGTTTCAACAGTCGGGGTAGGGGACAAAGACTAGAATAAACTCATAGTTATTACATTTTAAAATGTAATTTGGCAAACAAGAACACTAACAGATGGTTTTAAAATAATCCAAAGCCCAGCTAATCTTTAGACATAAATAATTTTAGTCTCACCAAACATTCCAGTTAGAGCCATTTCATGAACTTTCCGAGCTTCAAAGTCTGGACATTTGTAGAAAGGAGTTTGAATGCCTAGAATTTCTCCATTACTGAAACTAGGATGGGAGAGTAATTGCTGCATGCTATGCCGCTCATCATCTTGTTGAATATTAGCCACAAGAAAACCGTGAATAGCTTCCCAACATTGTTTGCGATAAAAAGGGTCGGTGCTACTAGATTTAAGAGCGTTGAATGCTGTTTCAATGATCTGTAAATGGAGGTTAAGTAATGAAAATATTTTTGCAATTGCAATTAAAGAAGCAAGAATGTGATAGAAATTTACACTACGAATAACGAAGGAGGGTAGGACGAATGCTTTTAATGAAAAGAACTATTTTAGGGTAGAGAGCTCTAGTTATTTTAAACTTATGCCTTTATACCAAGGCCACTAAATCCTAAAATTTAAAAAAATAACTAAGACTCCCTAACTAGTAGTCAAAACCTTTTCATAAATACAGCGGCATTGAATGCTAAAACCTTTACTCTTTTAAAGCTCGGCATTAGAGTTACAAATTGGTAAATTACCAGGGTGATAGTAACTCATGGTTTGTTCTGGTAAAATTGCCTAAATGGTAATTTGAAATTCAAACTTTTTGGATTAAAAGTTGAACAAATTACTAAAAGGTGTTCAAGTTTAACGTTTTAAATAATCTACTTTTGAATAGTTATTCAGGTTTGGCGGTGTTAAAGTAGACATGCAAACCCAACTCATTTCAGGCTTCGTCAACAAGTGAATTTCCTTTTCAAGAATGAATGGCAAAACTGACGTCACAAATACTTCAGGGATCTTTTCAATTCTTGAAAAGGAAATTCACATGTTTGGAGCAAGTTCAATTTGACGGAGGCCAAAATTAGTCGCATTGTATGTCTACTTTAAGGACACGTAATGTAATTTTTTTTATGTCTGAGTCAGCGTTGCCAGATCAAAAGTCTAAAATTATAGTACCTGGTTCCAAAAATTATCGATTTTACTTGAAAATTATAGTACCCTATATTTTTGGCGCGAATTTTTAATTCAAATGCAAATATATATGACGTCGCCCACGAAAATGTTATTTTGTTATGAACAAACTCTTGAGCAGCCTAAACTTCACTGGTAGTGGCACGCGGGAACCTAGCGGCAGTTAAAACACAACTTATATCCCTATTGCCAAGGCAACTCGGAGCTCTCGGGCTAGCCTATCACACGCTTTGCCTCTATGGAAATACAAAAGCAGTAGGCTGTGGATCCCTAAGAGGGGAGTAATACTAAGAGTGGGCCATGTGACGAAGTACAAAGTTGACTAAAATTAAAGTTTTCGATATAAAATCTACCATTTAAAAATTATCGCACAATTATTAGAAAAATTCACAAATTATCGCAAAAAGCGTACTATATAGTACGCCGTTGAAATTATAGTACGCCCAGAATTTTTTCTTGAAATTATCGAAATGTACTATAATTATAGTACGTCTGGCAACGCTGGTCTGAGTCACTTTGCCCAATCATTGCTAAGTCAAACATGCACATTTTTCACTAGTGTAGGGGCTATTTAGACAGTATAACGAAGTCGATTAGCAGATAATTTTGTAAGTCCAATTTTATGTCCACTTTATCATAAACCAATAATTATTACATTTAGCCCAAATGATATCTAGTTGGAGGTATAATGTCATCAAAAAACCCTTAAAAGTTTGGGATAAAAGCTCCGCCTCCAGTAGGCTAATCATTAGCAGGGTTTTACATAAGGATAATTTTTAATGAGTAACGTACCATGATTTATTTTAATATTCATTATATAACGGATTCAAGGGGAGATCTTGACCTGGCCGGGATGCAACGCTTAAGTTTGAAGAGAGGGACTAATAAAAAAGGAAACGCTTATACCCTCTTCAGATGAGGCGTAATTAGCCGTGGTTTAATCAGATTTAACCAAGGTTTACATAGCCTTTTCAGTTCAATAAACCTCGGTTAATTTTGAATAAACCATGTTTAAATCTGATTAAACCGGCTAGTTACGCCTCGTCTGAAAAGGGTATCTTTTGAGTTATTTACAACGGTTCTAAATTTACAGCCTTTCATTTCAAGGTCCAAAATCAACTCTCCCCCTTCTGGCATCGACGCATCTCCTTTTTAACTTTCGCTGATAGAACTGTGCATGCGTCGGTGACCGGAAAGGTTTACAAATTTGAACTAGGAAGTCACATGACTTTTAACAGATGTTTTTTATGAAGATTGATAATGAATATATTTTTTGTTTTGACACTTACAAGGAGACTACCCGAGGTGTTTGTCCAAAGTCTACTATAATGTAGACCTATATAAGATATGAAAATCCCCAAAAGGAGACGACGCACTACTCATTAGTTTGGCCATGGCAACCGAAAACGTTTTTGCCCGTTATGCACCTTCGTCGAAAAAACGAAATTTCTTTTCAATATTTTTCCCAAAAATGGTACCAATTTTACCCCAACAAAGTCCCAATTTACCTAGATACGAACCATATTGCACATTTTGACAAATTCCAAACAATTTGAAAATTTTAAAACTGAGAAAATCCCACGCTTTTTTCAATGGAGATTTTTTCGATTGAGATGGGTTGCCATGGCCAAACTAATGAGTAGTGCGTCGTCTCCTTTTGGGGATTTACATGTCTTATATAGCTCTACATTATAGCTGACTTTGGACCTCGGGTAGTCTCCTTGTAAGTGTTAAAACAAAAAATATATTCATTATCAATCTTCATAAAAAACATCTGTTAAAAGTCATGTGACTTCCTAGTAGAGAGTATAAGAAATGTACTGGTTATGTACTGGATTTATTGAGAGCCTTATAGAATGTAGTTTCCACAGAGAGTTGACTCTGCATGAGCATTTGTCTAGTCTTGTCTTATGACTCTTGCCCTTACTAAAAAAAAAAAAGTCTGATCCAAAGAGGTCCTCAACAACATTACAAAGTTGGTATAAACATCTTAAAGACTTCCCCAGGACCTCTTTAGACTACATTAGACACCTGAAAGACTTTCCCAAGACCTCTTATGACCAACTTTTTTCAGTAAGGGCCCCCTCCAAATGCTTTCTACTGTACCACATGTCCTCTCCAAATTTCAGAAACACACTGTTCTCTGGTGGCAATACATATGGCTTGCCTGTAGGACCAATAGCGACGTGATTTTATAAAAAATTTGGGATTGAATGATGATACCCCATTTTGAGTATATTGGCAAAGTTTTCACTAGTCAAACTGACTTAGTCTGTGGGCATTTGCTTTAGTAGTCAAATACCATGACCAGTGTCGTACTACTGAATTCGTAAGTTGTACTTCACACAATCTACAAAGGGGCCTTCCAGCTATATACCGAGTGGACAAATGGATTAATTGGTAAGATCATTTATGATCTTTATTTTTGCAAAGCCTCTCGATATAAATAAACTTCCACCTTACATTAAGAGTCTGAATTTATTAGTGTTTAACTATGATTTGCAGTTCAATTATATATGTGACTATATAGCCTGAGGAATTAAGCTCAAGATTTAAAATTGATTGTAAGATCTGTTACGAGAGAAATCCTACAATTAAAATAACAATTTCAAACACAAATCATTTTGAGAATACGGGTAAATTACCATAAGATTGTAAATTGGGTGGTAAATTAAAACGTAATTTACTAATTTCTAAAATAACAGTAATTTTATAAATATTCAGCATGCACAATAAGTGATGGGCTGTGCTAATGGAGACACACTTGGATGGGCGTTTAACTATAATGTTCCCCTTCGCACATATATTTGAAATCAATAAAATATTCAAAATCAACAAAAAATGCATGAAAATTGGTCTGTCGTTTCAACACTCATGTAATTTTTTATAACAAATTGCTATAAGCTTACCTTCTCGGCAGGTAGAGCAACTGGAGTTTTATGTTCTTGAAAATAAACAGTTACGCATGGACCAACAGTATCTCTGTCATTGTATTCCAATTTTTGGGGTTCAACCATCATTTTGCGGTTACCACCACCAAATTTTCCTAGCACTCTGAATGCGACTTGGGCAATGTTATCAGCGGGATTGCGCAACGTTCGCCAAAGGGCTTGCATTAATTCCGCCCTCACTGGTTGAATGTGATCGTAAAGGAAATCCGGTTGCAAGTTATCAACACACAGTTCAAGAGTTCTCAATCCCTACAAGAAATTGACAAGCTAATCGTATTTAGATTGTACTGAAGATTTACTATGCAAGTAATATAAAAATTTCAAGTTTCTCAATTTCAAAAATTTCAAAATATTCGCCCAAAATATTTTCCCGTAAGCTTCCAAATTTTTTTTATTAATATCCAAATATTTCTCAATATCGTTTCCCGAAACAGATATGTGTAATTACAAAAATCTTTCTTCAAACAGGTTTTTAAATCTAAAAACCTTTCTTCAGGTTAGTTCTTAGATCTAAAAACCTATCCCTAACTTTAAATGAAAATCAAACACAGTAGGTGTTATTGCATACATTTAGAAGGCCATTTTAAGATCATTTGCAAACAGGGGCCAAGATGATATGCAGCCATAATTAGAAAATACAACTCTACATATTTATTTTTCCCTTGCTCAAGGTTTAATTCAGTGCACGACCCAATTGCCTTGCTATTTAATTTTACCCTGATCATTTATAAGGAAAGAAAATGAAAGTCGTATTAAGTGTACCTGACTAACTAAAGTTTGCGATCCATTGAGTGCAGATACCAGGGGGTCCATTAGCATTGGTAAATATGGCAGGAGTGAACTGAGTCGAACTGGCACTGTAAGACACAATTCAACAAACAGGTCTTTCATGTGCTGCTTGTGTAGACCACTCTGCAAACTATTTAGCCCTTGTAAGAGATTCGGAAGAAGTGGTAGAAACTCTTGGTACAAAAGATCATGGCTTCCTCCGCCGATAGAACGAAACAAAGCTCGTAGTAGAAGAAAATAATTGTACGGTTCTTTAGCGCTCAGTGCTAGTTCCATAGAACGATTTACAATTTGATGCAAATGAGGCTGTTCTCGTTAAAAAAAATTATAAATACTAGCCATTATGAAGTAAACACCCCCAAACAATATCTTGGAGCTTACTAACCTTAAGCATTTGTTCATTTTCTTGCGCAAAAAGAGATACAGAACCAAATACCAATTTGAAAAGTTTCAAGTATAGATTTGAGCAATCCATGCTCGCTAATACGAAAATAAAAGTAAATTCACAAATAGTATGATAAAAATCAGTTAAGTTTCCAAACTCTAGAAAGCTATATCACAGAAAGTATACTGTCCGTAAACAGAAGTACTTACATCCCATTTCCTCCATCCTTTCTAAAAGAAACTCTACTAATATCGTAGCAAAAATTGGTGATGTTTGAGGATTGGCCAGAAAAGAATTAGCGACAATCTAAAACGAAAATTCAAAAAAATGCTACTGATATGCCCAGAAAATTTACTTAAAGGGAGGGTGAAGAGATTTTTAATTGATTCTGCTTCTAAAACAAGTTCACATAATAAAACATGCAGGAAGAGTTTGAATTGTATAAAAAAATCAAAACTTTCTTATTTTGACATTAAATTTGAAGGATAACCTCCTACAAATCTAAACACGCCCCTTTGACTTTGTCTTGGTAAA